>OU342746.1:316552910-317062207 GCA_910589775.1 Avena eriantha
ACACGTGGCGCTCTGTGGAGCATTGGTCCCGGTTCATGCCACGAACCGGGACCAAAAACCCCTTGACGGTCCGCAATCTGGGACAGAGATCTAAATTAATTTGAGGCAGAAATTAAATCGAGGCAGAAATTAATTCGTGGCAGAAATTAATTCGAGGCAGAAATTAAATCGAGGAAGAAATTAAATCAAGGCAGAAATTGAAATGATCTAGTATTTTTGAAAAATTCTTCCACAAATTAATCGAGACAAAGATCTAAATCGAGAAATTTTATTAATTCGACCAAAAATTCTTCCTAAACAAAGGTGCGATTTTACAAATTCTTCCTCGTCGACAATTTCACTTCCGCTGCCGCTGTCCTCCAAGGCGCCGACTTCCTCGTCGTCGTTGGACAAAACCTCCACAATTTTGGCATTGTTCATGAGACGGAGCTCTTCTGCGTGGCGAGTGGCGTCGATGATGGTGTAGATGGTCCGTCCAGGGACAGACCAGAACCTCTCCTGCCCTTCTCGGTTGCGGAGATCCGGGTGCACCACGTGCCGGTAAACAATGCGGTTGCCAATCTTGGCCTTCCGCTCCTTCTTGAACAGCCGGGGCCAGTACGAGCTGGCCGCTGCGTACCGGGGCAATGTACTCTTCCACGCGGGCATCTGGCAGCGATGCTCCGCGATTAAGCTCTCCATCTCGTATCCACCAAGGACGAGGAGCGGAACCACCGGCCCACCCGCAGTGCTGATGCGCCATCCGGCAGGCACCGTCGCGCCTGACGGCACGAGGATGTCATAGTGCGCGAACATCACCGCCTTGTAGAAGTTGAGCGTGGGCATCTCCATGGCGGCGCGGTGGAGATTGGAGAGGGAGGGGAGGCGAGACGACGGTGCGGTGGAGAGGTGCAGAGGGCGGGGCGATGGCGCGGTGGAGACTGCAGAGAGGCCGAGTCGATGGCGAAAGCGACGCGTTGTGACGTCCTATTTGTACACGAGGAAGACAAAGTTACGGTTGACATTGGTCCCGGTTCATGCCACGAACCAGGACCAAAGCCCCTCCCCGTGACACGTGGTGACCCAGCAACGCCCCCCACCCAGGTCATTGGTCCCTGGTCATGCCATCAACCGGGACCAATGACCTAGGTGGAGGGCGCGTTGCTGGGCCACCACGTGTCGCGGGGGAGGGGCTTTTGTCCCGGTTCGTGGCATTAACTTGTACCAAAAACTCTCCCCTGGCTATAAATAAGCCCAACCCATCCACTTATTTTTTCTGGAATTTTGTGTGGGAGGTGGATGCTAGGTTTTTTTTTCTTCAGACTGCACACAAGGTGTTCGACGAAATGTTCGAGCCACGCTTAAGTTCACACAACACAGTATCCTCGGCCGAGGTTAGCAACCTTATCTTATTTATCTGTAATTGATACAAAAATATTGCATGTGTCCATGTAGTGTGGTCATTTCACTATTCACGATGTCATTGTCATGGTTAATTATTATGACGCAGATCGATGAGCGGATGCGATTGATGTACGGCGACCGACGCGATTCCGCTTTTATTGCATGCCTGCATAAATTTATCGATTTGGCTAAGGCAAACAAAGTGGATAATTTTATGCCTTGTCCCTGCTTCGACTATCGGAACGTGGCGGAGCACTCTGCCCCGAGAATCCTTCAAAGCCATCTGATTCTGAGAGGTTTCATGCCCGGATATTATTGTTGGGCCATGCACGGAGAAAGAGGGGTTAGGCTAGAAGAAAATGAAGAAGAGGAGGATGATGATAGCTATCCTATGTCCCCTAAAGATTACGATGATATTGCAATGGAAGACAATGAAGAAGAGGGAGGCGGCAATGAAGAAGAACAACGGGCATCGGATGAGCCCGCTAATGGTCTTGGTCGGGTCATTTCTGATGCAAAGCAATAATGTGATACAGAAAGGGAGAAGCTTAAGTTGGAGTCCATGCAAAAGGATCACGAAAAGTTATTGTACCCAAATTGCGAAGATTGCAGCACAAAGCTTGGTACCACACTTGAACTGCTAAAATGGAAGGCAGAGACTGGATTATCTAATAAGGGATTTGAAAAGTTACTGAAAATAATGAAGCCAAAGCTTCCAAAGGATAACGAGCTGCCCGAGACAATGTTTGAAGCAAAGAAGTCTATCTGCCCTCTAGGATTAGATATGGAGAAGATACATGCATGCATTAATGACTGCATCCTCTACCGCGGTGAGAAGTACGAGAATATGGATAAATGCCCGGTATGCACTGCATGTCAATACAAGATCATACAGGATGACCCTGGCGATGTTCAGGGCAATGACGAGTCCCCTAGGAAGAGGGTTCCTGCTAAGGTTATGTGGTATGCTCCTATAATACCACGGTTGAAACGTCTGTTCAGAAACAGAGAGCAGCTAGGTTGTTGTGATGGCAGAAAGAAGAGCGTAAGAAAGACGAGAAACTAAGACACCATGCCGATGGGTTGCAGTGGAGAAACATCAAGAGAAAGTACTTGAACTTTGCAGGTGATGCGAGGAACTTATGGTTTGGTCTAAGTACAGATGGCATAAATCCTTTTGGGGAGCAGAGCTATAGTCACAGCACCTAGCCAGTGACTCTATGTATCTACAACCTTCCTCCTTGGTTGTGCATGGAGGAGAAGTTCATTATGATGCCAGTGCTCATCCAACGACCGAAGCAACCTGGCAACGGCATTGATGTGTACCTAGGGCCATTAGTCGATGAACTTTTGCAGTTGTGGGCAGAACCAGGTGTAAAGGTGTGGGATGAGCACAAATAGGAGCCATTTGACCTACGAGCGTTGTTGTTCGTAACCATCAATGATTGGCCTGCTCTTAGTAACATTTTAGGACAATCAAACAAGGGATACAATGCATGCACACACTATTTAGATAAGACTAAAGGTATATATTTGGATAAATGTAAGAAGGTTATGTACCTGGGGTGTCATAAATTTCTTCCGACCAATCATCAAGTAAGAAAGAAAGGCAAGCATTTCAACGGTGAGGCAGATTACCGGAAGAAGCCTAAGCTCCCTAAAGGTGCTGATGTATTTGGTATGGTGAAGGACCTAGAAGTAATCTTTGGAAAGGGTCTTGGCGGTCAATCTGTTCCGAAAGACCCCATTACCGGACACACAGCCATGTGGAAAAAGAAATCCATATTTTGGGAGCTTGAGTATTGGAAATACCTAGAGGTCCGTTCTTCAATTGACATGATGCACGTGACGAAGAATCTTTGCGTGAACCTGCTAGGCTTCCTGGGCATGTATGGGAAGATAAAAGATACACCCGAAGCATGGGAGGACTAGAACGTATCAAAGATCCATACAACAAGCATACTGATAAAGGCCGTGAATACTTAAGTAGCTACGCTCTTACCAAAGCAGAGAAGGAAATCTTTTTTGAAGTCCTATACAGTATCAAGGTCCTGGCTGGCTTCTCGTCAAATATAAAGGGAATAATAAATATGGCAGAGAAAAAAATTCAGAACCTGAAGTCTCATGATTGCCACGTGATTATGACACAGTTGCTTCCGGTTGCATTGAAAGGGCTTCTACCGAAAATGTTCGATTAGCCATTGTGAAGCTATGTGCATTCCTCAATGCAATATCTCAGAAGGTAATCGATCGAGAAAGTCCAGAAAGGCTACATAAGCATGTGGTCTAATGTCTTGTCAGTTTTGAGTTGGTGTTGCCCCCGTCCTTCTTCAATATTATGACGTATCTCTTAGTTCACCTAGTCGAAGAGATTTACATTCTCGGTCCTGTATTTCTGCACAATATGTTCCCCTTCGAGAGGTTCATGGGAGTCTTAAAGAAATATGTTCGTAACTGTGCTAGTCCATAAGGAAGCATCTCCAAGGGCTATGGAACAGAGGAGGTCACTGGGTTCTGTCTAGACTTTCTTCATGACCTTAAGACGATTGGTGTTCCTGAATCACGGTATGAGGGGAGACTGAGTGGAAAAGGCACGCTAGGAAAGAAAGCAATGATATTTAGGGACGGGCATTTTTTGAATCCAGCACACTACACAATTCTACAAAGTTCTACCTTTGTGGCTCCTTAAATCGAGGAACACATGAATGTTGTACGCTCTAAGTTCCCGGGGAAGGATTAATACTGGATTAAAGAAAATCACATGGATACTTTCGGCACTTGATTGCAATTACATCTCATGAATGACACTACTATTAGAAATCAGCTCTACTTGTTGGCCGTGACACCATCTGTGACTGTATTGAGTTTCCAAGGGTACGAGATAAATGGGAATACATTTTACATGATTGCCCAAGATAAAAAGTGCACCAACCAAAACAGTGGTGTCCGCTTTGATGCAACATGCGAGAATGGGAAAAAGGACACATACTATGGTTACATAGAGGAGATACGGGAACTTGACTATGGACCTACTTTTAAGGTCCCTTTGTTTCGGTGCAGTTGGGTTAACATGAATAGAGAAGGGGTAAAGGTAGACCACTGTACGGAATGACAACAGTGGATCTCAAGAATATTGGTTACAGAGACGAACCATTCGTCCTAGACAATGATGTGGCTCAGGTTTTTTATGTGAAGGACATGTCCTCTAGACCAAAAAAGAAAAGATAAGGAAACGAATACATCCGACGATGAGCCCATGCATCACATAGTTCTTTTTGGGAAAAGAAACATCACGGGAGTCGAGGACAAGACATACATGTAAGCAGATTATGATAAGTTTGATGAAATTCCACCCTTCACCGTGAAAACTGACCCAATCATCCCGTTAAGCACAGAAGATGCTCCATGGTTACGGCCTAAGAAGTGATCATAGGCAAGGGATCGACATACACAACGAAGGATTCATACCCTAAACCCTATGTAAATCTATGTAATATATGGAAACTTTATGTGATGTATGAAAACTTTATATGATAATTGGCTTCACAGAACACCCCGATTTGGTGGTACGAATGCCAAACTTTAATTTGGTAGTTGCTTCATAGAACACCCCGATTTCGGCACCTCAAAAATGGAAATTGGCTTAGTGCTGCCACCCACCCAAAATAGTGCTGCCACCCAAAATAGTGCTACCACCCAAGCAGCACAACATAGTGTCGGGCACTGATGACATAATGTCGACACACTCACCCCTAGCATAGTGCTGCCACCCACCCAAAATAGTGTCGTCATTTACTGGCTTAGTGATGCCCACTGAGGACATAGTGTCGACATGTTGTCGCCACATCCACATTTAGTGCATGTTGGTGCCTCCAACCGGGACTAAAGGTTCATCATATACTTAGTCCTGGTTGTTTGCTTTAATTTTGTTTTTTAGATTAGTACTACTAATTAATTGACTAACGGCAGGCATGAAGCTTCTTAGCCCGGGGCTGAGCCTCACTAAACTTGAAGTGGATCTCTGATGAAATAGCATGTTGTGAACCTATAAATGATTTAAAAAAATATTCACAAGCATTATATCATGTACATATCCCCGTCGAGCAACAAAATATTCTTCTTCTTCTTCTTCTTCTTCTATCTGCCGTCACAAAATCCATTGCAACAGAAATAAGAACCAAAACTATGAAGGCATACATATATATAGTGGCGCCCTAGCATTTTAATCACCGATCATTTAAGCAAACCAGAAACATGAACATGCCGACGAGCTACCAAATTAAATTAGGGAGTGCCTCTATGGCGAGCTCCTCGAAGATGTCTGAGGACGGGATCCTAAGACATCTTCGAAAAGCTCTACCGTAGTGGTGTCCTTGCTCTCGCACACCATCTTTCAGTTTATATCTTCTCTAGCTAGATTAGTATGCTGGTGGAGCTAACTAATTTCACATATTAGAGAGTGCCTCTACGACGAGCTCCTCGAAGATGTTTGAGGACGGGATCCTAAGACATCTTCGAGAAGGTCCGCCGTATTGGTGTCCCTGGTCTCGCACACCATCTTGCAGTTCTTCACAAGAAGGCATACCTATTTATAGATTAAGCAGCACAACAAAGTGTCGGGCACTGAAGACATAATGTCGACACACTCACCCCTGGCATAGTGCTGCCACCCACCCAAAATAGTGTTGTCATTTAATGGCTTAGTGCTGTCCACTGAGGACATAGTGTCGACATGTTGTCGCCACATCCACATTTAGTCCCGGTTGGTGCCTCCAATCGGTACTAAAGGTTCATCATATCTTTAGTCCCGGTTGTTGGCTTTAATTTTGTTTTTAGATTAGTACTAATTAATTGACAAACGACGGGCATGAAGCTTCTTAGCCTGGGGCTGAGCCTCACTGAACTGGATATGGATCTCTGATGAAATAGCATGTTGTGAACCTATAAATGGTTTTAAAAAAATCACAAGCATTATATCATGTACTTGTAGTTCAAATCTAGGCAACCTCCTACCGATTCAGCAGGAATTTGTCTTTTTCATGAGGGATGGACGAAAAGGTTCCAAATACACCGGTTGGGAAATTGTCCATATAAGGTGGTCTAGTATTTTTGTAAAATGGGTTGGTACCAATGCCAAACTTTAATTTGGTGGTTGCTTCACATAACACCCCGATTTCAGCACCTCAAAAATGGAAATTGGCTTTTTCATGCGTTGAAAAGGAAAACTTCCTCTTGCAACATTGTAAGCCATCCCAAGATGCACATGTGTGCACAATATGGGCACATTATTACAAACTATGCCCTGATTCTTTCCATAACATTGGTGGTTTGACCTAAATGCCATGAAACCTCGAACATGATAGGTCATTTTGTGAAGGATTTTTTATGATGTTTGCAATTTTCCAAGTTCAATATTTTTCCTTGCAACTATGACACATAATATGACACCACGTGAAGGTTTCACATTGTTTGGATCATTTTTGAATTTCTTATGCCCGTTTCAAACTATATTCAAAACGACAGGCATGAAGCTTCTTAGCCTGGGGCTGAGCCTCGCTGAACTTGAAGTGGATCTCTGATGAAACAGCATGTTGTGAAACTATAAATGATTTTGAAAAAAATTCACAAGCATTATATCATGTACTTGTAGTTCAAATCTAGGCAACCTCCTACCGATTCTGCAGGAATTTGTCTTTTTCATGAGGGATGGACGGAAAGGTTTCTAGATACACCGGTTGGGAAATTGTCCATATAAGGTGGTCTAGTATTTTTGAAAAATGGGTTGGTACCAATGCCAAACTTTAATTTGGTGGTTGCTTCACAGAACACCCCGATTTCGGCACCTCAAAAATGGAAATTGCCTTTTTCGTGCGTCCAAAAGGAAAACTTCCTCCTACAACATCGTAAGCCATCCCAAGATGCACATGTGTGCACAATATGGGCACATTATCACAAACTATGCCCTGATTCTAGCCATTACATTGGTGGTTTGACCTAAATGCCATGAAACCTCGGACATGATAGGTCATTTTGTGAAGGATTTTTTATAATGTTTGCAATTTTTCAAGTTCAATATTTTTCCTTGCAACTATGACACATAATATGATACCACGCAAAGGTTTCACATTGTTTGGCTCATTTTTGAATTTCTTATGCCCGTTTCAAACTATATTCAAAACGGCAGGCATGAAGCTTCTTAGCCCGGGGTTGAGCTTCGCTGAACTTGAAGTGAATCTCTAATGAAATAGCATGTTTTGAACCTATAAATAATTTTTAAAAAAATTCACAAGCAATATATCATATACTTGTAGTTCAAATCTGGGCAACCTCCTACCGATTCGGGAGGAATTTGTCTTTTTCATGAGGGATGGACGGAAAGGTTCCAGATACACCGATTGGGAAATTGTCCATATAAGGTGGTATAGTATTTTTTGAAAAATGGGTTGGTACCAATGCCAAACTTTAATTTGGTGGTTGCTTCACAGAACACCCCGATTTCGTCACCTCAAAAATGGAAATTGGCTTTTTCGTGCGTCGAAAAGGAAAACTTCCTCCTGCAACATCGTAAGCCATCACAAGATGCACATGTGTGCACAGTATGGGCACATTATCAAAAACTATACCCTGATTCTAGCAATAACATTGGTGGTTTAACCTAAATGCCATGAAACCTCGGACATGATAGGTCATTTTGTGAAGGATTTTTTATAATGTTTGCAATTGTTCAAGTTCAATATTTTTCCTTGCAGCTATGACACATAATATGACACCACGCAAAGGTTTCACATTGTTTGGATCATTTTTGAATTTCTTATGCCCGTTTCAAACTATATTCACAACAGCGGGCATGAAGATTCCTAGCCCGGCTTCTTAGTTAATGAAATATGCAGAAAAATTAGTTAATGAATATTTAATTGAAAATGGCATAAATGTTTATAATTTTAATAGTTAATGATTTTTTGATTAGTTATTTAAATTGAAGCACTTTTCCTGTTGAAAGTTTTTCAAATTCCAAATTATGCAATAAATATTTGTTAATGCAATTTTAATCGAAAATAGTAAAATTGTATAGTTCAAATAAAAATATTTGAAACAAAAAATGGTTTTTGATTAGTTATTTAAATTGAAGCACTTTTCCCGTTGAAAGTTTTTCAAATTCCAAATTATGCAATAAATATTTGGTAATGCAATTTTAATTGAAAATAGTAAAATTGTATAGTTCAATAAAAAATATTTGAAAACAGAAAATGTTTTTGATTAGTTATTTAAATTGAAGCACTTTTCTTGTTAATTTTTTTTTTGAAATTCTAAATAAATAATCATCTTAAATTGAAACATCTTATTAATTAAAGAAGAAAACAAATTTGAAAATGGCGGGAAGACCAAAAGGTTTGCCAAAATCTGAAAAAGGGTCAACGATCCCGGTTCGTCCCACGAACCGGGACCAATGATCCTGGGTGCGTGCGCTGCCAGCAACATGCCTTTGGTCCCGGTTCGTCCCACCAACCGGGACTAAAGGCACAACGGTCCCGTCTGGTGCTATGAACCGGGACCAAAGGCCCGCGCACGTGGCGGCCCAGCAACGCTGCTGCCCAAACCTTTGGTCCCGGTTCGTCCCACCAACCAGGACTGTTGAGCCTTTGGTCTTGGTTGGTGGGACGAACCGAGACCAAAGGTATGTACTAGGTAACTGTTCCCCTCCTTCTTCTTCCCCATCCACTTCACTCGCAAAACGGCTAAGGAAAATCACGCGCGGAGCAAAACAATGCCATCAGGCTGCCGAATTTTCGAGCCGCCGTTGACTATGCCACCGTCGCCCTCTTCACCGTCGATAGTGCTGCCCGAGCCCACGCCACTCTGCCTCCGACCGCGTCGCCTGAGCCCCTGCACCTGCCCCTGCCCGCGCCGGCCCCCGCCGACGTTGCCGCCACCCGAGCCGCGACCGCGCTGCCCGAGCCCGCGCCGTCGACCACGCCGCCCGATCCCGCGTCGTCGACCGCTCCGCAGGCAGCTCCGCCCCCGCACGTCGGCGGCCACTGCTGGCCGGTAAGCCTCCCCCATCCCTTTAATTAGGTTTTTCGTTAGGTTTTTAGTTAGGTTTTTAATTAGGTTTTTAGTTAGGTTTTTAGTTAGGTTTTTAATTAGGTTTTTAGTTAGGTTTTTAATTCGGTCTGACATGTGGGGCCAGATGGAAAATAATTTTAGTAATTGCAAAAATGTTTATTTATTTAAAAATGATTTTAAAAAGGATTAAAATTGGGAAAAATCATAACTAATTCATTTTAAATCAGAAAAATGTGTATAATATATTACAATGTTCAGAAAAATGAGCTCTACCATTTAAAAATGTAAGCATCCATATTCATACAGCTTTGAACCTTACTTTACATAGAGGAACACCGACACCTCCTAAGTAACATGGGTTCGATGGTTTGTCCACTTAGGGCATTCTGAACCAATTTAGAAAATAAGTGCATAGTGTTTGCATTATTTGCATTATAGTAACTTGCAAATCTTAATTTGCAGATACTACGGATCCAATACACCAAGATACTATGATTCCAGAACATCAGGAAAACATCCTGCATGGAATGATCTAGGAAAATGAAGATATCAATATCGATGTTACCAGTGAGTTTCTGAATGATTCCGGTGAGGGAGACGAGTCTATCAACCGAGGAGACGACTCCGGTGAGGTAGAAGCCGAAGCCTGGTATAGGGGAGAAGCCGATGAGGGAGAAGGCGACGGCTCCGGCGAAACCTAAAATCTCGCAAACACCGGCGAGGTGTATATATGTATTTTTGTAATTAAAATGCTGCTATCTATATATACATGCATATATTAACACTCTTTCTTCTTTTAGCCCTCCGGATCGAGAACTTCTTCCATAAGAACAAAACAAGGCCCAACAAAAAAGTTGGATGACACTGCGAGGTATATGATCGAAGTGGTCGATGTAGACAGTGAACCGCAAGCTCCCGTCGATGTCACAAGAAAATTTGTCAAGCAATGCGGAGTTCTTGTGAGGGACTACATCCCGATCACTGTTCAAGAATGGAATCGGCCAAGCGGCGGTGGAGTCCCGTATGTCGGCGACACCGCCAAAGATAAGCTTTTTGACAAGCTCTTGATTAATTTCCTCCTGCCGATGCCAGATGTGAATCCAGATGAGGAGGAGAGAGCAAGAATGGAGCTTGTGCAAAGAGTCAAGAAGTTTGCTCTCATCAAGATGGACGATGCATTCAAGAACTGGAAGAAGAAACTATACAATAACTTTGTCAAGGTAGAGAAGACTCCAGATTTCACTCAAGGCGGCTATGCTAAGTGAACACACTAGTGCGAGGATTTTGTGAAGTACAAGACATTGGAGAAAGCTAAGGAAAGGTCTAGAATAAATACGGAGAACGCTGCTAAGAAAGTGTACCATCATAATATGGGGCCTACTGGCTATGTTGGTTGCATGCCTAAGTGGGATGCACTTGAGGCCAATTACATTGCTGCTGGGATCAGACCAGAGCCCGCAACATGGACACCACAGGCGAGAAACTGGTTTTACGGCGATGGGGGCACGTTGGACAAGGAAGGGAGGGCAATATATAATCAGAAACACAAAGATGATCCCCTACTGCCCATCGACGATATTAGAAATGCAGTAGATGATGTTGCAGCGGGACGGTTCGTTCCCGATAGAGAGAACGACGAGCTCACATGCGCCCTTAAAAATCCTGAACACGAAGGACGAGCATGAGGCACACCAGGCTCCAAGTCGTGGAAGGTTGTCTTCCCCGCGGACATGAAGAGATATCCTGATAAAAGCCATCAAAGGAGAAAGGAAATGGAGGAAGCTGAGAAAGCGGCCGCTGCAGACCGGCTACGTAATGTAGAAGAAGCATTAAAGCAGCACCAGGATCAACTGGACAGACTTAGCCAGCAAGGTACTAGCGGCCAATCTCAGCGACACGTCGTAGAATCTGCATTCGATGGTACCGGCGCCCTATCGAATAAGAAAAGCAGCATCGTTACCACGCAGCTCCATGATGTTGATGATGATGCACCGATGACGGCTCCTCCTAAACGCTACCTAGTGGATGATATCACGGAGAGCACAGCTTGTGAGCTAAAGGTGCAGGTTATGAACTTAAGGGTGACGGCGGCGGTCGGCATGGCCGTACCAATTGCGCCTAACCCAACTTGGCATTGCAGACCGGTTCCAAAAGGGTACGCTGTCATCACGGTGGATGATGTGAAGGAAGATTTTGAGGAGCTGAAGCTAGACCACCCTGCGGGGCAAGATATGGAGCTCACTCAACTAGGAGAAGCCAAAGGGGGACTATGCTATGGCCAAAGGAGCACATCGTGCTTCCAAATTAT
Source organism: Avena eriantha (assembly GCA_910589775.1). Taxonomy (NCBI): domain Eukaryota; kingdom Viridiplantae; phylum Streptophyta; class Magnoliopsida; order Poales; family Poaceae; genus Avena; species Avena eriantha. The sequence goes on from OU342746.1 coordinate 316,564,666, forward strand.
GTGCCGCCAAGGCCAACCACTCCTCAGAGCAGCATACCACCTTCGCCGCCACCTCACCATTCTCCAGCGCAACCGTCGCCTTCACCGCCTCACCACTCAGCGCAACCGTCTCCATCGCAGCCTCGGCCGTCTCCACTGTCGCGTCAGCCGTCTCCATCCCCTGAGCCACAGAGACAAAAGCGGAAGTATACTAAGAGGGGCAGCACCACCACCAGCAGCAAGAGCACGTTCCGATCACCGAAACGTAAGCTATCGCCCCTCCCAAAAGTACCTCATAAGAATATGAAGAAGCTACCTTGCGAGAAGACAGATAAGGAAACTGCTACGGCCACAGATGCCCATTATGAAAAGTGGAAGATTGACATGGCTAACAAGAAAAAGCTAATAGAGCCATTCTTCCCGGTCACCGCAGAAGATAAAGCGAAAGCAACCGCGCTTAAGATTCAGCTTCACCAACCCATAGCGCTCATCTATTACTGAGAAAAGGCCGAATTATATGGACTATCTATTACTGAGTACATGAGCCGTATCGATAAGTATGAGGGGTACCAAGAAATAGCATACGTATACCAGTACGGGGCTCCTCTCGTCAAACCCGAGTTAGTCAAAGATCTACCAACAAAAATGCGAAGATTGCATAACTGGTACATGCAAGCATGTGCTGAATCCAAAAAACTGGATCTATGTTGCATATAAACACCACCATTATGTTCATGGAGATGGCTTCCTACTGATCGAATTTCTAGAATTATTTCAGTTTTACTAACAAGACGTCCTCGACAAAACTATCGTCAGTGCCTATTGTTTGTAAGTATTATTATTTTCTGTAATTAAGTCTTTCTAGCTCAGCTCATTCATTCCTTGTATAAGCTTACTCATCACTATATTAATTATATATGTAGAATGAAGATTCTCGAATGCAACAAAGGACAAATCTATGACCTTGGGTTTGTTGACTGCAATTTTGTTCATGAAGTTACTCTAAAAATGAAACACAAAGAGACAGAGGATAACTTGCTACAAGCGTTGACACATTTCAGCAACAGAAGGGAAATACTATTTCCTTACAACGCTGGGTGAGTGTTACTGTCTTTTACACGTTCTATTTTCTCTTACTCGATGTTAAGCGTATAATTGACTCGTGTTATATTTTGTTAGTGTGTCCAGCTTCCACTATATGCTGTTAATCATTGTTGTTGACACCGAAGTAGTAAAAGTCCTGGACTCGAAACGCACACCATTAGAAAAGTCGGTGAACATGCAGGAATGCCTCCAAAAGGCTTGGAAATGGTTCACCGCCAAAATAGGGGTGTTTGGAAGCCATAGCTTACATTTCAACCATTGACTGTAAGTACTACTTGCTACATCCATGCATCTCTTTGATTCTAGTTTCAATAGCACTATTATCATGCTTGATTATTATTTTGATTGAACTCCGTTCTCATAAAGTGCTTGAGGTAGGAAGCCGGAAATAACTTATGTGGATACTATGTCTGTGAGTTCATTCGCCAGACGACCAAAGAGAAGGGCGCAGACCAGAACATCAAAAAATTGAAGTACGATAAACAATAATCACAACTTTATTTTATTACCACCAATTGTGTTTAGTTTCATTCATATATATTAATCCCCTTCTTTAAATTAGATCGAACGGATGCGGGACGGTCTTCTATCACAAGAACGCGTGCAAGCAATTCAAGAGGAAATTGCCGGATTCTTATTAGAACAAGTCATAGATCCGAAAGGAGAATATTATTACCCGGTTCATTTGGAAGGGTGAAGTGTAAAAAAGATGATGTAAATTAGATCAAATTCGTGTGAGTACCGTTTGTAATTAATATGTTTCGATCAAAAAGACAGATGAGACGGTGTATAATATATTTGTGATCATGATGTGTAATATATATATCGTGGTTTCATTATTGCTGTATATATAGTACCATTAAATTGAATACAAAACACCAAATAAAAAAATAAAAAAAACCTGCCGTGAGGACGAGCAGGGACTAAGCTTGGGGATGTTGATACGTTCATAACGTATCTATAATTTTTGATGGTTTTATGCTAATAATATGCTTTTGACACTCCTTTTTGTATAAAGTTTATGATTTATTTGGACTAACCTACTAATAGTTGCAAAAGTGCACAATGTTTTTGTTTTACACTTTGATGTGTAGGAATTGCCAAGAATACAAGTGGAAACCTTGTTGGAGTCAAATTGGGATTTTTCCAGAAATCAGTCTCAGAACTCTTTTCGAAGATGGTCACGTATCGAGTCGAAGACGACGTCAAACAGAAAACTCTTCAACTATAAAGTTGTTGAAAATTTTGCGACAAACATTCTGGACATAAAATTTAGCTGATTCCGAGCCCGAATGGGCCCTCTAGGTCCGATTTACTGCAGCCCAAGATGGGGTGACGGGAATCGAGAAGCTATATAAAGGGAGTAAACCTAATTCGCCCAGAGCACCTCCAACCACGAATTTGCAGCCACCAAAGCCACCTTTTTGCCTCCCCCATGGATCCCATCTCCATGGAGGAGGGCATCCAAGAAGCCATGAAGGAAGGGGGCTAAGGGGTGGTGCTCCATGATACCGGCGACCGGGAAGGAGTTCCCCGCGCCATCGGCGGCGCCGGCGCCGCCCTCTTCACCATATTCACCGCCATATCCATCAACTAATCCTCCTAGTATGTAGTGGTTCATCCTCCCACACAACTCTGTACTGTCCTATGTAAACATGTTTTTTGATGCTATAAGTTATAATCCTATGATCTCTGTCATGTTTGCATAGTTTCTTTGTTCTTAGATTGAATGGTTGAATGTTTTTGGTTCATTAGAGTTGTATGTTGATATGTTACAGTCCTTTGGTGTCCATTATATTTGTGCGCGCATGGATTAAACACCATAGGGTTTGTAGTATGTGTAAAAGGAAGGGGAGAGTTCTGCCGGAGTGACAGAAACCTGAGCACGTGAACCGGAACGTTGCACGTATGTGAGTAAGAGGACCATTAAACTTAAGGCTATGGTTGGGGAAACCTTAATACATTGATTAGTACTTACATATGTTTGCTAATAATCCAATCATATAGTACATGTAATTGCAAGTAGTGAAGTGCATGTATATTTAGTCTCTCCCACATAGAAAACTATATTGAAGACAATGAATCCGATTTATTCGCTATTTAAACTTGGACAAAGCCACCACAATTACCACCACTATCCCACACTCATGGTTCTATTAGTTTAGTGTATTTTATTGCTGCAACAACTAGCTTTAATTTCTTGTTATTTATTATCATGCAAAGCTATCTCTATTACTCGTATTGTTGCTCCAGTTTTATTCCCTAGATAATGCAAACGTTTAGTATGCGTAGAGTTGTATCAGTGGTTGATAGAACTTGAGAGAATATTCATCCTACCTTTAGCTCCTCGTTGGGTTCGACACTCTTACTTATCGAAAAGGCTACACACGACCCCCTATACTTGTGGGTTATCACGATGCAATGCCTCTAGCTACAGCTGCAAGGCGCCGCTCGAGCGTGGCTTAATAACCTCCCGCGCGGATCCATTCACAGCTGGGAAGAGCTGGTCTATAGCTTTATGCGAATCTTCAAGGGCACGTACAAAAGGCCCGCATCAATCGAAGAGTTAAGAGGCTGCCATGAAAGATCTGGCGAGTCGCTGCGCTCATACATCCAGAGATGGTCCAACATCAAGAATTCTGCATAAGACATCTTTGAGGATCGCGCAATCGACGCGTTCAATGGCGGCGTGCGCCGCAGAGAGCTCAGGGAGGAGCTGGGCCGCTAGAATCCCAAGACAACCGACCACCTAATGGAGATCGCAAATAGGTGGGCCGATGGAGAGGACTCAGTAGAAAACCATGCCTACTCCGATGATGAAGACGACCTTGGGCATAGATGCGACCATCGAGGGAAATGTCGAATGCGCGGTTACGAGGACCGCGAAGAGGTCGACATGGTCGCGGCTGGCTACGCCGAAAAACGCGATGATAACCGCAATAGCATATACCGCAGCGGTGGATACCGTGACAGCGGGAAAATCATGCAAGTGTGGCAGTGCCGCACTCGCGATGAGGAACCCACAACATCTATCCAAGACAAACTGTCTGGACCATGCAACATGCACTTCTACATCGACAAGCACGATGTCAAGAAAAAGTAGAGCCACCTCCTAAAGGACTGCCACAAATTCCTCAAGCTCCACGAAGGCCTGGCCCAGATGAATCGCGACGTGATTAACCAAGGCTACGGAGCTGCCCCAGGCGCTGGGGCACATGGAGCTCCTCCACCGCTGCCAGGTCCGGTACCACCTGCGGCTGCACCAGTCCAGAATCATGGAGGCGAACCATACCCTCGGCCACTGGGGAACATGGGGATGATCTAGAAGGGTCGCCCCTCAAATCGATTGCAGAAATCGATTACTCGTCAAGTCAATCTGGCGATGTACTCCCCGCCCTCCACCACTGAGTACCTCAGTGGCAGCGAGTCCTGCATCACCTTCAACAAAAGTGACCACTGATACATTGAAAATGTATCTATAATTTTTGATGTTCCATGCTTGGTTTTATCTACTTTCTTATGTTTTGTGCCAACTTTGGAGTAGTTTTCATAGACTTTCTTAGACTAACCTATTAACAAGATGCCACAGTGCCATTTGCCTGTTTTCTGCTGTTTTTGGTTCCAGGAAAGTCAGAAAATCAATATTCTCGGAATTGGACGGGACAAAAGCCAAAGTTCCTATTTTACCGGAAGACTCACGGAGCCCGAAGCAGAGCCGGAGGGGGGGCCAGGGCTTGGCCACACCATATGGTGGCGCGGGCTAGCCCTGGCCGCGCCACCAGGTGGCCCTAGCACTCCATCGACCTTGCCTCTTCGCCTATAAGAAGCCTCCTGATGCATAAACCCTAGATCATCAATCAGAAATCCACGAAAAGTTCCGCAGCGCCGCCGCCACCGAAGGGGAGATTCGAGGGACAGAAAGTCTCTGTTCCGGCACTCTGCCGGGACGGGGAAGTGCCCCGGAGCCATCTCCATCGATCTCCACCGCCATCTCCATCACCATTGCTGATTCCCATGATGAGGAGGGAGTAGTTCTCTCTCGAGGCAAAGGGTTCTACCGGTACCTATGTGTTCATCTCTCTATCTATGCATGATCTTGTTGTGGTCATGAGCTTTGTAATCAAGTAGATCTACCTTGCTACTCAAGTGCTTTATTAGATCTCTGCTCTCCCCATGTGTGTGGAAGTGACAGCGTGCTCACCATGGTGGCACTTAGGCTAGAGATTACAAATACTTGTTATGAGTTATATTTGGAGTGGATGTTTCTATGAAATTGTGGTGTTTGTTGGACTCATCTAGTGCTCAAGGTGACAGTGTGGGGTTTTCTAGATGGGAAAGATGGACTTTGAGGTGTGCTGTTATAGCCCTACCATCGATTGGAGTGTCCAACCAGAGAGTAGTTAAGAGTAGTATCATAAAGAGATGATATTTATATGAGAGTGTTCACTAGTGAAAGTATGATCCCTAGGCCTTGTTTCTAAGCATTGAAACACCGTTTGCTACTAGATCTGTTACATGTTTGCTTGCTTCTATCTTTATTTCAGTTTTACTTTAGTCTCTGCCACGCCATCAAGTTATCTTCTATCACCGTTACCACTTATAATTATCCATACCACTTGTATTTCACTATCTCTTCGCTGAACTAGTGCACCTATACACCTGACAAGTGTATTCGGTGTGTTGGGGACACAAGAGACTTCTTGTATCTTGATTGCAGGGTTGCTTGAGAGGGAATACCTTTGACCACTTCCTCCCTGAGTTCGATAAACCTTGGGTGATCCACTTAAGGGAAAACTTGTTGCTGTTCTACAAACCTCTGCACTTGGAGGCCCAACAACTGTCTACAAGAATAGAAGTGCGTAGACATCAACCACCCGCGTCAAGTACCTCGCCCAGGCCACTATACCCTGGTGCTTGAGGCACAGGTCGAAGGCTTCGAGATGAGTCGCGTCTTCATGGACGGCGGAAGCGGCATCAACCTCATGTTCAAGAGTACCTTGTGAGCAATGAGGATCCCTCTAACATGTCTGGAAGTTTCAGACACAACGTTCCACGACATCATTCCAGGGAAGGGCGTCATCTTCGGCACGCTGCAAAACTTTCGGTGAGAGCGCATTGACTTCAAAGTCGTCAACTGGCCCTCATAATACCACTTCATCCTCGGATGTGTCGTATTCGCGAGGTTCATGGCGGTGCCACACTACGCTTATCTGCAGATGAAGATGCCAGGCCCAAACGGCATCATCACAGTAAAGGGAAGCTTTGAGAGGTCTGACAACTACGATAGGGAATTCAATAGAATCTCCCAGTCCTTCGGCATGCAAGAGGAACTCGCAAGGTTGAAGGAGTCGATAGACAATAGTCTGCCTCCCCTAAGCAAGCCAAGCTCACCCAACCAATCCTTCGACACGTCGGTGCACCCCAAGAAAGTCCAGGTCCACCCAACTGACCCGACCAAGATGGCCCTCATCACCAACAACTTGAGTCCCGCATAGGAACTCGTGCTCGTCAAATTCCTCTGTGAGCGTTGGGAAATCTTCGTCTAGTGTCCATCAGACATGCCAGGAGTTCCCAGGGAATTCGCCAAGCACTCACTCAACGTGAATCCAGACGCAAGGCCAGTCAAGCAAGCAATACGGCGACTGTCTGAACCAAGAGCGAAAGCGGTCGCTATGGAAATCAATAGACTCCTCGACACAAAATTCATACGCGAGATCAAGGAAAGCACCTGGCTCACAAATCCAGTGCTTGTGCCTAAAAAGGACACGGATATCCTGCGGATGTGCGTGGACTTCACCTCCTTGAACAAGCACTGCCCGAAGGATCACTTCCCATTGCCACGGATCGATCAAATAATCGACTCCACTGTGGGATGCAAACGTCTCTGCTTCCTCGATGCCTACTCAGGCTACAATCAGATTCGAATGAAGGAGGAAGACCAAGAGAAAACAGCATTCACAACACCCTTTGGTGTGTTCTGCTACAACATGATGCCCTTCGGGTTAAAAAACACAGGAGCCACCTATCGGCGGTGTATGCAGGCCTGCCTCAAGAACCAACTTGGTCGCAATATCCAAGTCTACGTCGACGACATCATCGTCGAAACCAAAGAGGAAGCCACGTTACTCGACGATCTCCGTGAGACCTTCGATAACCTCGATCGCTACCGGATCAAGATCAATCCGGACAAATGCGCCTTCGGCGTACCATCTGGAAAACTTCTCGGGTATCTCATCTCCGTGAGAGGGATTGAAGCAAACCCGAAGAAAATAAAAGCCATACTGGCCATGGAGAAGCCGAAGAACATCAAAGGCATCCAATAGCTGGCTGGGCGAATCGCGGCGCTCAGTCGATTCATCAATCAAATGGACGAAAAGGCACTGCCCTTCTACCAACTTCTCCATAAAGCTGACAAGTTTGAGAGGACAGACAAAGCACAAGAAGCATTCAAAGACCTCAAGCGTCTATTGTCCACCTCGCCAGTATTGGTGACGCCTCGTGCAAAGGAGCCGCTGTTGCTATATATCTCCGCCACCAACCAGGTGGTCAGCACAGTGCTCGTGGTGGAGCGAGCCGAAGAAAATAAAGTCCACGGGGTACAATGCCCAGTCTACTACCTCAGCGAGGTGCTCACACCAACAAAACAGCGGTACCCGCACTACCAGAAGCTGGCCTATGGTGTCTTCATGACCGCCAGATGATTGCGCCACTACTTCTAGGAGCACCCAATCGTAGTGGTGAATGACGCCCCACTCAGGCACATACTCAATAATGTCGATGCCACCGGACGAGTCACGCTCTGGGGTATAGAACTGTCTCCACAAGACATCACGTACGAGAAGCGCGACGTGATCAAATCGCAAGTTCTCCCGAACTTCCTTGTGCATTGGATGGAGAACCAGCTCCCCGACAAGCCAGACATGCCCTACCTATGGACAATGCACTTCGACGGATCCAAGCGCAAGGAAGGAGCTGGCGCAGGTGTCATACTTACATCGCCCCAAGGTGACAAGATGAGGTATGTTTTGCGAATGCAGTTCACAGCCTCCAACAATGAAGCCGAATATGAAGCATTGATCCACGGGATGCGAATGGGAAAAGCCTGCAGCGCCAAGCGAATTGTCATCTACGGCAACTCCAAGTTAGTGGTCAACCAAACAATGAATGAGTGCGACACTCTAAGCGACAACATGATCGCCTACCACGACCTCTATGACACACTCGAAGGGGACTTTGATGGTTTCGAGCTACGACACGTCAGCCACGAAAGCAACAAGGAGGCGGACATACTCGCCAACATTGGTTCCACCTGCGCCCAAGTGCCACCTGGCGTATTTCTAGAGCGCTTCTGCGAGCGCCCCATCAAGCAAAAAGCTACAGAGCCTAAAGGTAGTATGACAAAGGACTCGGGGGCTATGCCACCGAGCGAGCCCATGGCACTCGAAAACGAGGAGCCTGACACAGGACTCGAAGGCCCCATGGAGCTCATGGTGATCAAGCCATCCTGGACACAACCATACATCACATACCTTCTCAGCAAAAGGCTACCAGATGACTCGACTGATGCGTGTCACATAGCGCGACAATCTAAGGCATTCGCCCTCATCAACGACGAACTATACAAGTGCAACATCACAAGAGTCCTTCAGTGATGCGTCTCCAACAGGGACGGAAGGGCCATCCTCCTCAACATACATGAAGGCACTTGTAGGCACCACGTCGGCAGTCGCGCCCTCGTCGCCAAAGCTCTACGAGCTGGATTCTACTAGCCAACGGCCATGCGTGACACCAAGGACATCATCCAGCGCTGCAACACCTACCAGCGATTCGCGTACAAACCGCACGCACCTGGCGCGGAGCTCAGACCAATACCTGTGGCTTGGCCTTTCGCACAATGGGGACTCGACATGGTCGGCAGGCTCCAGAGATCCTCATGAGGAGGGTACGTCTACCTCCTAGTCGCAGTCAACAAATTCACCAAGTGGATTGAGGCCATGCCGGTGACAAACCAATCAAGAGCCAGCGCTGTCAAATTCTTCGAGTCCATTGTCTTCCGCTTCGGGGTGCCACATAGCATCATCACGGACAATGGGACGAACTTCACCTCCAAGGAGTTCCAGGAATTCTGCGAAAACCTAGGAATAAACATTAGCTACGCCTCGGTGCCACACCCTCAGACCAATGGTCAAGTCAAAAAGGCCAACGGCCTCATCTACGGCGGAATCAAGAAAAGGCTCCTCCGTTTGCTTGAACAAGCCGCTGGGTGCTGGCTAGACGAGCTGCAATTAGTACTTTGGACCCCGCGCACAACTCCAAACAGCGCCACAGGCTACACTCTGTTCTTCATGGTGCGTGGTGCTGAAGCGGTACTACCCGTAGAAGTGCGCTACAGAGCCCCGCGGGTGGTTGCATACATAGAGAAACAATCAACTCTCGTACTAAGACTCTATCGACCTCCTCGATGAGGCACGTGAGATTGTAGCGGAGAGATCCATGATCTACCAGCAGAACCTTCACAACTACCACATCAGAAGGCTACGCCCCAGAATCTTCGTCGAAGGAGACCTGGTCCTGCGATTGAAGTAGCAAGGGCACCTCAAATTCGAGTCCCCTTGGGAAGGTTCCTACGTGATTACCAAAATAATAACAGGTGGCGCCTATCGCCTTAAAGACTTAGAGAGCAGAGTCGCATACTCCAATCCCTGGAACGTCGCGCAGCTGCGCCATTTCTACCCTTAGAACTTTTTTACTTTACACAGCCAGGCTACTTAGCCACACATTGTACCTCGTACCATTCTGCGAATAAATAAAGCTAAGTGCCCCAAACCTTGCGCTTTTTCTGTTTTACTTGCAATTATATCACTCGGGAGCTGTGCCACCCTTTACACTTTCGTTCTACGAACAAACGTAGTATCCTGAGTAGTTGACACACCACCAATCGTACCCTTGATAACACCAACCTAGCTGCAACACACCTGACAGGTTGGCAAGGCGCTGATATAATCACATGTCAGGCTAACGAAAAGGAGTTGCAGAGTACCATACACTCGAAAAAATATACAAGCTAGCAAGCTCTCTATGTTCACGGGTATCAAACATATCCGACACAATTGTATGAATTTTACAACACTTATACATCTATGTGCAGGCCTATCTTACACTACTAATGCAAAAGGAGAACATTTTTTTGCTCTTCGAAGAAGTCGACAATATCCTCCGTCGGCCAGTCAACCACCTGATAGTGCGACACCATGTTCCAAGTCATCCCTTCTGGTGGCGGCGGTTGTCCAGCGGCAACAGACGTGACGTCCACATCTGGCCGATGCAGTCGAACCAGCGACAACGCAGCCTTGGAACCTGCGACTAGCTGTTAGCGCACGCACTCGCGGACCACGCTGATATCCTGGAAGTTCGCCAAAAGAGCCAATAGGCTTGAGGGCACAATGTCCAGCGGAAACATCGTCTGATAAATATACTTCAGGCACGACTGCGTCTTCTTGAAACATTGAAGCACCCGCGACGCACGATCCTGCAATGTCGCCAATGTGACTACACGATCGTGGTCCACCCAGAAGTACCCACTAGCCTGCAACTGCTCTTGGGTTAAGACATTGACTAGATCATTGATGGCGCGCGTTGCCGCACCGATCTATTTGATTACGGAGATGTTAGTCTATGACAAAGAATATAAACATTGTCATTTCGATGATAGAATGATATGAATTTATAGATAGAAGGATACACTATTTCAGCCCATTCGGTCATAACTTTACTCATAATCCGATACAGAAAAACTCTTATAACTTTATGTACATCAGAGACCAACCAATAGTTCTACCAGACATGGCCAGCTACATGTGATTTGCAATATACCAAGGGTCTGGGTGTTTTGAACATATTACAATGTTTCATCATTTTTGTTCAAATAAATGAACCAGCACATTTGCTTCTGATAGCCCATCAAAGTAGCAGATTCATCTTCCCATCACAGCTCATAATCATGAGCTAGTCTGATGATAAGAGGTGATCAAACATATTATCCAAAAATAGAAAATAATCAAATGATCACATAAGCATTAATTTTATATCCACATTATGAAGTGTGATAAGAAATGAGGCCACATGAAACATTAATGCTAATTTCAATGCTTGTTTATCTATTATACTGGACTGTGCATTCCGTAATCATATGTTTAATTTGTCATATATAATATATGTGTGCTCGACACAAAAATAGCTATATGTTGAGCCATGTATATGCTCAACTTGGAGGATTATTAATGCTTAAATATTCATGCAATGCAAACATAGGATTATAAGAAGTTCTGCTCAATGTCCTCGTCCAAGCAAACTGAATTTACTGACCAACCTTTGTTACCACTTTATAAACCTTAGTGAAATCACTACTTAACTGATTGATATTGATAATGGAACACAAAAAAGGCTCAACCATCTATGTGATACAAAATTATATTCCAAACAAATTAGGGGTCGCTATATCTACCAAAGTGCACTTCATATATGTCGCATATGAATTAGATAGTAGCGTGAAATGGTTCAAAGACCATATTAGAATCTAGGACTACCAACGAAAAGCTAAGAAAGAAATGACACAAATGGGAGAGAAGCCATACCAAACGTGATTTCTCTGTGAATAGTTTTTATATTTTCCTGACAGAAAGCAACATTAGATCACTCTATATTAAGCTCCTCCATGGGATAGTCAGTGTTGTATCAGCCCAACGTAAGATTAAGATTGACATCAGATCAATTTCTCTTTTAGCTTTAGTATAGTGTTTGAAGATTTCAAGTCATTTGTTGCCCTTCCTAGTTAATTTCGTAGCAAGGTAACCTGGAAAGGCAGCTCATCAGCTACAACAAATATGGCTGCTAGCCGATAGAAGAATCAGCATTGAGAAATTACATATATCCCTTAACTCATGGTCATTGGATGTCCCGTTTGTCCATTTCATTTACATCAGATCAATAAGTAATTGAGACCACTTGAAATAAATAAACCAAAAAAATTAAAATTACCAATTTCATTCATAAAAACTTCTTCATTAATTAAGTAAAGTGTGCTACATGAAGTACCCAGTTTGGATTCTATAACAGTTATGTTATCAAACCAGGCCAATCAAATATTGCGTGTTCACCCATTTTTCACGTAATAACACCTCTTGTGGAGACCAAATTGCCTATTTGAAAGAAGACAACGAAAACATAGTAGGCGAGGGCGCAAGGCATAATGCACATGGATCTTGATTATTTATACAGCAAAACATCTCTATCGAGTATATGAAATACAGCAATACACTGCTCACTTAATGTACCCTTTTTATGGCAGGTTAAGGCTCAATTTTGCAAGATCACCCCCTCAATGTTCAACTCAAAATTAGTATCTCGACCCTAGGAAATATCTCGTGCATATTCGTCCTGTAATTTTTTTAGAGTTAGCTGCAAATAGAGAACATAAAATCTGCAAGTTCTTGGAGACGTAAATACATTGCCTACCATTCATGATTTGCTGAACGGGCTCCATATAGATCTTGTAGCGCCATGTCGAGGAAATTAGAGAACCCACCGAGAGGAAATCAAGGAGGAAATTACGAACCAAGGAGCCAGAACCTAATCGCTCATCGAAATCGGTTCTACAAATGGAATGGAAGGAGGGTGTGGCAGAGAAGGGATGTAATACCTTTGTATTTTGCTGGTGGTGATGGGGAGAGGCACACATAGACGTCTTCATCACCTCCACCATAGGCATTCTCTTGTTCAGCCGTGATCTATCATTCTGGCATTGGATGTTGGCGATGAGGGCGTTAGGGATCATAGAAATCGAAGGAGGTAGCGGCGTTTCGTGTGCCGGTGTTGACCTGACTTCTAGTGCATCTATACCTATCTGGGCCTAGTGTGGGTATTGTAGCCCAATCAACCACATACGTTGGATTTGATCACTAGCTCGCGACTTCAGTATCATCTGACGGCCAGGAAAGATCTAGACGCGAAATCTAACGGCCAAAATTGCTGAGGTCGTGAGAGGGCTCCCTTTTTTTCCCAGATATAATATCCCTAATTCGAATGGAAACCCGATCCCTCTCATCCTCCGGATGACGAGCGCTAACAACTACAAAAAGCAAGACCAAAGTATAAGACAAGGCATCACCGTGAATGGCTAAAGAAAGGATAAGAAGATAGAGAGCTAACATTTAAATTTCTCGTTCAACTGCGCAACTTCATCCATGAGATACTACTCGCGAGTGGTGGCCTTCTCAGCCTTCGACTTCCACACATCCGTGTTACCGTGGATAATGGGCAACTCCCGCTCCAACTACTTTATACGGTCGCGCAGTCGCGAGAGCAGCGACAGCTGCTCCACCTTTGAACGCGGTTGCGCTGCGGTTTCATCAGTGGGAGGAGAGTCATCAGGACCACTCGAAGGACCCTATTACAACCAAGCAAGAGGCAAATGAGACCAATCATACATGGATAAAATAGGGTGGAGTGCATTCAAATTTGTAAAAAGTATCAACAGGGGCACCCCCACAAAACATGATCCAGCAAAGAAAGCTAAACTATTACAAATGGCAGCTAAGGAACGATCTGCTTCTTCGACTTGGACTTCAACTTCAGGGGCTTCCTCGAATCCGTGGCAGTCTCTGACGCCAAGACTTTCTAGTGGTAGCCCTAGACGCCGTAGTCTTCACTGCCTTCGCTCGCCGCAGCTCCGCAGAGTATTTTGCGACTGTATCGATGAGCTGGTGCCCATACTTACTGCAACTACTGGCAAAGGGAGCAAATACTACCTGCTGGCCATCCGAGTTGATAGGCATCGCCTCAGAGATCGCGCTGGGGTCCAGCCCCACACCATGGGCTTGCGCCATCGCGAGTGCCATGGTGGCGCCGATAGACCGCTACGAATTCTTGAAGTCCATTGGGATGCCTTCAGCGAAGGAATCCACCAAGCCATCAAGGTTGTCGATTAAGCTGGCCTTGGGGATCATGTCCTCTTGGAGGCGGCTCAGCACGCCCTTGGCCTTCCCAAGCGTATCTTCGAGGGAGACACTGCGGTGCTCGACTACGGCCACGTCACAAGCCAAGGCATCTACGCGGCACAAGGCCTGGGCGTCGAAGATTACGCCCATCTGAAGAACACAAAGTATCATCATGGTGACATGAAAACAAAAACAGGGAAAAATGCAAGTGAAGCAGTGTAATACCTGAGAGTGCTTTCGCAATCGAGTAAAGTTGTTCTACGAACAACTTCTCCCTCTCACCAGTAGTAGCACGCAGGTCTTCCTCGCGCGTTTGCGACTCCTCCAGCGCTGTGACTGCCTCATCACGCTTCTTCTCTGCTATGGAAAGTCCCTTCTCGAGGGAAGTAACGCGACGAAGAAGCTCATTATGCTCACCTACAAAGGTCAGAACACAACGACACCCGAGTTTACAAATCTCTACACAAGCAGAGCGAAGAGACAAGTTTAGCACAAACCTTCAACTGCGCGGTGGCGGTTGTCCAGCATGGCATGCTGTCGACCCAAGGCAAGGATCTGCTCTGTGAGGCGAGTGGAATCCTTCACGATAGGCTAGACCAAAAGAAACAAAGCTCCAGCATTGACAAAAAGGCACAAACTCCAAATTCGACTGCTAGCGGCAAAAGACACTTACGTGTTCCTCCAAGGACTCCGAAGGTTCCTGTCGAGTGGGCGTCCGTGCAACCATCTAGTGCCCCCCCCCCCAGTATGGGGGGAACTCGAAGAATTGGCGCCGGAGTGGGCCGCCACTGGAGGAGAAGGAGACCGTACTTCTACCTCCTTGTTCTTAGAGTCTGCGACTCCGGATTCTTTAACAAATTCACAATTGTCGGAGGACGACGACGCTGTTAGACTGTAAACATGACAAGTACCACTTCAGAAGAGAAACTTCAAGGAAAACAAGACGAACTCGCAAATATAAAAACCTACCCGTCAAATTTGTCAAGGTCGTAGGAATCATCCGACAACTCCTTCGGCAACCTCAACTTCTTCCGTGCGGGAGGATCCATGGCGCATATAGGAACGGCGGGGATTGGCTCCTCTGTAGCAGCAGGAGGACCCTCCTCTGTAGCGCTTGCAAGTCCCGTGGTCACTAGACTCGGGGGCTTCCTCCTCTTCCTCCATGGGGACGATGGAGCCCGACTCGTCCTCTTCATCCACCTCGCGAGGAATAATTCCTTCAGGCCGAGGAGGCAAGTTGGTAGCCACGTCCCAGTCCTAACAACAGGAAAAGCATCAGTATACAAAAGTACCTACAAGCAATCGAAAAAACAAGAAACTCCGAAGAGAAATCAACCTCAGGCGGAGGATTGCTGGCGCAGAATGGAGGCATGCCTGAGTCACCCGGGAGATCCTCCTTAGCGGTTGTACTTAGTTAGCAGTCGCAACCTCCTGTCCACTTCACTCAAAGAGATGCCCTCCGCATAAATGCAAGTGGCAGCACCAGCACCGGTCCAGCGAAACATCGAGTGCGCCCTGGCCTACAAAGGCCGCACCCGACGACACATCCAAGTGCGAATAAGCTCTGCGCCGCCTACTTCTTTGCCTATGTGCTTTTCTAGGTCGCAGACACGCTGATAGAGGGCCTATGTCTCTTCGACTTCGTCAGGCATAACAACGTTATTCCACGACCTCCTCTGCTTGCAGGGCGCCACCGGATCGAAGGGTGCGAGTCCGTAGTGCTCTCCATCCGCTTTTTGGTCGCGAATATAGAACCACTTCTCCCTCCATCCTTGGACAGACGAAGTGAGATTGATGTTGAAGTAGGTGACATTGGAATCGATGTGGATACCGTAGCCTCCTATGTCGTAGACTACTGAACCCAACGCCAATTGACGTTTGATATTGAAGAGCTTCTTGAAGAGGCTGAAGTGCGGCTCGATTCTAAGCCAGCACTCGCAAAGAGTGATGAAGCAGGCAATGTGGAGGATAGAATTGGGGCTCAACTGATGGAGTTGGAGCCCATAGAAGCAAAGGAGACCCCTAAGAAAGGGATGCAGAGGGAGAGAAAGACCACGAATGATGAACGCAAGGAACATCACTTGAAAACCCACAGGAGGACTAGGGATTACCTCGTCATGGAGAACACGCGAGTCGTCCTCCGCGGAGGAAAGCGCCCCGTCCTAGCACTGAGTGAACAACTCCGATGGCTTGATGACGGATGGGCGCCATGACCCATTGGTGACACGGGTTCCCGCGCCCTTCTTCTTCCCAGCACCGGCAGTGCTGGTGCCCGTGGTGGCGGCGCCCTTCTTCTTGGCTGTGCAGCGATAGCTACAGAGCCAGCGGCGGCACCTCCCTTCTTCTTGCCCATCTTGCGTTGGCGATGTGAGCGTAGGAAATGGCTGGGGAAGACGTGAAGTTGGTCCAGTGCCATGGAGGAGATGTGTGCAAAGGAGCAGCAAGAACACCAATGGCAGAGGATCATGAGCAAGAAGAGAGATGTGGGCAAATTACCGCACGGTGTGCCCCTACTTAACCTCCTAGCAGATGCAATCCAACGGCCAGAAAAATATCTACCAGACGGGCGGCATACATCGACATTGACGCGTGGCAAGGGTAAACCACGAACCGTCCCCCACTACTCCCATTACACATGGAAATCGAGGAGACGCGGTTAAAACAGAAGATTACGCACGCCCAGTCAAGTCCAAGTCAAAAAATGGGACTCCTACTTGTCACGTCCTGTCAAAGCCGCTCATGTGGGCAACTGAGATCATCTTATCGTCAGCACTGACGTCATCAACTCCAGCAGGAGAACATTTTGACTACTTTAGTCCTTACTGGAGTCTTTGACTCAACCAAGCACTTGGGGGCTACTCCTAATAGGAGAGCTGGCCGCGCACCCGAAGAAATCAGTGAAGATATCCAAGCATCATGACAAACCCTTCACTATAATCTATGATTCAATTGTGGACTTCGGGTTACTCCCATAGGGAGCGCTGAAGGCATATTCAACTGAAACAAGCAAAAAGACAACAACAGTCACAAAATACTTATAGTCTCCACTCGAGTCTACGACTCGAATATGCACTCGGGTGCTACTCCCATAGGGAGCGTTGGCCGCACACCCTATGATTATTTTTTTCTTATACGTTACACCGTGTGTTGATAACATCCACACTCGAACGCTATGGTGACTCCGCCTCATGTCTTTCCCTACAAAGAGACTGCGTCTCCTGGGTCACCCGAATCACCTCTGCGATGACAAAATGCGGTTGCCACGCTTACAGCGTGAAGATAAGAGCTGAATAAGGCCTGGTAACGCATCTGCTGTGCTCTACTAGAAATAAATCCATACCTGCAGGTACGATGAATAAGCCTTGACGGATGCGTCGAGTGCTCACACTTACACACTGGGATTCGACTCCTGTAAGACCTCCGTGGCTTGACTCGAATTACACCAGCACTTTTCCGAATTTGAGTCTGGGGACTCGAGTTTGAGTAGATTACGTTGTTTTGCCCCAAGGAAGTTAATTGATCCCGATGCATCGGATAAATCAGGCACGTATATCAACAACACCCTCTTCCATACAACCGTGTTAGTTTGCCGACTCCCTCGTCCACAACACCTGACCTGCTTCACCCACGCTGGTGTGCGCTACATTAGATCTGATTCATGGACTCAATAGTGCACTACACCAGATCTGCTTCACCGACGCTCTTGTGCAGCACCTCGAATCCATAATCGTTCGTAATAGATCTGCTTCACCGACGATGCCGTGCATTACACCGGATCTCCTTCATCGGCCATCTTGTCAAGCAAGATAGACCCATCAACAACCTCCACAAATCTACTTCACCGATGCCACCGTGATCTATCTACTTTAGCGCGACTCACCACTACCGGGAACACCCGACATCCTTGACATGACCCGCAAAGATACCGTGTATGCCTAGAAGACACCGTGACCTAGGTAAACCATATATGCTTGTTCATTTCAATATAGTAGGTATAAGCCTGTGATAGTAAACTGCATTTCTATATTGGTGGTAAATTCCTACCTCAATACTAGCTTAATTGATATCCCACTCCCCTTGATAAATTTGGTGTAGTCTATGTTAAATCCAGGTGTTAAACTATTCCTTCTGTTTCAAGGCGTCCTTGTTTTGCGTGTTTTTATTTGACCAACAGTTACTCTTAATATATATAAAATATTTTGGTAGTACAAAACTGACATCATTAGAGTTCATTGGTATTATGTAGTTCATGGAAAGTGTTAATTCACTAAACATCTAAAGCTGCCTACCTGTTCTACAAGTTTGCAAGTTATGTCATCATAATGTGCATTTGCTTTGTCCGTTGCTACAACACTGACTACATGTAATTTTGGAGTTCAGTGGTAGTTTTAAGCCACTAAACATGCAGGTTAACATTCCCTGCTCTACAAGTTCAGAATTTATGCTATTTTAATTTCAATCTGGTTGTACTAAGCAACCACAGTAACTGCCTTATCTTTTATAATTCATCACAAATTTTATGTCATTGAACTTGTTGGTTTTGCATTCCTCGGCAAGTTATGCCATTATTATTTGTTTCAATTAAGCGCTGACAGTAGCTACCGCCTATTGTGTACTACATCCGTTCCGTAAAAGAAGACCCATACTTTTTAAAAGTCAAACAATGATAACTTTGACCAAGCTCATAGAAAAATAACTATTCAGGGTTAATTTGTCACATTTGCGTCTATGAAAATATATGTCCTGAAGTATCAAATGGAATTGGTTTGGCATGGTAGATGTTCCTAGTATGTTCTACAAACTTGGTCGAATTTTGCGTTGATTGACTTGCGAAAAATTTATACGCCTTATTTATTTGTGACTAGATGTAGTATTACATGGTAAGTTTTAAGGTACTTAACATGGTTATCTGCATGCCCAGCTCTATAAATTCAAGTTTCTCAATTATAATTTCTATAGCACTAGTATATACCTTCTATTATGTAGTTCATGGAATTTTAAGTCACTTCACATATGGGTTTGCATTCCCTGCTCTATAAGTTCATGATATATACCATTGTAATGTGTATCTTGTTCGTCCTAATGTTAGTACAGTAATTGCCTGCTCTATAGATCGTGACAAATTTTATGGAACTTTTCATATTTGTTTGCAATCCTATTTCATAAGTTAAATCATTGTAATTTCTCTTTTGTTCGTGCTAAGGAGTGACTGCAACTACATTCTATTTTGTCGCCATGACAAACTTTATGTCATTTAAATGTTTGTTTATATTCTGCCATTCCCTACTCTACATGCTCACAAGTGATTATACTATAATGTATATCTAGTTCTTTGTAAACAGCAACAACCACTATCTGATATTATTTCCTCTCACAGAGAACACGGAGAATCATAGAGTGAATCGCCCCTATAATCTTGTAAGTACTCGTTGCTTTCTAATGCTGAATGTAAACCTGTTTTATGTGAATGAGTAGCCTAGACCTATATGCATAGGAGCAACAATAAAGTAGATGCATCGTCTATCCAAGTACTGGATGCGGTGGATGTCTTCAAAGAACAAACTAACAACAGGATGTCCTCCAACGGGATTACACAAAGAGAAATAGTAAGTCTCTTATTTTTACTGAGATGTGCTTAGTATCAGATGCTTGTTTGTACGAGGAACCACATGATTCGGCCAA
Source organism: Avena eriantha (assembly GCA_910589775.1). NCBI lineage: Eukaryota > Viridiplantae > Streptophyta > Magnoliopsida > Poales > Poaceae > Avena > Avena eriantha. Next base: position 316,584,426 of record OU342746.1, read on the forward strand.
TGATTAGAACAAGATTAACCTTAAACATGACTGGACAAAAACCAAACGTAAATCCCTGGATTTATAATTCAATGTGCTCACTTGATTTGGGTGATGATCTATTCTTTCTATATTTGACTTATGTTCATCTATCTATCTATCTATCTATGCATCTATCTATCTATCTATCTATCTATCTATCTATCTATCTATCTATCTATCTATCTATCTATCTATCTATCTATCTATCTATCTATCTATCTATCTATCTATCTATCTATATATCTATATATATGTTAGCTAGACCATGATTAGGTGGTGATGATTTAAGTATATCCACTTTTATGCTATATTTTTCTGCTATGTAGCAAAGACCAAATGTAAATATCTCGATTTATAATTCAATTTTCTCACTCAATCATCGTGATGATCTATTCTTTGCTATATTTGACTCATCATCATATTTATCTACCTATCTATCTATTTATCTATGTATGTGTCAACTAGACTATGATTAGGTGGTGGTAGTTTAAGTATATCCACTTTTATGCTAATTTATAGTCTATTATATTATTTTTCTGTTATATTTAAGAGTTTGTATGCACTCTGGAGGTAGTCACATTGACTAGTGTCGGCACCACATGAGTTGGCCAATGATAATAACAAGATGACCTTTAATGGTGATGCACAAAGATCAAACGTAAATTCCTTGATTTATAATTCAATGTGCTCACTCAATCATGGTGGAGATCTCTTTTTGCTATATTTGACCGATGATCATCTATCTATCTATATATACATTAACTAGACCAGGATTAGGTGGTGGTGATTGAAGTATATCCACTTTTATGCTAATTTATATTATATTATAATATTAGAGATCGCCACCATGATTGAGCTTATATGCACTCTAGAGGTAGTAACATAGTCTAGTGTTATATGTGTGAGACTAGTCTAAATTACTTGGTCTTGGTGGGAAGTAACTTGGACTAGTAAAAAATTCATACAATATTAGTCCAACTTACTCTACCAACACTAAAGGGGGTCTAGATACATTCGTTTCACAAAAGCCATAACATGTTATATTTTGAAATGGAGGGAGTTCTAGCTAGACTAGTCATAGTGAGATTGTCATAGCTAGTATCATCTAATATATGTTGTCAGCATCGCTGCGTCATACAACTGATGATACTCTCGAAATGACTAGCCTAGTAAAACTTAATAGTATGTATAGAGTGTACTTTTTGATTAAGAGAAGCAACATTGTTCTCCCTCGATATAAAAAGCAGAAGTAAGCTTTGTATGATACCCAGTTACTATATAGTACTATAACCATCTTAATGTGATCTGGAAGTCTATCATTCACCTAGTGTTTGATTGCTTCATTCATTACCTCAATAACTACTCTACATGATGCACATATAGATTCTATTGCCAATTTGATTCTTTAGTTTGCTCATGATTAAAGCAATGTAATGATTTTCTTAACTTAAACAAATTTCTGTGGGAAATACAATGTTTGATTACAAAGAAACAAGAGACATTGTGCATATGTCCTGACTCATATCTACTAGATTTCATCTATACATGATGAGATGATCTTGCGAGTTTAATATTAGTCACTAGATGGTTCAATTGGTTATGGTTCATGTGCATTTCTAGTTGACTTGTGATTGCAACAATGCGATATTCTGTCGTGGTTCCCATGGATATAATGTGGATAACAGATCTCGTATACCTTTACTTAACATTATATGTTGGATATCTTTTTTTAAATAATATCACAGTTTATATAATGCACATGGCGTATGATTGCTCCATTTCCTATCTACCTACTCTATATGGTGCACAAAATGCTTCTATCAAAAGAATGTCACATTCTGCTTAATTTGATCCACCACTTCATACCAGACATACATTGTTTAAATACTTCATTGACCTTGCAAGGTGCACAATGTATCATTTTCTTGTTTGTCTACTGGATTTTCTTGCCTAGTTATTTGTATAATGATACTGTCAACAGTTGGAAATACAATAGTTGTAGGCATTACAAATAAGGTTTATGCTACTTTTTGGCTGCATTCAACTATTGTTTTGGTAGCAAATAACTCATCTCTTTGTTTCTTTTCTTTTTTTATTTACTGGCCTGACGATCAAAATATTTGAATGATCTCGCTACTAAAAAGTAATGGTTGATATCTTGTTTCTCTGAAATGATGTTGGTAGTGTATTTAAGACACACTTGATCTATTGCTTGTTTTTTTAAGGTACTATCATAGTTTCCCGATGATTAAAACAATGCCACCTTCTGTGGTTGGAGGTCCAACCATATGTTTTCGAACTGCACACTTATCTGGCCAGTCCATACTATAGACCATTTTTAAACGCTATTTTTATATTTTAGGTTAATGCTTTGTTGTCCCGACCAATTCTAAACAGCTGAAGGAATCTCACGCACCTCTTTTTTTATTTTCTATATTTCTGTTATGAAGTGATATGATTAGTTTATGAGGGAAAGAGTCGAATTGCTTGATTCCCTACATTTATTGCCACACTAGTTTAGTTAGTCTGCATGAGACACACATGTTAATTGTTTGATTTGTTATATTAGGACAATGCCAATTTTGAAATTCTTTGACAACAAACATGATGATTTTTTTCCTGCTTTGCTGCTCTAACTTAATATGTCTTAGTTTAAGTATGCAAATAATCTGTAGTGTTTGTTTCAGAGTGGTTATGATACTGGCATATGTACGCGTCGGTCCAGGACGTCGATTGTTCCTGTTATTTCGAAAAGAGATGTACGAGGCACATCATTGACTGTTCCTGGCCAAAGATGCATTTGAATTATTTTACATATAAGATGGCCAAAAAATTGCACCATAGTTATCGAATACACAAATATGCCGACCAACAGATGAGCCCAATAAATAGTAAAAGGCCATTAGTGGCAGGTTAGCATATTGGTAGGCCTCATAAGCGGCCAAGGGCATGAAAACATACATGGCTGAACAGCAACAGTCCAGAACAGAAAAATGCAGAATAGTAAAAGGACCAAACAGTAATAGGCCCGAATAGTAAAAGGCTTGAACAGTAAAAGTCCTGTACAGTAAAAGGCTAGAAGAGCAAAATTACCAGAAGAGTAAAATACCTGAACAGTAAATGGTCAGAACAGTAAAGTACAGAATAGTAAAAGGCTAAAAGAGTAAAAGATCTGAACAATAAATGGCCAGAACAACAAGAGGCTAGAACAGTGAAAGGCCAAAAAATTGTAAAAGGCCTAAACAGTAAAGGACCCTAACAGTGGAAACCCATAAATGTAAAAGGCCATAACAGTAAATGGGTAGAACATGAGCAGACCCTACTAGTTGTAGGAACAGCAACAGGCCTACCGTAGACCTTAACAATACCAGACCGATTGGCGCAGGCTACTAATGGGCCGCATAGTATTGGACCAAGGTGGGCCTTCTTTAGTACGGGCCGCAGAGGGCTGCAGTAACGGGCCCACTTCAAGAAGTGCAGGATGAAATAGTAACATGCCGTCTTCTTATTGGGCTTTCCTAATCCACTGACCCATTTATTAATTACCAGGCCTTGGATGGGCCTGGCTGCTACCACGGTTTATGTGACCGTTAACGGTGATAACTGACCGTTAATGGAGGTAATTGACCATTAACGGTGGCTGCCACATGGTAGTTTGCCTGACGTCATCAGTCAACGTGGCTGGCAAACAGATCTACGATGGAACAAGTTTTTGTGGCCGAAGGGTGCAATCTGCCATGGTCATAAAAAACCGTGGTTGATTCATTTGTGACAGGGCTTTTACCACGAAGGCCATCTGTCGTAGAAGAATTTTTAACAATGAAAAATGGGCCTTCAACCACGAAAATCGTCCGTTGTAAAATCCAACTTTTCTTCTTAGTGGGGTGTCATGCTTAAGGGTAATCGATGCTACGGGTTGATCTACTACCATAAATAAATAGGAAGAGAGAACCGGAAGTGTTCCAGAGAGAATACCGAAGTGTTCAAAATCCGTTCAAAAGGAGTTTTGAATAAGGAGGAATTAAATAATATTTTAAATCTTTAATTATGAATTAATATTAATATATATTTATTTAAATAAAAAGAAAAAGAAAAAACCCCACATGGGCCTTCCCTAGGAGGGAAGAGGGCCCAAGAGGGAGGAGCCAAAGGGCCACAAGGGCCATGCGGGGAGGGTCGGAGGGTTCCCACCCCGCCGGACCCTTGGTGGGCTTGGGAGGGTGGGTGGGGCCCATCCCCACCGCCAACCAGCCACTTCCTCCACCTATCCCAAGTTTTAGTCCCTCCCCGGGACTTGGAGGGTGGGAGTAGCCTCGTTTTTCCTATATATAGGGGTGTCATTGATACATTGCAAATGTATCTATAATTTTTGATGTTCCATGCTTGGTTTTATCTACTTTCTTGTGTTTTATCCACGCTTTGGAGTACTTTTCATATGATTTCTTGGACTAACCTATTAATAAGAGCCACAGTGCCAGCTGCCTGTTTTCTGCTGTTTTTGGTTTCAGGAAGTCAGAAAATGAATATTCTCGGAATTGGACGGGACAAAAGCCAAAGTCATTATTTTACCAGGGGACACTTGGAGCCAGAATACGAGACGGAGAGGGGCTGGGGCCTGGCCACACCACCTGGCCGCGTGGCCAGGCCTGGGCCACACCAGGGGGTGGTCTGGCTGCCTCCAGCACCCCCTCGTCCTCTCCTTCCACCTATATATTGCCTCTGATACGGAAACCCTAAGTACCTGATCAAAATTCCACGAAAGAGTCTGTAGCCACCGTCATCTCCATCCCTAGATCGGGAGGGATCTGCAGCTCTTCCCGGCACCCTGCCGGAGAGGGGAATTCACCCTGGAGGCCTTCTTCATCACCATGCAAGCCTCCGGTGTATTGCGTAAGTAGTTCATCCTTGGACTACGGATCCATGTAGTAGCTAGATGACTGGTTCTCCTCCTTTGTGCTTTCATGTCTAGATCTTGTGAGCTCCGTTCATGATCAAGATCATCTATTTGTAATTCTGCATGTTGTGTTTGCGGGGATCCGATGAATATTGAGATGCTATTTCAGATTGATTATTTATTCTATCATGTCTTTGTTATTTGTGATCTTGCATGCTTTTCCTTGTTAGTAGCTATCTTGACCAAGTAGATGCTAGCAACTCCAAGAGTTAGTATTTATGCTCGATAATGGGTTCATGCCTCTGGTAATCTGGGGAAGTGACAGAAATCTCTAAGGTACTAGATGTGCTGTTGCTACTAGGGAGAAAACAACAATCCTTTGTTCATAGAACAATCATATTGTTTACTTTACACGCAATTCGTAATGCAATAATCTATTGCTTGCAACTTAATACTGGAGGGGGTTCGGATGATAACTTGAACATGGATTATTAGTCATAAATGCAGTTGGATGGCAGTCTATGTATAATGTTGTAATGCCCAATCGAATCTCAAAGGAGTCAAGATGATTAGTATATGCTTGTATGCTTTCTTGATGTTTGTCAATTGCCCCGCTGTAATTTGTTCACCCAGCATGTTATCTATCTTAAGGAGAGCCACCTCTAGTGAACTATGGACCCTAGTCCTTTCTTTTACATTCAATCTACAATCAACTGTTTACTGCTTTGTGTTTACTTTCTGCAAACTATTACTTCCTTCCATTCGATACGTTTAATCCTTTGTTTTCAGCAAAACCGGTGAGATTGACCACCTCATCATAAGTTGGGGGCAAAGTTCTATGGTTGTGTTGTGCAGGTCTCCATGTTGCTGCTGGCACCGATAGTGCGCCCTGCCAACATTCAGCTAGCTACACCTTTGGGGTGTTTCCTTACTCCTACTGGATTGATAACCTTGGTTTCATACTGAGGGAAAACTTTCTGCTGTGCTCATCATACCTTCCTCTTGGGGTTCCCCAACGAGCTCGATATATTTTGGGCCATCAGTCATTCACTCTAATTTCCTCATCCCATCCAACAATTGGCATTAGCCATTCTCTCTCTCTCTTCCTCCCTCTCTCCCTCTTAGCGTGTTCCCAAGTTAGGAACGTGCTACACGAGGTTGATGTTTCTCCACCTAGCGCACGCCGTCGTGCCGCTGGAATTGGTCCGGATCTTCTTCTTATGCTGCCTTGCTAGACCAGGGCCTAGGAGACATCGTTTACACCGTACGTGTGTAAAGCTCAACGAGGCACCACCACTAGTGGTGTTGGATGCTTGAAGCCTTCTAGACCCCGAGGTCTATGATGCTCGGCTTCATCAACAACATTTGTGTAGGAATATCATCCCGCTTTACAGCCTTCAAAGGTATGATCGCTATATCCTGCTCATTACTGTACTTCTCCATAGATAGATCTTGGGTTGGTGCATTCTTGTAGTAGGATTTTTTTTGTTTTCTGCCACGGAACCCCTTCATATACTCGGTCAAATAAATCCATCTTTAGACCAATATTATTGGAGACGGTTGTTGTTCACAACCGTCTCAGTGTTTGGTTCTTGAAGCTATAAAGAAAAACCGACTCACGTTGGTGCATTCTTTGAGACTAAGGCTTTGAGGCGGAATGGGAAACTGGCTTAGGCCTATGGGGATTTACCAGCTCTAAGTCTGGGTTCGATCCTAGTGTTGTTGATTCGGTGGTAGGATGACAACCTCTTTTGATGTGGTGGTAGGTTGGCAGTATGATGAACTTGTGATCCTATTTTGATATTGATCATGCATGCTCTAGTAGTTTATGATGTGTTGTGATATTTCATGGTATGCTATGATTTTATTCATGCTTGTCATGCTGTACCTAACTTGTTGTATTTGTTTCATCTTAGTGGTATGAGGTGTATAGAGGGAGACATTGAGGTGTGTATGGATTCATAGAGGATCTACCAAGATCAAGTCAATGGTTTCTCGAACAAAGCCTACACATGAGATCAAACTAGAGAGGAGACAAAGGAGTAACACAATTTCTTGGCTAATGAGGCTATGATTGATCAAGCAATGGATCTTCAAGCAATGGCTGATCAAGCAATGGTTGTTCAAGCTATGGTTATTCAAGATGTGCCAATGGTCCAAGCTATGCCTATAGGCGAGGGGAAAATTTAGGACTAAGAGACTAAGCTCAAGTACATCATCGTCATCCTCCTTGTGTTGATCATGAAGCTCGTCTTGCTCTGGTTCCTCCTAATGATAATATGCAGTGACATTCTAAGCTCTCCATATTTGGATCATGATAAACATATACACCCTCATGTTGGCAACCAAACACCTTTGCTTTGCATCAGTGCTTCCAAAAAGAGTTCAGTTCATCCTACCAAACAAATGTGGGATAGCTGTCCACCCCATGCAGCCAAGCGAAAACCTGGCAACCAAACAAAATAGAGTAGATGGACCGAAGGCCGTTTTCACAGGGACATGTCCCACGCGGCCTAGCCCAACCAGTAAGGATGAAAGTGGGTAACCCTTAGGGTACCATCACTAGTGGAAAAATGGCCTCTAGTCCCGGTTCATAAGGGCCATTGGTCCCGGTTCCCGAACCGGGACCAATCACTCGGGACTAATGCTGGTCCCGGTTCGCGCACGAACCGGGACCAATGGGTCTCCACGTGGGCGGGCACGTGATGAGGGGGGTGGATCATTGGTCCCGGTTTGTGGAACAAATCGGGACCAATGGGTCTCCACGTGGCAGCGCCAGAGATGGGCGGGGGTGGATCATTGGTACCGGTTCTTGGCACGAACCGGGATCGTTGGTCTCTATGCCGCGGCAGGGTTTTGTGCCGTGGCAGGATTTTCGGGCTATTTTTCTGCCGCGGCAGGATTTTTTTATCAATTTAATGGTACTACATATATACAGCAATAATGAAACCATGATATATATATTACACATCATGCATGATCACAAATATATACACCGTCTCATCCGTCTTCTTGGTCTAAACATATTATAATTACAAACGATACTCTCACACGAATTTGATCTAATTTACATCTTCTTTTTTACACTTCACCCTTCCAAATGAAGAGGGTAATAGTATTCTCCTTTTGGATCTATGACTTGTTCTAACAAGAATCCGGCAATCTCCACTTGAATTGCTTGCACGCGTTCTTGTGATAGAAGACCGTCCCGCATCCGTTCGATCTAATATAAAGAATGGGATCAATATATATGAATGAAACTAAACACAATTGGTGGTAATAAAATAAAGTTGTGATTATTGTTTATCGTACTTCAATTTTTTTGATGTTCCGGTCTGCGCCCTTCTCTTTGGTCGTATGGCGAATGAACTCGCAGACATAGTATCCACATAAGTTATTCTCGGCTTCCTGCCTCAAGCACTTTACGAGAACGGAGTTCAATCAAAATAATAATCAAGCATGATAATTGTGGTATTGAAACTAGAATCAAAGGGATGCGTTGATCTATCAAGTAGTACTTACAGTCAATGGTTGAAATGTAAGCTCTGGCTTCCAAACACCCCTAGTTTTGGTGGTGCACCATTTCCAAGCCTTCTGGAGGCATTCATGCATGTCCGCCCACTTTTCTAATGGTGTGCATTTCGAGTCCAGGACTTTTACTACTCCGGTGTCAACAACAATGATTAACAGAATATAGTGGAAGCTGGACACACTAACAAAATATAACACGAGTCAATTATATGCTTAACATCGAGTAAGCGAAAATAGAATGTTTACAAGATAGTAACACTCACCCAACGTTGTAAGGAAATAGTATTTCCCTTCTGTTGCTGAAATGCTTCAACGCTTGGAACAAGTTATCCTCTGTCTCTTTGGGTTTTGTTTTTAGAGTAACTTCATGAACGAAATTACAGTCAACAAACCCAAGGTCATAGATTTATCCTTTGTTGCATTCTTGAATCTTCATTCTGCATATATAATTAGTATAGTGATTAGTAAGATTATACAAGCAACGAATGAGCTAAGCTAGAAAGACTTAATTACAGAAATTAATAATACTTACAAACAATAGGCACTGACGATAGTTTTGTCGAGGGCGTCTTGTTGGTAAAACTGAAATAATTTTGGAAATTCGATCAGTAGGAAGCCATCTCCATGACCATAATGGTGGTGTTTATATGCAGCATAGATCCAGTTTTTGGAATCAGCACAGGCTTGGATGTACCAGTTATGCAATCTTCGCATTTTTGTTGGTAGATCTTTGACTAACTCGGGTTTGACGAGAGGAGCCCCGTACTGGTACACGTATGCTGTTTCTTGGTACCCCTCCAACTCATCCATACGGCTCATGTACTCAGTAATAGACAGTCCATATAATTGGGCCTTTTCTCCGTACAGTCGAAAAAACTCCGGATCAATGTGCGGATCATGCCGCTCCTGGGCTCTCCACTCATTGGTATCGTACACTTTGAGTGGTTCGATCAATTGATTTTTCTGTTGTCCGAGCTAGGCAACTTCTTTCCTGACTCTCCGCTCTTTTGCCTCAGCCAACTTGGTAATAGAGCGATTATAGTCTGATGTGAGCGCTATGGGTTGGTGAAGCTGAATCTTAAGCGCGGCTGCTTTGGCTTTATCTTCTGCGATGGCCGGGAAATATGCCTCTATTGGCTTTTTCTTGTTAGCCATGTCAATCTTCCACTTTTCATAATGGGCAGCTACGGCCGCATCAGTTTCCTCATCTGTCTTCTCGCAAGGTAGCTTCTTCATATTCTGATGAGGTACTTTTGGGAGGGGCGATAGCTTACATTTCGGTGATCGGAACATGCTCTTGCTGCTGCTGGTGGTGCTGCCCCCCTTAGTATACTTCCGCTTTTGTCTCTGAGGCTGAGGGGACGGAGACGGATGAGGCGGCAACGGAGACGGCTGAGGCGGCGATGGAGACGGTTGCGCTGAGTGGTGAGGCGGTGAAGGCGATGGTTGCGCTGGAGAATGGTGAGGTGGCGGCGAAGGTGGATTGCTGCTCTGAGGAGTGGGTGGCCTTGGCGGCACATAATTTGGAAGCATGATGCGATCCTTTGGCCATAGAATAGTCCCCCCTTTGGCTTCTCCTAGTTGAGTCAGCTCCATATCTTCCCCTACAGGGTGGTCTAGCTTCAGCTCCTCAAAATCTTCCTTCACCTCATCCACCGTGACGACAGCGTACCCTTTTCGAACCGGTCTGCAATGCCAAGTTGGGTTAGGTGCAATTGGTACTGCCATGCCGACCGGCGCCGTCACCCTTAAGTTCATAACCTGCACCTTTAGCTCACAAGCTGTGGTCTCGGTGATATCATCCGCTGGGTAGCGTTTAGGAGGTGATGTCGTCGGTGCATCATCATCAACATCATGGAGCTGCGTGGAAGCGACGCTGCTTTTCTTATTCGATAGCCTCAAATGCAGCTTCTACCACGTGCCGCTGAGATTGGCCGCTAGTACCTCGCTGGCTAAGTCTGTCGAGGTGATCCTGGTGCCGCTTTAATACTTCTTCTACATTATGCAGCCGGTCTGGAGCGACCGCTTTCTCAGCTGCCTCTCTTTCCTTTCACCTCTGATGGCTTTTATCGGGATATCTCTTCATTTCCGGGGGAAAGGCAACCTTCCACGGCTTGGAGCCTGGTGTGCCCCGTGCTTGTCCGTCGTGTTCAGGATTTTTAAGGGCGCGTGTGAGCTCGTCGTTCTCTCTATCGGGAATGAACCTTCCCGCTGCAACATCATCTACTGCATTTCTAATATCGTCGATGGGCAGTAGGGGATCATCTTTGTGTTTCTGATTATATATTACCCTCCCTTCTTTGTCTAACATGCCCACATGGCAGTAAAACCAGTTTCTCGCCCGTGGTGTCCATGTTGCGGGCTCTGGTCTGATCCCGGCAGCTATGTAATTGACCTCAAGTGCATCCCACTTAGGCATGCAACCCGCGTAGCCAGCAGGCCCCATGTTATGATGGTACAGTTTCTTAGCAGCGTTCTCCGTATTTATTCTAGACCTTTCCTTAGCTTTCTCCAATGTCTTGTACTTCACAAAATCCTCCCACTTGTGTCTTAACTTAGCATAGCCACCTTGAGTGAAATCTAGAGTCCTCTCTACTTTGACAAAGTTATTGTACAGTTTCTTCTTCCAGTTCTTGAATGCATCGGCCATCTTGCTGAGAGCAAACTTCTTGACTCTTTGCACAAGCTCCATTCTTGCTCTCTCCTCCTCATCTCGATTCACATCTGGCATCGGTAGGAGGAAATTAGTCATGAGCTTGTCAAAAAGCTTATCTTTGGCGGCGTCGCAGACATACGGGACTCCACCGCCGCTTGGCCGATTCCATTCTTGAACGGTGATCGGGATGTAGTCCCTCGCAAGAACTCCACATTGCTTGACAAATTTTCTTGCGACATTGACGGGAGCTTGCGGTTCGCCATCTACACTGACCACATCGATCCTATACCTCACAGTGTCATCCAACTTTTTTATTGGGCCTCGTTTCGTTCTTACATAAGAAGTTCTCGATCCAGAGGGCTAAAAGAAGAAAGAGTGTTAATATATGCATGTATATATATAGACAGCAGCATTTTAATTACAAAAATACATATATACACCTCGCCGGTGTTTGTGAGATTTAAGGTTCCGCCGGAGCCGTCGCCTTCTTCCTCATTGGCTTCTCCCCTGTCCCAGGCTTCGGCTTCTACCTCACCGGAGCCGTCTCCTCGGTTGAGAGACTCATCTCCCTGACCGGAATCGTTCAGAATATCACTGGTGACATCGATATCGATATCTTCATTTTCGCAGATCATTCCTTGGAGGATGTTTTCCTGATGTGTTGGATCCATAGTATCTACAAGATGATGTTCTTGAATTACATATTAAGTTTATGACAAGAAAGGGGAAACAACAATCAACACATGGCATCGATGATGATATGAAAAGTTAAACAGAGTTCAAATTTAACCCTAAGGCATGCTTGGCAATTTAAGTGGGATCCAAAGGGTCCAAACCCTAGTACACGAGAGACCCTGAAATCACCTACGAGGGGTTGATTTCATTATCTTATTAAACTTGTAATTAAAGTTGTTGAACAATGCATGATTATGAGTCTATTGTGTAGATCTCATTTTTCTGAACATTTTGATATATTATACATATTTTTCTGACTTAGAAATAATTACTTATTGAATTTATAAGATTAAACTCTTTTCTAAAATTATTTAAACAATTATTAAACTTTTACTGCGTCATTATGACGTCTGATCGGTGTGGGTTTTTTTTCTCCATGGCTAAACTAGCCAAAGAGACTAACGCGAGGAGCCCAAGCCACCTCAGATGCCTGATACATTGCAAATGTATCTATAATTTTTGATGTTCCATGCTTGGTTTTATCTACTTTCTTATGTTTTGTCCACACTTTGGAGTACTTTTCATATGATTTCTTGGACTAACCTATTAACAAGATGCCACAATGCCAGTTGCCTATTTTCTGCTGTTTTTGGTTCCAGGAAAGTCGGAAAATCAATATTCTCAGAATTGGACCGGACAAAAGGCAAAGTCGATATTTTACCGGAAGACTCACGGAGCCAGAAGACAAGACGGAGAGGGGCCACAGGGCGGCCACACCATGTGGTGGCATGGTCTAGCCCTAGCCGTGCCACCAGGTGGTGTGGGTCCCCTGGCCGCCCACCGACCTTGCCTCTTCGCCTATAAGAAGCCTCCCGTACGAAAACCCTAAAGAGTCAAGCCTCCAGCCACGAAAAGTTCCGCACTGCCGCCGCCACCGAAGGGGAGATTCGGGGGACAGAAAGTCTCTGTTCCGATACCCTGCTGGGACGGGGAAGTGCCCCTGGAGCCATCTCCATCGATCTCCACCACCATCTCCATCACCATTGCTGATTCCCATGATGAGGAGGGAGTAGTTCTCTCTCGAGGCTAAGGGTTCTACCGGTAGCTATGTGTTCATCTCTCTCTATGCGTGATCATATTGTGATCATGAGCTTGTAATCTATAGATGTACCTTGCTACTCAAGTGCTTTAATAGATCTCTGCTCTCCCCATGTGTGTGAAAGTGACAGCGTGCTCACCATGGTGGCACTTAGGCTAGAGATTACAAATACTTGTTATGAGTTATATTTGAGTTGGATGTCTTTATGAAATTGTGGTGTTTGTTGGACTCATCTAGTACTCAAGGTGACAGTGTGGGGTTTTCTAGATGGGAAAGGCTTACTTTGAGGTGTGTTGTTATAGCCCTACCATCGATTAGAGTGTCCAACCGGAGAGTAGTTAAGAGTAGTATCATGAAGATAATATATTTATATGAGAGTGTTCACTAGTGAAAGTATGATCCCTTGTTGGGGATATACTTTCCGGGTATCCTCACAGATCCTTGCTGACCAGGGTGGCCCACTTCGGGTTAGAGCTTTGCTTCACGGGCGTCCCAGTTAGGGAGAGAAGACGGAGTCCAATCCGACTACGGGAGGGCCCAGAAGACTTACCGACTTAGACCCATAATGTTACTTGTAGTTCAAGATGTACTCTGTAACCAACTCTTAGTCGTAGCCGGATTGATCTCTCTTGTAAACCCTAGGCCGGATATCTATATAAGCCGTCCTAGGGAGAGCCTTTAGGGCAACACCAGATACCTCAATAGTCTACAATCTCAACTTACACAGGCGAAACCTTTGTAACCCATATTCCGGCTCTGCCGTATTACTGGATTGCTAGCAGGAGTAGGGTCTGTCCAAAGCCGGCGGATTCGAACCTGGGTAAACTTGTGTGCTCACCATCCTGGAACACCGTACGTCTCACACCCCTCTCTCTCGCACGCCTCGAGGACCCCCTCATGGCGTACTTGTCCTCAAACCGACGACATCCCTAGGCCTTGTTTCTAAGCATTGATACACTGTTTGCAACAAGATCTGTTACATGTTTGCTTGCTTCCATCTTTATTTCAGTTTGCCTTTAGTCTTTTCCACGCCATCAATCTATTTTCTAGCACCGTTACCACTTATAAATATCCATACCACTTGTATTTCACTATCTCTTCGCCGAACTAGTGCACCTATACACCTGACAAGTGTATTGGGTGTGTTGGGGACATAAGAGACTTCTTGTATCTTGATTGCAGGGTTGCTTGAGAGGGGATACCTTTGACCACTTCCTCCTAAGTTCGATAAACCTTGGGTGATCCACTTAAGGGAAAACTTGCTGCTGTTCTACAAACCTCTGCACTTGGAGGCCCAACAACTATCTACAAGAATAGAAGTGTGTAGACATCAAGCTATTTTCTGGCGCCATTGCTGGGGAGGTAAGGTAAAAGGTATTCACACCGGAGGATTAAAGAAGAAGAACCTCCCATGGCAAACGCCTATTTTCTAGCGCCGTTGCTGGGGAGGTAAGGTTAAAGGTACTCACATCCTCCGGTGTGAGTGCTCGAAGTTATTTGCTTTAGATTCTGCAATTTTGTCTTTTTGTTTCTTGTTTTCACTAGTTAGGCTTAATGGAAAACAACAACAAAATTAGAGAGCTTTATAGTATTTATCTTGAGTTACGACATGAAGTGTTTGAAGAGAAAATTAAAAAACCTATGGAACTTTATTTGCCTGCTAATAGCAATGTTGTTAGTATGAACTCTTTGGACACCATTATTGCTAATGCTATGGAAAAGTCTAAGCTTGGGGAAGCTAGTTTTTATGAAAATGATCTTTTTAGTTCCCTAGCTTTGGAAGATAGCTATTCTATTGCTTAAGATGATATCAAACCTCCAATATATGATGATTACAATGATGAATATGATATTTTCAGTCCACCTACTATTGAGGAGAAAATTAATTATGATTACAATATGCCTCCTATATTTGATGATTATGGTGATGAGAATAATAATGATAGCTATTTTGTTGAATTTTCTCCCACTACAATTAATAATAATTACTATGCTTATGTGGAGAGTAATAATTATTATATGCATGTGGCTCATGATAAGAATGTTTTATGTGATAGTTATATTGTTAATTTTATTCATGATGCTACTGAAAGTTATTATGAGAGAGGGAAACATGGTTTTATGTGTCTCAACGATATTAAGTTTCCCCTCTTTATGTTGAAGTCTTGAAGTTGCACTTGTTTTGCTTTCCTACGTTTGTTGCTTTGTGCTTTCATGACTTGTTTATTTACAAGATTCCTATGCATAAGAAGTGGGTTAGACTTAAATGTGTTATGAATTTTCTTCTTGATGCTCTCTTTTACGTCAATTCATAATTCTTATGTGAGCATCTTCTCAAACTATCATGCCTAACTTAAAGGCATTAAAGAAAAGTACTTATTGGGAGATAACCCAAAAGTTTTAGATGAGTCTTGGAAGTTATTACCTCAGTAATAACCGCTCCTTATCCTTTTTATTTGCTTTTTGTGCCAAGAGAAGCTCTAATGAGAGAGAAGTAATGATTGAGAAAGTTGTTGTCCCGAAACAGATTTCTATGCTTCACCGTAAAAATTAGTGTAAAATCTCTGTATGTCGGTTTGAGGCGTGAATTTTTGTGCTTCTGCCCCAGGTTGTTATCTAACTTTCGTTAGTGTTGCTTAGTGCAACACTTTTCGATTTGAGCAACAGAAGGTCTTCGAAAAAATTCGTCTTTACCTGCTGGTCTGTTTTGACAGATTTCTGCCATTTTCTCCATTTGCTTCTTGTTGGTTCCTTCTTGAGTTCTTTTGGGGAATTGAGCTTTTTGAGGGAAGTACTACAGTAGCTAGTGTTTTAATGGAAGTTTATTTGGTGTTAGAACTGAACTATAAGACTTATTTATCTTGAGTGCACTAATGTTGCTAATAAAGATTGTGTGAAGTTTTGTATGAAGGAAAAATTTCAGGTGTATGGAAGTAATGAGTAATGAGATGAAGAATGGACTAAAGCTCCAGCTTGAGGATGCCACACGTGTCACCCCAAGAAATATCCAAGAAGTACAAGCGTCAAAGCTTGGGTATGCCCAAGGCATCCCCTTCTTTATCAATAAAAATCCTAGGTTTCTTCCAAACACTTCATTTTTATTGTTTCATGCACAATTGTGTTTTTCTTGGAGAGTATTCTTTTTCGTTTTCATTTTGGTTTTTAGTTTTCTTGGTTTTCTTAGTTTGCTGAATAAATTTGGTTGTACCCCCTCTTTCATACATTGGTTTTCAAATAGTTTGGTTTGGTTTGGATAAGAGTAGGAAAGCTCATGCTTAAGTGGTAAAGAGAGCTCGTTTTTGACTGTGCCCTATGCTTTGTCATGCCATGCTTGATATTGTTTTGGATTTATGCTTAGTATTCTTTTCTGTAGCATGACTTCTTATAAACAATTGAGATTGCTTAATGTGCCTTGGATGAATCATGCGTTGTTTTAGCATATTAAAGCATAGTTTAGTCGTATTCTCCTTTGATGCTTTATTTGGGTTAACTTGGAGCATGCTCACACCATGTTATGACTATCTCAAGTCACCAAAGCCTTTATGATCCTTTAGTTTTCAACTTGTAGTATCACTTTATGCTTTGATCAATGATGTTTTGTCGCTCTACATGATTATGGCCATTATTGGTCTCTTAGTTTGTCGCTCCCAGTCTTTTGCTAGCCTCCACAACCAAGTATGAGTTCCACTCATGCATCCAACTCCCTAAACCAAGTTATTCCAAAGAGTACACCATACCTACCTACTAGCATATGCTATTCCAAGTATATTCATGCTTTTGTTTACCTTCCAAATTAAACTTGTTATGATAAAACTAGTGATTAAAGCTCTCACGAACTTGATGGCACACTTTACTTTCTGCATTTAATAAACTTGAACCATTGGGTCCTTCTTTATTGTGTATATGCTTGCACTTTATAAGTTGAAATTAGCAGAACCATGTATCATAGGGAACGCTTTCAACATTGTACTTGTACTTTGTACCCCGTTGATATCATGTTCTTTTTCTTATGGATCCCGGCGGTGTGAAATAAAAGTGGAACTTGTAAGATCATGGAGTCTGTATGTGTGTTAGAGAAACGCCTGGGCCGCCGGTCTAATCCATGCTGACATGGTGGAAACCTGCAGCGTAACCATAATGAGCTGTCTATGAAGCATTCTTCTTATAAAAAAAGAGTCCTATATTGAGAAAAAAGAGATTATGAAAAGAGGAAAGAGAGAAAAAAGCACCATTTTCCCATGGTAAATAAGAAGATTGCTGAGATGCTCGTTGTCTGCTTGCCTTGTCATTTTGATATGGGGATTCTTCCGTATCATTGGGCAAGGGGTACCCCGTTGGCGGTTCTTAATGATACACACATACTTACAATGACAAGAGCTTACTCGTGACTGAAGTTGAGTAGCATGAGGATCAGTCTTCTTAAGTAAGTGGCATGAGATTTCCGTTTATAACTTGTCAAGCATATCCTCTTAGTTGTGTCACTTTAACCTTAATCACCTTAAAGATGCTTATGATAGGGGCAATGAGAGATGAAAGCTTTAAGTACCATAATTTTTGGAAGCTCTTTATGAGACTTGAATCCCTACTTCCTTTTAAAAAAGGGCTTTCCTTCCACCATTATATTGAGTCTTCACCTTCTATCTTTATGCACCTACTTTGAGAGCATAGTGGCCATTCTTAGTTCTATGTGCATTGTCCCAAGACTAGTTGATTGATGCATAACTTGTTATTGCTTGTTTTAAACTATTGTATCTAGTCACTCTTATGAACTTTGAAGGTGTCCTATGCATTTATATTTGCTATTCTATTGAGGGACAAGCTGAATACTATTATGCTATGTTTTCTTTATGTGAAACAAACAAACGTCTTGCAAAGCATTGTCATTCATGAATCTTTTGTTTGTGCCTTTTCATGTTGCATCATAGTTTCTTTGTCTTATTGCTAGAACTTTGTATTTCATGCTATGATTGAAGTATTATGATCCCAGCTTTGAATGTTTTACAAATACTTTGATCAAGTCTATGATGGTGCATGTCACCTCAAAAATTATTCTTTCTTTTTATCACTTACCTACTCGAGGACGAGCCGGAGTTAAGCTTGGGGATGTTGATACATTGCAAATGTATCTATAATTTTTGATGTTCCATGCTTGGTTTTATCTACTTTCTTATGTTTTATCCACACTTTGGAGTACTTTTCATATGATTTCTTGGACTAACCTATTAACAAGATGCCACAATGCCAGTTGCCTGTTTTCTGCTGTTTTTGGTTCTAGGAAAGTCAGAAAATCAATATTCTCGGAATTGGACCGGACAAAAGGCAAAGTCAATATTTTACCGGAAGACTCACGGAGCCAGAAGACGAGACGGAGAGGGGCCACAGGACGGCCACACCATGTGGTGGCATGGTCTAGCCCTGGCCGCGCCACCAGGTGGTGTGGGCCCCCTGGCCGCCCACCGACCTTGCCTCTTCGCCTATAAGAAGCCTCCCGTACGAAAACCCTAAAGAGTCAAGCCTCCAGCCACGAAAAGTTCCGCACCGCCGCCGCCAACGAAGGGGAGATTCAGGGGACAGAAAGTCTCTGTTCCGATACCCCGCTGGGATGGGGAAGTGCCCCTGGAGCCATCTCCATCGATCTCCACCACCATCTCCATCACCATTGCTGATTCCCATGATGAGGAGGGAGTAGTTCTCTCTCGAGGCTAAGGGTTCTACCGGTAGCTATGTGTTCATCTCTCTCCATGCGTGATCATATTGTGATCATGAGCTTGTAATCTATAGATCTACCTTGCTACTCAAGTGCTTTAATAGATCTCTGCTCTCCCCATGTGTGTGAAAGTGACAGCGTGCTCACCATGGTGGCACTTAGGCTAGAGATTACAAATACTTGTTATGAGTTATATTTGGAGTTGGATGTCTTTATGAAATTGTGGTGTTTGTTGGACTCATATAGTACTCAAGGTGATAGTGTGGGGTTTTCTAGATGGGAAAGGCTTACTTTGAGGTGTGCTGTTATAGCCCTACCATCGATTAGAGTGTCCAACCGGAGAGTAGTTAAGAGTAGTATCATAAAGATAATATATTTATATGAGAGTGTTCACTAGTGAAAGTATGATCCCTAGGCATTGTTTCTAAGCATTGATACACTGTTTGAACCTAGATCTGTTACATGTTTGCTTGCTTCCATCTTTATTTCAGTTTGCCTTTAGTCTTTTCCACGCCATCAATCTATTTTCTAGCACCGTTACCACTTATAAATATCTATACCACTTGTATTTCACTATCTCTTCGCCGAACTAGTGCACCTATACACCGGACAAGTGTATTGGGTGTGTTGGGGACACAAGAGACTTCTTGTATCTTGATTGCAGGGTTTCTTGAGAGGGGATACCTTTGACCACTTCCTCCCTAAGTTCGATAAACCTTGGGTGATCCACTTAAGAGAAAACTTGCTGCTGTTCTACAAACCTCTGCACTTGGAGGCCCAACAACTGTCTACAAGAATGGAAGTGCATAGACATCAATGCCACGCTGGCGGGGCTTGGTCAGCGCCCACGTCAGGCACACGCGACGCCATAGTGGCGCCACGTAGGCTCCCGGCGAACTGCCAGGCGGTGGTGGAAGACGGCGGAGAGAAGCGCACGGGGTGACGCGACTAGGACGGTTCGAACCAGCACGATGCGGGCTACCTAAAACGGGCATCGCCAACGGGAGGTGCGCCGGAGCAAGGTGGTTGACGGTGGCCGGTGGCTGGCGGCGGTAGGTGCTCGTGGGGAGGACGATACAGTGAGGGAGGGAGACGTAGGAGTGGTGCTGGAGCACCAGTGGCTCACCAGGAGGCCGATGGAGTGTGCGGCGAGGCCGGAGGAGGCCGGGCGCTGCCGGAATCAGTGGAGAACGCGGCGGCCGGAGTCGGGGACGGTGGGGTCGATTGCAGCAAGGCGGAGCTTCCTTGCCTGCTCGCGGCGGCGGACAGTGGCGCTCGGTGACGGGCGTCGACGACGTGAAGCGGCCGCTCTGGATTTGGGCAGCCTGCCAGCGTGATTTTGCTCTGCCGCAAATTTTCCTTAGCCACGCGTCGATGTGCTCTGTGAATTGGGGGAGTTGGGGAGGAGGAAGGGCCGGGGCTGTTAACTGTACAAACCATTGGTCCCGGGTCGTCCCAATAACCGGGACCAAAGGACCAACGGTCCCGGTTGGTGGGACGAACCAGGACCAATGGTCTGACCTTTGGTCCCGGTTCGTCCCACCAACCGGGACCAAAGGCGTGTTGATCAGCGCGCGCACAGGGATCATTGGTCCCGGTTGGAGGGACGAACCGGGATCGTTGACCCGTTTTTCATATTTTGGCAAACCTTTTGGTCTTCCCGCCATTTTCAAATATGTTTTCTTCTTTAATTAATAAGATGTTTCAATTAAAGATGATTATTTATTTGGAATTTCAAAAAAAAATTAACAGGAAAAGTGCTTCAATTTAAATAACTAATCAAAAACATTTTCCGGTTCAAATATTTTTATTTGAACTACACAATTTTACTATTTTCAATTAAAATTGCATTAACAAATATTTATTACATAATTTGGAATTTTAGAAAACTTTTAACACGAAAAGTGCTTCAATTTAAATAACTAATCAAACACCATTTTCTGTTTTCAAATATTTTTATTTGAACTATACAATTTTACTATTTTCAATTAAAATTGCATTACAAAATATTTATTGCATAATTTGGAATTTCAAAAAACTTTCAACAGGAAAAGTGCTTCAATTTAAATAACTAATCAAAAACCATTTTCTATTTTCAAATATTTTTATTTGAACTATACAATTTTACTATTTTCAATTAAAATTGCATTACAAAATATTTATTGCATAATTTGGAATTTCAAAAAACTTTCAACAAGAAAAGTGCTTCAATTTAAATAACTAATCAAAAACCATTTTCTATTTTCAAATATTTTTATTTGAACTATACAATTTTGAACAGGAAAAGTGCTTCATGCCCGCCGTTTCGAATATAGTTTGAAACAGGCATAAGAAATTCAAAAATGATGCAAACAATGTGAAACCTTCGCGTGGTGTCATATTATGTGTCATAGTTGCAAGGAAAATATTGAACTTGAAAAATTGCAAACATCATAAAAATTCCTTCACAAAATGACCTATCATGTTCGAGGTTTCATGGCATTTAGGTCAAACCACCAATGTTATGGCTAGAATCAGGGCATAGTTTGTGATAATGTGCCCATATTGTGCACACATGTGCATCTTGGGATGGCTTACGATGTTGCAGGAGGAAGTTTTCCTTTTCGATGCACGAAAAAGCCAATTTCCATTTTTGAGGTGCCGAAATCGGGGTGTTCTGTGAAGCAACCACCAAATTAAAGTTTGGCATTGTACCAAACCATTTTTCAAAAATACTAGACCACCTTATATGGACAATTTCCCAACCGGTGTATCTGGAACCTTTCTGTCCATCCCTCATGAAAAAGACAAATTCCTGCCAAATCGGTACGAGGTTGCCAAGATTTGAACTACAAGTACATGACATAATGCTTTCGAATTTTAAAAAAAAATCATTTATAGGTTCATAACATGCTATTTCATCAGAGATCCACTTCAAGTTCAGCGAGGCTCAGCCCCGGGCTAAGAAGCTTCATGCCCGCCGTTTTGAATTTAGTTTGAAACAGGCATAAGAAATTCAAAAATGATCCAAACAATGTGAAACCTTTGCGTGGTGTCATATTATGTGTCACAGTTGCAAGGAAAAATATTGAACTTGAAAAATTGCAAACATCATAAAAAAAACCTTCACAAAATGACCTATCATGTTCGAGGTTTCTTGGCATTTAGGTCAAACCACCAATGTTATGGCTAGAATCAGGGAATAGTTTGTGATAATGTGCCTATATTATGCATACATGTGCATCTTGGGATGGCTTACGATGTTGCAGGAGGAAGTTTTCCTTTTCGACGCACGAAAAAGCCAATTTCCATTTTTGAGGTGCCGAAATTGGGGTGTTCTGTGAAGCAGCCATCAAATTAAAGTCTGGCATTGGTACCAACCCATTTTTCAAAAATACTAGACCACCTTATATGGACAAATTCCCAACCGGTGTATCTAGAAACTTTCTGTCCATCCCTCATGAAAAAGACAAATTCCCCTCGAATTGGTAGGAGGTTGCCAAAATTTGAACTACAAGTACATGATATAATGCTTGTGATATTTTAGAAAAATCATTTATAGGTTCACAATATGCTATTTCATCAGAGATCCACTTCAAGTTTAGCGAGGCTCAGCCCCGGGCTAAGAAGCTTCATGCCCGCAGTTTTGAATATCGTTTGAAATGGGCATAAGAAATTCAAAAATGATCCAAACAATGTGAAACCTTCGCGTGGTGTCATATTATGTGTCACAGTTGCAAGGAAAAATATTGAAATTGAAAATTGCAAACATCATAAAAAATCCTTCACAAAATGACCTATCATGTTCGAGGTTTCTTGGCATTTAGGTCAAACCACCAATGTTATGGCTAGAATCAGGGCATTGTTTGTGATAATGTTCCCATATTGTGCACACATGTGCATCTTGGGATGGCTTACGATGTTGCAGGAGGAAGTTTTCCTTTTCGATGCACGAAAAAGCCAATTTCCATTTTTGAGGTGCCGAAATTGGGGTGTTCTGTGAAGCAACCGCCAAATTAAAGTTTGGCATTGGTACCAACCCATTTTTCAAAAATACTAGACCAGCTTATATGGACAATTTCCCAACCGGTGTATCTAGAACCTTTCTGTCCATCCCTCATGAAAAAGACAAATTCCTGCCGAATCGGTAGGAGGTTGCTAAGATTTGAACTACAAGTACATGATATAATGCTTATGAATTTTAAAACAAAATCATTTATAGGTTCACAACATGCTATTTCATCAGAGATCCACTTCAAGTTCAGTGAGGTTCAGCCCCGGGCTAAGAAGCTTCGTGCCCGCCGTTTTGAAACGGGCATAAGAAATTCAAAAATGATCCAAACAATGTGAAACGTTCGCGTGGTGTCATATTATGTGTCACAGTTGCAAGGAAAAATATTGAACTTGAAAAATTACAAACATCATAAAAAATCCTTCACAAAATGACCTATAATGTTCGAGGTTTCTTGGCATTTAGGTCAAACCACCAATGTTATGGCTAGAATCGGGGTATAGTTTGTGATAATGTGCCCATATTGTGCACACATGTGCATCTTGGGATGGCTTACGATGTTGTAGGAGGAAGTTTTCCCTTTCGACACATGAAAAAGCCTACTGAGACTAAAGTTGTCGGTGGGATAAGGACGCGTGGGTAACCTTTAGTCCCGGCTGGTGGGTGCAACCGAGACTAAAGCTGTCGGTGGGATAAGGACGCGTGGGTAACCTTTAGTCCCGACTGGTGGGTGCAACCGAGACTAAAGCTGTCGGTGGGATAAGGACGTGTGGGTGGACGCACTGCTCGATGAGATAAAGCATGTAGCGCACGACGCCCTGTCGGAGGAACAAGACAAAGTAGAAGCGGCGCCGTGCCTATAAAAGGACCATCGATACGCCATGGCAAGCAGCTCAACAAGCCAACATAGGTAGAGAGAGTTTCATCCCCATGGATGGAGGGTTGGGAAATCTCCCGTGGTGGAGCTTCTCGAAGATGTCGTGGGTGCACACGCCCTACAACATCTTCGAAAGCTCTACCTTGAAAAAATTTCACTGCAAGCCCGTGAAAGACTCTATCTCCTCTAACAGTGTTGGGGAAAGGGTTGAGAAATCTCCCGTGGCGGAGCTTCTCGAAGATGTTGTTGGTGCACACGCCCTACGGCATCTTCGGAAGCTCCGCCTTAGAAAAATTTCCCTCCAAGCCCGTGAAAGACTCCATCTCCTCTATAGTGTTGGGGAAAGGGTTGGGAAATCTCCTGTGGCGGAGCTTCTCGACGATGTCGTTGGTGCACACGCCCTACGGCATCTTCGGAAGGTCCGCCTTAGAAAAATTTCCCTGCAAGCCCGTGAAAGACTCCATTACATAAAGTTTCGATACATCACATAAAGTTTCCATACATCACATAAAGTTTCCATACATTACATAGATTTACATAGGGTTTAGGGTTTAGGATATGAATCCTTCGTCACGTATGTTGATCCCTTGCCTATGATCGCTTCTTAGGCCATAACCATGGAGCATCTTCTTTGCTTAACGGGATGCTTGGGTCAGTTTTCACGGTGAAGGGCGGAATTTCATCAAACTTATCATAATCTTCTAACATGTCTGTCTTGTCCTCGACTCCCGCGATGTTTCTTTTCCCTAAAAGAACTATGTGACGCCTGGGCTCATCGTCTGATGTATTCGTTTCCTTATTTTTTCTTTTTTCGGTCTAGAGGACATGTCCTTCACATAAAAAACATGAGCCACATCATTGGCTAGGACGAATGGTTCGTCTCTGTAACCAAGATTCTTGAGATCCAATGTTGTCATTCCGTACAGCTGGTCTACCTTTACCCCTTCTCCATTCATGTTGACCCAACTGCACCAAAACAAAGGGACCTTAAAAGTAGGTCCATAGTCAAGTTCCCATATCTCCTATATGTAACCATAGTATGTGTCCTTTTTCCCATTCTCGCATGTTGCATCAAAGAGGACACCATTGTTTTGGTTGGTTCTCTTTTTATCTTGGGCAATCGTGTAAAATGTATTTCCATTTATCTCATACCCTTGGAAAGTCAATACAGTCGCAGATGGTGTCGCGACCAACAAGTAGAGCTGATCTCCAATAGTGGTGTCATTCATGAGATGTAATTGCAACCAAGTGCCAAAAGTCTCCATGTGATTTTCTTTAATCCAGTAGTCATCCTTCCCCGGGAACTTGGAGCGTACAACATTCATGTGTTCCTCGATATACAGAGCCACGAAGGTAGAACTTTGGAGAACTATGTAGTGTGCTTGATTCAAAGAATGTCCGTCCCTAAATATCATTGCTTTCTTTCCTAGCGTGCCTTTTCCACTCAGTCTCCCCTCATACCGTGATTCAGGAACACCAATCGTCTTAAGGTCAGGAAGAAAGTCTACACAGAACCCAATGACCTCCTCTATTCCATAGCCCTTGGAGATGCTTCCTTCTGGCCTAGCACGGTTACGAACATATTTCTTTAAGACTCCCATGAACCTCTCGAAGGGGAACATATTGTGCAGAAATACAGGACCGAGAATGGAAATCTCTTCGACTAGGTGAACTAAGAGATGCGTCATAATATTGAAGAAGGACGAGGGGAACACCAACTCAAAACTGACAAGACATTGGACCACATCCTTTTGTATCCTTTCCAAACTTTCTCGATCGATTACCTTCTCAGATATTGCATTGAGGAATGCACATAGCTTCAGAATGGCTAATCGAACATTTTCCGGTAGAAGCCCCCTCAATGCAACCGGAAGCAACTGTGTCATAATCACGTGGAAATCATGAGACTTCAGGTTCTGAAATTTTTTCTCTGCCATATTTATTATTCCCTTTATATTTGACGAGAAGCCAGCCGGGACCTTAATACTGTAAAGGACTTCAAAAAAGATTTCCTTTTCTACTTTGGTAAGAGCGTAGCTGCTTAAGTATTCACGTCCTTTATTAGTATGCTTGTTGTATGGGTCTTTGATACGTTGCTGGTCCTCCCGTGCTTCTGGTGTATCTTTTGTCTTCCCATACACGCCTAGGAAGCCTAGCAGGTTCACGCAAAGATTCTTCGTCACATGCATCACGTCGATTGAAGAATGGACCTCTAGGTCTTTCCAATACTCAAGCTCCCAAAATATAGATTTCTTTTTCCACATGGCCGTGTGTCCGGTAATGGGGTCTTTCGGAACAGATTGACCGCCAGGACCCTTTCCAAAGATTACTGCTAGGTCCTTCACCATACCAAATACATCAGCACCTTTAGGGAGCTTAGGCTTCTTCCGGTAATCTGTGTCACCATTGAAATGCTTGCTTTTCCTTCTTACTTTATGATTGGTCGGAAGAAATTTACGACACCCCAGGTACACAACCTTCTTACATTTATCCAAATATGTACCTTTAGTCTTATCTAAACAGTGCGTGCATGCATTGTATCCCTTGTTTGACTGTCCTGAAATGTTACTAAGAGCAGGCCAATCATTGATGGTTACGAACAACAACGCTCGTAGGTCAAATGGCTCCTGTTTGTGCTCATCCCACACCTTTACACCTGGTTCTACCCACAACTGCAAAAGTTCATCGACTAATGGCCTTAGTTACACATCAATGTCATTGCCGGGTTGCTTCGGTCCTTGGATGAGCACTGGCATCATAATGAACTTCCGCTTCATGCACAACCAAGGAGGAAGGTTGTAGATACATAGAGTCAATGGCCAGGTGCTGTGACTACAGCTCTGCTCCCCAAAAGGATCCATGCCGTCTGTACTTAGACCAAACCATAAGTTCCTCGCGTCACCTACAAAGTTCGAGTACTTTCTCTTGATGTTTCTCCACTACGACCCATCGGCGGGGTGTCTCAGTTTCCCGTCTTTCTTACGCTCTTCTTTGTGCCGTCACAACAACCTGGCATGCTCTTTATTTCTGAATAGACATTTCAGCTGTGGTATTATAGGAGCATACCACATAACATTACTAGGAACCCTCTTCCTGGAGGGCTCGTCATCGCCCTCAACATCACTAGGGTCATCTTGTCTGATCTTGTATCGACATGCAGTGCATACCGGGCATTTATCCATATTCTCGTACTTCTCACCGCGGTACAGGATGCAGTCATTAATGCATGCATGTATCTTCTCCACATCTAATCCTAGAGGGCGGATAGTCTTCTTTGCTTTGTACGTTGTCTCGGGCAGCTCGTTATCCTTTGGAAGCTTCGGCTTCATTATTTTCAGTAACTTCTCAAATCCCTTGTTAGATAAGCCAGTCTCTGCCTTCCATTTCAGCAGTTCAAGTGTGGTACCGAGTTGGGTACAACAACTTTTTGTGATCCTTTTGCATGGCCTCCAACTTAAGCTTATCCCTTTCTGTATCACATAGTGCTTTGCATCAGAAATGACCCGACCAAGACCATCAGCGGGCTCATCCGATGCCCGTTGTTCTTATTCATTGCCGCCTCCCTCTTCTTCATTGTCTTCCATTGCAGTATCACCATATTCTTCAGGGGACATAGGATAGTTGTCATCATCCCCCTCTTCTTCATTTTATTCCAGCCTAACCCCTCTTTCTCCGTGCATGGCCCAACAATAATATCCGGGCATGAAACCTCTCCGAAGCAGATGGCTTTGAAGGATTCTCAGGGCAGAGTGCTCCACCACGTTCCGACAGTCAACGCAGGGACAAGGCATAAAATTATCCACTTTGTTTGCCTTAGCCAAATCGATAAATTTATGCAGGCCTGCAATAAAATCGGAATGGCGTCGGTCGCCATACATCCATCGCATCCGTGCATCGATCTGCGTCAAAATAATTAACCTTTACAATAACATCGTGAATAGTAAAATGACCACCCTACATGGACACATGCAATATTTTTGTATCAGTTATAGATAAAAAAGATAAGGTTGCTAACCTCAGCCGAGGATACCGTGTTGTGCGAACTAAAGTGTGGCTCGGACATTTCGTCGAACACCTTGTGTGCAATCAAAGAAAAAAAGCTAGCACCCACACCTCACACACAATCCAGCAAAATTTGGTGGGCAATGGGCTGGGCTTATATATAGCCAGGGGAGGGTTTTTGGTCCTGGTTATTGCCACGAACCGGGACCAAAGCCCCTCCCGCGCGACACGTGGCCACCTAGCAGCTCGCACCCCACCCAGGTCATTGGTCCCAGTTAATGGCACGACTCGGGACCAATGACCTGGGTGGGGGGAGCGCTGCTGGGCTGCCACGTGTCGCGCGGGAGGGGCTTTGGTCCCGGTTCGTGGCAATAACCGAGACCAATGCCCACCGCCGCTTCGTCGTCCCCATGTATAAATATGAGGCCACAGCGCTCGCTTTCGCCATCTCCTCGGCCTCTCTGCAGTCCATCTCCACCCCACCCCTTTAGCCATCGCCTCTCCACCACGCCGTCGTCTCGCCTCCCCTCCCTCTCCAATCTCCACCGCGCCGCCATGGAGGTGCCCACGCTCAACCACTACGAGGCGGCGATGTTTGCGTACTACGGCATCCTCGCGCCGCGCGCGACCGTGCCCGCCGGATTTCGCATCAGTGAGGCGGGTGTGCCGGTGGCTCCGCTCCTCAACCCCCGTGGATACGAGATGGAGTGCGTCATCGCGGAGTGTCGCTGCCAGCTGCCCGCGTGGATGAGGGTGTTTCCCCGGTATGCGGCGGCTAGCGAGTACTGGCCCTGGCTGTTCAAGAAGGAGCGGAAAGGCCAAGCTTGGAACCGCATCGTGGACGAGCGCCTGGTGCACCCGGATCTCCTCAACCAAGAAGGGCGGGAGATGTTCTGGTCCGTCCCTGGACGGACCATCTACACCGCCATCGACGCAGCTAGCTGCGCAGAGGAGCTCCGTCTCCCGAACAACGCCGAAATCATGGAGATTTCGTCCGACGATGACAAGGAAGCCGGTGGCTCAGAGGACAGCGGCAGCGGAAGTGTTGTCGACTAGGAAAATTTGTAAAGTCGCATCTTTGTATGGAAAAATTTGTGGTCGAATAATAAAATGTCTCTATATAGATCTTTGTCTCGATTAATTTGTGAAAGATTTTTTCAAAAATACTGATCAATTCAATTTCAAACTCGAATTAATTTCTGCCTCGAATTAATTTCTGCCACGAATTAATTTCTGCTCCAAATTAATTTACATTAATTGTCCTGAACTGCTGACCGTCGCGGGGTTTTTGGTCCCGGTTCGTGGCATGAACTGGGACCAATGCCCCGCAGAGCGCCACATGTGCGCCGCGGGGGCATTGGTCTCGGTTCATGCCACAAACCGGGACCAATGCTTAGAGATGAACCGGGACCAATGCCCAGGCGGCATGAACCGGGACCGGTACCTGGCATTGGTCCCGATTATGGAAACGAACCGGGACCAATGGAATTTGGGCGCTGGACCAAAGCCCTCTTTCTACCAGTGCATCTACCCTTTTTAGTACAAAGAAATGAACTAGTTTTTTGCAAATCACAACTTTTTGAGAAATCTATTTCATTTGTTTGTACTAGACTAAAAAGGATACCCTAAAGGTTCCAAAATACCACATCTACCAACCAAGCCCCAAAATCCATGCGGTGAACCAAACGCGCCCCAAGTATCTTCGTTGGTAGTGCCCACAACATGGTGATTCTTTAACTACATTGCCTTCTTCAACAGAGAGAGGCGCCCCAACCTCATATCATCCTACGACACTATCCCCACAAAGATCATGGGATAGATCAGAAGGGATTTATGATAGACCATGCATATTAATTAACTTCCTAGTAGGCTTAATACGGGCGGAGATTGGGAGTACAACGATTTGGCTTCAGGGATCTAGTGAGGCTGGTATTTTCTTAAATGCACAAACCTATTTAGAAGGAAAACACAACATTTTTTTGCAGAAACATGTACTATTGATGTCTGTAAAAGAACGCGTTAATTTGCAGGTTACCAAAAAATACAGGAATGGCTCCAAAGAGAGTAGAAAAACAACACGATTTCGACTCACATATTTGTATATATTTTTTAGACCACAATAAAAATACACTAATAGAAAACATGCCTCTAGTCCCGATTCGTAAGGGCCTTTAGTCCCGGTTGCCAAACCGGGACTGTAGAATCGGGACTAGAGGCCAGACCTTTAGTCCCAGTTCTGTTACGAACCGGTACTAGAGGTCAACCGCGTGGCCCCGCGCCGTGCAATGGGATGGAGGATATTTAGTCCCGGTTTGTAATATGAACATTTAGTCCCGGTTCGTAATACAAATCGGGACTAAAGGTTCCCTCACGATAGTGTTTTGGGTAATTTGGCTGCCACGGCGGGAGATGGAGTTTTAGGGTTTTGTGTTTTCCTTTTCATTTTATGTTTTATGTTCAATTATTTTTCATTCCGTGTTTTTATTTCAAACAAGTATTCATATACATACACGACGCTACTTCATAGTACTTGTACACGTTGATGCATATATAATATAATTTCTCTTATGAGCATACATACATATATATATACTTACCTCAATATATATATATACAATTTGGTATACGAGTCCCAACCGGGCCTAGAGCCCATCTATTTGATTACATGGAGATCATTACATGGATGCTTTAGGGTCTTTCTAGACAGTATTCTCCGCATGGATCTATGACCTCGTCAACCAAAAATCCCGCCAATTCCTCTTGGATTTCTAGTAGGCGGTCCTGTGGTAGGAGATTTTCCCGCATCGCATCCAACTATAAAGAAGGAGATCAATATGAACATATCAATCATCATAAAAAATATGAATGGAACTCAACACAAATTATGCTAATAAAAATAAATTGTGAATATATTGTTTATGTACTCGAAGAGTTTCCAAGTTCTGCTCACTAGTCATAATGCGAATGAACTCACAAACATAGTATCCACATAGATTAGTCCCCTGTGGCTGCCTCGCGCACTTTACAAGAAAAGAATTCAATCAAATAATAATTCAAGCATGATAATTGTATTAAAAATAGAATTAAAGAGATGCACGGACCTAACTCGTACTACTTACTGGGATTGGTTTAAAAATCAGCTCCTTGATACCTTCGATCTGGATTCACGGATGTAGTATAATAGCTTTTTCCCTAAAAGACCTAGGTTTAATCGAACCTCGAAAAGTAGTGCTAAAAGGAAATAAAAAGGATACGTGTACAAGACTTCGTTTGTTTGTTTTACCTTAGTTTACTGGACCAATCTAGTTTACTTTATAATGGGTTGTATCAATAGATAGAGATAGACCGGGGTTAAAGATCCACCTGCAGCTGCACATCGTATGGGATAAAAGATAATAATAAGCATAGTCATGTATAATATTTGAACAAAGATAATCTCTTGTAGGAAACACATCCTAATATTCTAGAGCCCTCGAGATGCAACGGGCAGAGCAATAGACTTTTAATCCAATTGAGTGCACAACGAAGCCACGGGTTATAAATGATTATTAAGTATAAAACACAGATCAAAGATTTAAGAGGTGATGTTGTGATTCCTGAATGGGTCGCTAAACGAAGATCGTACTACCTTTTCTGTCACTGAGTTTCCTATGAGATCGCCGCTAGCCAAGTATCTCACCTCAAGGATTTATCAATCTACGGGATCTTGGGTACCTACAAGTCCACAGATCGAGACAAGAGACAAAGAAACAAAAGATACATATCTCAATTGCAAACAAAATACAATACTCCCATGATCTATATGCACATAATTGCTGCGTGGTTTCTCCCCAACACGCAGCCCGTGAGGACTACTCACTCATAAAAAATAATTCGGAGATAGAACACATCATAAAAATACTTAGATTGAAATCAAATATTCTTACTATGGTCGCCAATCACAAGAAGATCTAAAGTACAAAGCAATTACTATGGCTAGTGGATGGATGGATGGTGGAAGTGATGAACAATGGTGTAGATCTCCTTTGGTGGTGTTGTGATGTAATCTGAGAATGGCGGCCCTCTGACCGGCGGCTGGAGCCTCAAAATATATAGGCGTCTTCACGAAAGTTGTAGGGTTTGACGAGACGAAGTCATCGCCACCTGGTACGGGTGGGCGGTACGGGCGGGCCCTACCCGTACCAGTGGTCGTTAAGCGTGCTGACGCCCTGGAATAGCTTCCCCATTACTTGGCCATGTGGGCTTCCTCAAAAACCTTCATTATGACTCCTTATTTCGCATTAAAAACTGTGATTTCCTACACAACATAACTCCAAGAGAGGTTTTTGCATAACTATGCAATTATTAGTCATTAGTGGAATAGACTGAGAGTTTCTTGGCAATTGCTTGACCAAAAACATTGTTTAAACACAGTGGAAGATGGCAAATATTGGAGCAATCAGTCCTCATGCCATTGACCGCGGGTTATAGTCTTGAACCGTGTCCAAACACTGCCCGACAAAGAAAATGAATGAATGAGTTAATAATTACTTGATATATCTGAAATTGAACGGAAGAGACCGATATAGTGCGATAATGATTGAAATTATTTCTGGAGCATATCGATCATGATGTGGTACTCTTCCATGTCCTTTTGTAATGAGTCCATGATTTGAACTCTTCCCAAGTCAACGGAAATGCTTACAAGAATCCAGTGGAAGCTACACAAGGTTTATATACGTCAGTAACTCATCATTTAAACTTAACATCGAGTAAGCAAAAGTTAATGTGTACAAGACAGTAACATTGTCACCCAAAGTTGTAAGGAAATAGTATTTCCTTACAGAAATGCCGCTTCTTGAGAAACCGGAGCAAGTTACGCTCTATGTCCATGGGATTCATATTTAGCATAGCTTCATTAACTTGATTGGGTTCAATGAACCCAAATCCTTGGATTCTCCCTTTTTAAATTCGAGAATCTTCATTCTACATCATAGCGTACAAAAGAGTATAGTGAGGATAGTTACCGGCAATGAATTGAACGAGCTGATCTAGAGACTTAATTACATAAATAAATTAATCACTTACAGACAATAGCAACTAAGGATAGATTTGTCGAGATCCCTTTGATTGAATAACTGAAAGATTTATGAAAGTTCAACATGAACCTCGCCTTTAATGAAGTAATGCTCCTATCGGACTTTCGCTATGATCCATTCTCGCCCTTTTTTTGTGGCTTTAATGTACCATTCATGCAATTGTCGCATTTTTGTTGGAAGATCCTGGAGCCTCTCATAACTGACCATAGGCTTCCCGTGGACATATTGTCGTGCAACAGGAGCCATGGTGAAATCAGCACTGCCAAGTATGTCATCAAGAGGCATATTACATTGCTTGGCCAATGTAATAGTTGTTTGCATATCCAAAGGTTCTTGCCCATATAGTTGATGTTTGGGTAACACCTTGAGCGGGTGGATCGATTGTTTTTCTTGTTCTCCGAGCTGGGGAACGTCTTTTTAATGCTGCATCTACCACTTGATCTCTTCTGTTTCGAATTCACTATCTTCACAAGATAGCGTGTATAGTTATTTGGCGCATTTAACTGAGATTGGGAAGGCTAGTCAAGAAATCTCCTAAAGTGCTCCTTGACTTTCAGATCTATTTGGACCTTTGGCTTGGGCTAGGCTGTTTCTTTGCAAAATGTGCCTTTTTCAGCATCTACGACTGCCTTGTTCTCCTCATCTGTCAGGTGGTAAGCTAACTTGGGAGGAGCCGGTGATACTCTTGGGAGGGACGATGACTGTCACCTTCCACGTCACTTTTCCATCGATGAAGCAGTGGTAATCTTCCGCTTTTGGCCTTTAGTAGGTGGAGGCGGTTGAGGCGCCGTAGATCGAGAAGGACTCATGCTGCACTCCTTCTCGAGGAGGGCTGGACTTGGAGGTGGTGGACTTCTACTGGGAGGAGACGGTGGCCTTGGAGGTGATTAATTGCTTCTCGATGGAGACGGTGGTCTTGGCGCCGAGCCTAGAAACTGGATGTATTCCTTTTTCTAAAGAATGAAGCCAATCGTGACTTCTCCCAGTGTTGTCTGCCCTTCACCTCTAGGGATGTCAAGCTGTAGTGACTGAAATAACGGTTGAACTTCATCCACACCGACACGAGCATAGCCACGTGGAATCGGATTGCAATAGTAGGTCGCTCCTGATGTAGAAGGTAAAGCAAAGTCGACCGCCACCCTCATGGATATGTTCTTCAGATCAACATGAAGCTCACAACTAGTCTTCTCCTTGATTGCATCCATGGGGTAGCTATCCATCGTTGCATCATTAGCCTAGACCTATGTGGAAGCCATGTTGCTTTTCCGCTAAGATGGGCCAGCAGTACTGTTGAGTGCAGGATCTTGCTATCAGGCTAGTCCTCTGAGTTCATTAATCTGCTCCTGCTGCTGCTGCAACATGGCTTCAACCTTCTCCAACCACTGCCTCCTTCGCTTGCTCCCGCTTTGTTTTTCTCGATCGGCTTCTGTAAGTGTCATTGTCCTCGGGAAACCTAATAACCCATGGATAAGAAGGTCCAAAGCCTCATGTTCGTCTAACCTTTTCAGGATTCCTGAGGGCCTTTGTCAGCTCATCGTTCTCTCTGTCAGGAATGAACTTTCCCTCTTGAACCTCTTTTATCACTTTAATAAGTTCATTATTGGGTTTCAAAATTTCTTTGTTTACAAAAATCTCCCTTGTTTCTAGGTCATACGATCCTCCATGCCCAAGTATCCAATTTCTTGACCTCAAGGGTCAACCACTTGTAGTTGGAGTGACCCCTTTAGCTTCCAGGTCGGCCTCAGTTTTATCCCACATAGGCATGCCACTCCTGTAGCCACCTGTCCCCCATATGATGGTGACATTTCTTTTTGGAAGCATTTAACTTATTCTTTGCCGACCTTGCCTTAGCTTGTTCCGATTTCTTGTATTCAAAAAATGCGGCCTACTTATCCCACTGCTTCTCTAGTGCGCTAGTGAATTCAGGAGTTTTTCTCCTTCACATAGTTTTGGTATAATCTTTTCTTACAGTCCTTGAATTGTGTTCCCATCTTATTAAGAGCCCACTCCTTGACATTCAACCTCATATTCTGTGCGTCCCCATATTATTAAGAGCCAAACTTTGTTATTAAGGTGTATCCACCATCGTCTCCACCATGGTCTCCACCCTCGTCTCCACTATCGTCTCCATCATCGTCTCCTCTAGACATATTAAGAATCTTGGAGCCATCATTTCCACCATCGTCTGCTCCATCGTAATAACAACCTCCAGTACCCTCATCTATCATGTCAAGCACCACCTCTTCATTGTCTCTACCATCCATAGCTTAACTAAAACAGAAGAAAGATAAAACAATTTTACATTAAGTAAAAGAATATTACAATTGTGATGAATCAGATACAGAAGAAAGATAAAGTACTAATAATGAAACAATATAATACATCTCGGATAATCCAGTTAATGCAACAATAGTTTAAGATAAAGTACAATAATATAAGATAAAGTACAATAATACATCTCGCTCATATCAAACTAGACGTTGACTACTGGGTCCTAAGCCGCGGGAGGTGAACACCCAAAGAGAAGGAACCATCACCGGAGAATAGATCGGGTGAGATCCCTGAAGAAGTTGCCAGGTATTAGAGAACCTGACCTCCAAAATAGCCATATATCGCGGACGTGCTCGTCCTCCTCCCTGACACACCTCTGTACCACCTCCTCGGGGGTCAGCTCCCTCTGCACCTCTAGAGGACCATGCGACCACCACCAAAGAAGCTCCGGGTCGACGACAATACTCGGATTCCTCACCAACCTACGTGTTCCGGTAGGTAGCACCTCCCAGTGCCATCCTGGTGGAGCCTAGTCTCGGACATTCCCAACGGAGCCTAGTACTATATCGCCGAGTCGACGACGAGGATGCATGATGGGCATAACTAAATCATAACATTAACACTAAATTAAACCAATATTGTATTTCTAGGTGGCTTTGGGGGAATCAAATATGTGAAAGGATCATCGATGAAAAATACTAAATCCCTAAACCTAACTAAACTATAAAGGATCATCGATGACAACTTAACTCGTAATATCGTATTTATCTATTCTTATAAAGGATCATCGATGACAAAACACATCTGATCAGGTCACTAACTAAACTTAATACATAAACCTAACTAAACTAACCCTAAATACCTAAACACTAACTAAAATATAACTAAACTAAATCCCTAAACAAAACTAAACAAAACATAAATTAAACCTAAATCCGTAAACACTAACTAAAACCTATACTAAACTAAATCTTTAAACCTAACTAAACTAAACCTAAATCCTAAACACTAATAATTAAAACCTAAATTAAACTAAATCCCTAAATTACCTAACTAAATCGCTAATTACCTAATTAACTAAACCTCCGGAGAGCTCACCTGTGGGGGCGGAACGGTTAGGATGGCAGGGCGGCGATTCCTCATGGCAGCGGGGGCAGCGCGGGGCGGCGATTCCTCCTGGCGGCTCGTCCTCCCACATGCGGCTCGACGCGGCAGCGGAATGGGACGGCACGGAGGTCTGCACGGGCGCGCGGTGGTGGACGGCACGGTAGACTCCTCACGCCAGGGTAGCCTTTAGTCCCGGTTTGTATCTCAAACCGCAGCTAAAGGTGTTTTCAGCCACCACTTTTCACGCGCGGGTCGCACCCTTTTAGCCCCGGTTTGTGATACAAACCCGGACTAAAGGGGCTAAAGATTATTTTTGGCGCCAAAATGAAAATGATCTATAATTTTCAGAAAATTATGTATTATGTATCATTTTTTTAGAAAAAGAAGATCTATAATTTAAATCTATTACCATACTCTGTTATACAACTTAAATGAAATAATTTATTGTTTAACAAATATTTTGTTTAGTATAAATCTTGGAAAAACATATTTTATCATTTAAAAAACATAAAAATACACATAATATACCAAAATATTCACATAAAAATAATTTACCCATTAGAAATATAATATTTCATACTAAAACTAGTAACTGTGACTAAAGATAATTCGGGGGCCTTTAGTCCCGGTTGTGGTCACTAACCGGGACTAAAGATATTTCTCGCCATTCTCAGAACCGTCAAGCCATGCTTTACCTCCATGTTTTCCTTCGCTTTGCCTCTATATCTGGACCGACCGCCATGGCCATCCACACATCCACACTTTCCTCTCTCACAACAATGGACACCAGTTACTAGGCCTTTCTGACCCTCGAGGAGACCAAGGCGAAGTGCGCCTCCATCTACGCATGCCCGCGGGGTACCCTCTGCCTGCCGACTGGATGCTGAGTGCTGGAGGCGTTCCTGTCCCTCCTGTGCCTCAAGGTTCCGCCCGCTAGGTGGCCACCACGAACCACTTTTACCTCGAGCTCACGCCGGAGTAGCGGATGGATCCCAACAACTACGGCACCTGGAATGCCTTCTTAGCTAACCAGCAGGAAAGGGAGCTTTCTAGGTATGAGGGTGACGACCCACCCCCAGTGAACCACAACAAAGCCAGCCGCTGCCTGTGGTGGGCGAACCGGACTATCATCGGCGTGATGCGTTATCGCCTTGGGAGATCATCCTCGCCTGCGGTACCCACACTTTCACCAGCCGTAGACCCACAAGAATGGTGGCGGTGGTGAAGGTCGAAGGCGTAGTGGCATCGTCATCAGGGAGCCTCCTTCCCCGCACGTCGTGAATCCGAGGTCGGAGTGGCAGGATGGTGGGAACACCAACTTGAAGCTGACAAGACATTTGACCACATCTTTCTATAACCTTGGTAAACTATCTAGATTGATTACCATCTGAGAAATTTCATTAAGGAATGCACATAGTTCCACAATGGATACTTGGCCATTTTTCGGCAGAAGCCCATTCAATGCAATCGGAAACAACCGCGTCATAAGGACGTGGCAGTCATGAGATTTTAGGTTTTGAAATTTTTTCTCTGCCATATTTATTATTCCCTTTATATTTGACGAGAAGCCAAACGGAACCTTGATACTACTCAGGCATTCAAAAAAGATTTCCTTCTCTTATTTGGTAAGAGCATAGGTGGCAGTACCTTGAATCATCTCTAGATGCATGTCATCTCGGTCTTTCATATGTTGCTGGTCCTGACGTGCTTCTAGTGTATCTTTATTCTTCCCATACATGCCCAAGAAGCCTAGAAGTATGACGCAAATATTCTCTGTTAGGTGCATCACGTCAATTGTAGTGGACCTCTAGGACTTTCCAATAGGGTAGCTCCCAAAATATAGATTTCTTCTTCCACATGGGTGCGTGTCCGCTAGCGTCATTCGGAATAGATTGTCTACCAGGACCATTTCCAAAGATTACTTTTAAATCCTTCACCATATCAGATACATCATGACCAGTACGGCGGATAGGCTTACTACGGTGATCTTCCTCACCATTGAAATGCTTACCTTTCTTTCTTAGGGAGTGCATGGGCACAAGAAAATGACGATTCCCTGGGTACACATTCTTCTTACATTTATCCAAATATATACTTTTACTCTCACCTAAATAGTGTGTGCATGCATTGTATCCCTTATTTGTATGTCTTGAAATGTTACTAAGAGCAGGCCAATCATTGATTGTTATGAACATCAACACTTGTAGGTCAAATTCCTCCTGTTTGTGCTCAACCCACACACGTACACTTTGTTCGTGCCACAACTGTAAAAGTTCTTCAACTAATGGCGTTAGGTACACATCAATGGCGTTGCTAGGTTGCTTCGGGCCTTGGATGAGCACTAGCATCATAATGAACTTCCGCTTCATGCACAACCAAGGAGGAAGGTTATAGATACATAGAGTCATAGGCCAGGTGCTATGTCTGAAGCTCTGCTCTCCAAAAATATTCATGCCATCTATACTTAGACCAATCCTGCAAAGTCCGGGAACTCTCTCTCGGATTTTGTCCACTACGACCCATCAGCGGGGTGTCTCAACATCTCATCTTTCTTACAGTCTTCCATGTTCCTGAAGGGTTCCGTAGTAGAAAACAAAAAAATTATATCTACTCGAACACTAATACTAGGATCTATACTATGTAGACATAAGTAATAGAGAAGGGATACGGTATTCATACCTTTGAAGACCGAGGCATGCCTTACGCAGGAAGGCATATATTGATGAAGACGAGCAGCACCCCAAGTGTGGTGCCTCCAAAGTTCGTCACACGTCCGGTGTAGGAGACGTCAACCGGACTCCGATCTAGCCGAGCAGCTGAAGAAGTAGATGCTGGATCATAGATCACACGACGGTGGTTTGAAGGTGGAGAACTCACCCATGAGGTCCTCCCTAATATTACGGAGAAGTCCGCAATGGATGAGAGAGAGAATGAGAGGGAATGGGGTGATTCCAAAGGGGGAGGGAGACCCCTATATATAGTGGGAGGAGGCGCACCATCCTAGGGCCAGGCGGTGTGGGACTAACCCCCACACCGGCCGACCACCTAGGGGCAGCCGCCAGGCCTAGGTGGTCCCCATTGGGGCGGCCCACTAAGCCTAGGCCGGCTGGCCCCCTTTCCCTAGGCGACATGCCCTATTGGGCCTCCCTTCGGGTGAGGCCCATTAGCATTATGATGCCTTTAATTATAAAATAAAACATATATTTAATATTAATTCTTCAATTAATATTCCAATACACATATTGTATTATTCCTTCACTCCGGAACATCTTCCGGACCCCTTCCGATCTCCATCAGATGTTACACGAAACTATTCTGGTTTCTCTTTCTCTATTTCTCCTACGATACCTCATCTACCCTAAGCGTCCCTACCCTTAAGCATGACATCTTTTGGTTCGGAAACACTCTGGACATGATCAAGACTACTGTCACATCAATGATCAACATAGGGACCTGGATGGCTATGTGACCCCCTGATACATTGCAAATGTATCTATAATTTTTGATGTTCCATGCTTGGTTTATCCACTTTCTTCTGTTTTGTCCACGCTTTGGAGTACTTTTCATATGATTTCTTGGAC
Organism: Avena eriantha; assembly: GCA_910589775.1. Taxonomy (NCBI): domain Eukaryota; kingdom Viridiplantae; phylum Streptophyta; class Magnoliopsida; order Poales; family Poaceae; genus Avena; species Avena eriantha. The sequence goes on from OU342746.1 coordinate 316,623,916, forward strand.
TAACCTATTAACAAGAGCCATAGTGCCAGCTGCCTGTTTTCTGCTGTTTTTGGTTCCAGGAAAGTCAGAAAATGAATATTCTCGAAATTGGACGGGACAAAAGCCAAAGTGCCTATTTTTCCGGAAGTCATCAGATGCTAGAATACGAGACAGGGAGGGCCCAAAGGGCGGCCACATCACCTGGGCGCACGTCTAGGCTTGGCCCGCGCCAGGGGGTGGTGTGGCCAGCCTAGGCACCCCCTCGGCCTCCCCTTCCGACTATAAGATGCCCTCGGGACGAAAAGCCTAAGTGCCCGATCAAAAATCCACGAAAGAGTCTGTAGCCGCCGTCATCTCCATACCTAGATCGGGAGGGATCTGAAGCTCTTCCCGGAACCCTGCCGGAGAGGGGAATTCACCTTGGAGGCCTTCTTCATCACCATGCAAGCCTCCGGTGTGATGTGTGAGTAGTTTATCCTTGGACTACGGATCCATGTAGTAGCTAGATGGCTGGTTCTCCTCCTTTGTGCTTTCATGTCTAGATCTTGTGAGCTCTGTTCATGATCAAGATCATCGATTTGTAATTCTACATGTTGTATTTGCGGGGATCCGATGGATATTGAGATGCTATTTCAAATTGATTATTGATTCTATCATGTCTTTGTTATTTGTGATCTTGCATGCTTTCCGTTGTTAGTAGCTATCTTGGCCAAGTAGATGCTAGCAACTCCAAGAGTTAGTATTTATGCTCGATAGTGGGTTCATGCCTCTGGTAATCTGGGGAAGTGACAGAAATCTCTAAGGTACTAGATGTGTTGTTGCTACTAGGGAGAAAACTACAATCCTTTGTTCATAGAACAATCGTATTGTTTACTTTACACGCAGTTCGTAAAGCAATAATATGTTGCTAGCAACTTAATACTGGAGGGGGTTCGGATGATAACCTGAAGGTGGATTATTAGTCATAGATGTAGTTGGATGGCGGTCTATGTATAATGTTGTAATGCCAAATCAAATCTCAAGGGAGTCAAGCTGATTAGTATATGCATGTATTGCTTTCTCGATGTTTGTCAATTGCTCGACTGTAATTTGTTCACCGAGCATGTTATCTATCTTAAGTAGAGCCACCTCTAGTGAACTATGGATCCCGGTCCTTTTCTTTACATACAATCTATAAACTGTTTACTGCTTTGTGTTTACTTTCTACAAACTATTACTTCCTTCCATTCGATACGTTTAATCCTTTGTTTTCCGCAAAACACGGTGAGATTGACAACCTCATCGCAAGTTGGGGACAAAGTTTTGTGGTTGTGTTGTGCTGGTCTCCACGTTGCTACTAGCACCGGTAGTGCGCCCTACCAAGGCTCAACTAGCAACACCTTTGGGGTGTTTCCTTGCTCCTACTGGTTCGATTAAACCTTGGTTTCTTAACTGAGGGAAACTTGCTGCTGTGCTCATCATACCTTCCTCTTGGGGTTCCCAACGAGCTCTACATAAACATCACACCAGCATTTTTCTAGCACCGACACTGAGCCATCAAGCATTTTTCTGGCGCCGTTTTCGGGGAGTCAAGGACATCTTCACAAGGGGAGTCCCTCATAACCAATCTCTTTACTTTGTTATTTTTGTTTTTCTTAGTTTCTTTTTGCTTTATTTGCTTGTTTCTTTATTCAAAAACACAACAAAACTAGTTTTACTAGTTTGCTTTCTTATTTGAAAACACAAAAAAAATAGTTCCTTTCCTAAGTTGCCATTATGTCTAGCCTTGCTCCAATCACTATGTCACCAGAGGAAATGATTCACTTTTAAACAAGGAATTGAGGAACGTTTTAAGGAAGCTTGGTCTAGAATCTCTGATCTACATGAAAAAACTGAGCCTAAAATGACTCAAAGCTTGTTCCTTAGCAGTTTTTACCTTGGAATTGCTCTTTGCTATAGATATGCTTTAGATGCTGTTGTGGGAGGAGATTTCCTCCAATTTAATGAGGATGATGCTATAAATGCTATAAAGTAATTGATCCTCACTTACAACTTCCCTAGCCAAACTGATATTTCTTTCGCAAAAATATTTGCTAGATTGAAAACTCTTGAGACTGGCACTGCTAGCTTAAAAGATTGCTATAATATGCTTAGGGAGCATCACAATTATGTTCCAATAAATTCAGAACCATCAAAGTGGCTCCCTACAGTAAATATTGAGATAAACACTGAAACTTTTCAAGCCCGTTGTGATATCATGTTTGAATTTTGTCTTATGCCCAAAGATATTTATGAATCTTTGAATACTTGGGGGCTTACTGAAGGAGGAAAATAAATATCTCTTGCTAATAATACTACCATATTACCTCTTGGAATAGCTGAAGGAGTGTTTACAAAGATCCTTGGGAAAATGATTTCTACTGATTATCTTGTTATTGAATGTGCAGGAAAAGGACAAATTACACTTGGAAGGTCCCTATTAGAACTCCGTGGAGAAATAATAGATCTGGGAAAGGGGACCATGCACCTTTCTTCTCCACCAAACAATCATATTTTCCCCAAGGTTAAGAATAAAAGTAAGAGAGGTAAGGGCAAGAAATTTTGTTTTAATGCCTCTTCATTTGAGAACACTTGATTCTTTCTTGCTTCTTATGCCTAACTTAAAGGCGTTAAAGAAAAGTACTTATTGGGAGATAACCCAAAAGTTTTAGATGAGTCTTGGAAGTTATTACCTCTATAATAACCTCTCCTTATCCTTTTTATTTGCTTTTTGTGCCAAGAGTAACCTCTAATGAGAGAGAAGTAATGATTGGGAAAGTTGCTGTCCCGAAACAGATTTATGTGCTTCACCGTAAACATTCGTGTTAAATCTCTGAACGTCTTTTTGAGGCATGAATTTTTTTGCTTATGCCCTAGGTTGTTATCTAACATTCGTTAGTTCAACACTTTTTGATTTGAGCAACAGAAGGTCTTCAAAAAAATCCGTCTTTACCTGCTGGTCTGTTTTGACAGATTTCTGCCATTTTCTGCATTTGCTTCTTGTTGGTTCCTTTTTGAGTTCTTTTGGGGAATTGAGCTTTTTGAGGGAAGTGCTAAAGTAGCTAGTGTTTTAATGGAAGTTTATTTGGTGTTAGAACTGAACCTTAAGACCTTTTATCTTGAGTGCACTAATGTTGCTAATAAAGATTGTGTGAAGTTTTGTATGAAGGAAAAAATTCAGGTGTATGGAAGGAATGAGTAACGAGATGAAGGATGGACTAAAGCTCAAGCTTGGAGATGCCACGCTTTTCACCCCAAGAAATATCCAAGAAGTACAAGCGTCAAAGCTTGGGGATGCCCAAGGCATCCCCTTCTTCATCAATACAAATCCCAGGTTTCTTCCAAACGCTTCATTTTTATTGTTTCATGCACAGTTGTGTTGTTCTTGGAGTGTCTTATTTTTCATTTTCATTTTGGTTTTTTGTTTGCTTTTGTTTGGTTAGTTTTCTTAATAAATTGGTTGGACCCCCTCTTTCATACATTGGTTTGCAAATAGTTTGGTTTGGTTTGGAAAAGAGTAGGAAAGTTCATGCTTATGTGGTAAAAAGAGCTCGTTTTTGACTGTGGCCTATGCTTTGTCATGCCATGCTTGATATTGTTTTGGCTTTATGCTTAGTATTCTTTGCTGTAGCATGACTTGTTATAAACAATTGAGATTGCTTAATGTGCCTTGGATGAATCATGCATTGTTTTAGCATATTAAAGCATAGTATAGTGGTATTCTCCTTTTATGCTTTATTTGGGTTGACTTGGCGCATGCTCACACCATGTTATGACTATCTCAAGTCACCTAAGCCTTTATGATCCTTTAGTTTCAACTTGTAGTATCACTTTATGCTTTGATCAATGATGTTTTGTCGCTCTGCATGATTATGGCCATTATTGCTCTCTTAGTTTGTCGCTCCCAGTCTTTTGCTAGCCTCCACAACCAAGTATGAGTTCCACTCATGCATCCAACTCCCTAAACCAAGTTATTCCAAAGAGTCCACCATACCTACCTACTAGCTTATGCTATTCCAAGTATATTCATGCTTTTGTTTACCTTCCAAATTAAACTTGTTATGAGAAAACTAGTGATTAAAGCTCTCACGAACTTGATGGCACACTTTACTTTTCTTGCCCTTAATAAACTTGAACCATTGTGTCGTCTATGTTGTATATGATTGCACTTATTTGTTGGGGATTAGGAAAACTATGCTATCATGGGGAACGCTTTCAACATTGCACTTGGTACTTGTACCTAGTTGATATCATGCTCTTTTGTATATGGATGTCGTCGGTGTGAAATGAAAGGGGAGCTTGTAAGTCCATGGAGTTATGTATATGTGTTAGAGAAACTTCTGGGCCGCTGGTCTAATCCATGGTGACATGGTGGAAACCTGCAGCGTAACCATAATGAGTTGTCTATGAAGCATTCTTCTTATAAAAAAGAGTCCTATATTGAGAGAAAAAAGAGAAAAGAAAAAAAAGATTATGAAAAGAGGAAAGAGAGAAAAAAGAACCATATTCCCATGGTAAATAAGAAGATTGCTGAGATGCTCGTTGTCTGCTTGCCTTGTCATTTTGATATGGGGATTCTTTCATATCATCCGGCAAGGGGTACCCCGTTGGTGGTTCTCTATGATACACATGTACTTACAATGACAAGAACTTACCGATGACTAAACTTGAGTAGCATGAGGAGCAGCCCTCGTATACAAGGGACATGAGATTTCTGACTTATACTTCATCAAGCATGTACACCATAGTTTGTTCACTTTAACCTTAATCACTTCAAGATGCTTATGATAGGGGCAATGAGAGATGAAAGCTATAAGTACCATAAATTTTGGAAGCTCTTTATGAGACCTTAATCCCTACTTCCTTTTACAAAAAGGCATTTCTTCCACCATTACATTGAGTCTCCACCTTCTATCTTTATGCACCTACTTTGAGAGCATAGTGGTCATTCTTAGTTCTATGTGCATTGTCCCAAGACTAGTTGATTGATGCATAACTTGATGTTGCTTGTTTTAAACTATTGTATCTAGTCACTCTTATGAACTTTGAAGGTGTCCTATGCAATTTATATTTGCTACTCTATTGAGGGACAGGCTGAATACTATTATGCTATGTTTTCTTTATGTGAAACAAACAAACGTCTTGCACAACATATTTATTCATGAATCTTTTGTTAGTGCCTTTCCTTGTTGCATCATAGTTTCTTTGTCTTTCATGTTATGATTGAAGTACTATGATCCCAGCTTTGAATGTTTTGCAAATACTTTGATCAAGTCTTTGATGGTGCATGTCACCTCAAAAATTATTCTTTCTTTTTATCACTTACCTACTCGAGGACGAGCAGGAGTTAAGATTGGGGACGTTGATACATTGCAAATGTATCTATAATTTTTTATGGTCCATGCTTGGTTTTATCCACTTTCTTGTGTTTTGTCCACACTTTGGAGTAATTTTCATATGATTTCTTGGACTAACCTATTAACAAGAGCCACAGTGCCAGCTGCCTGTTTTCTGCTGTTTTTGGTTCCAGGAAAGTCAGAAAATGAACATTCTCAGAATTGGACGGGACAAAAGCCAAAGTGCCTATTTTTCCGGAAGTCATCAGATGCCAGAATACGAGACAGAGAGGGGCCAGAGGGCGGCCACACTACCTGGCCGCGCGGCCAGGCTTGGCCCGTGCCAGTGGGTGGTGTGGCCAGCCCAGGCACCCCCTCGGCCTCCCCATCCGACTATAAGATGCGCTCAGGACGAAAACGCTAAGTGCCTGATCAAAAATCCACGAAAGAGTCTGTAGCCGCCGTCATCTCCATCCCTAGACCAGGAGGGATCTGAAGCTCTTCCCGGCACCCTGCCGGAGAGGGGAATTCACCCTGGAGGCCTTCTTCATCACCATGCAAGCCTCCGGTGTGATGCGTGAGTAGTTCATCCTTGGACTACGGATCCATGTAGTAGCTAGATGACTAGTTCTCCTCCTTTGTGCTTTCATGTCTAGATCTTGTGAGCTCCGTTCATGATCAAGATCATCTATTTGTAATTCTGCATGTTGTGTTTGCGGGGATCCAATGAATATTGAGATGCTATTTCAGATTGATTATTTATTCTATCATGTCTTTGTTATTTGTGATCTTGCATGCTTTTCGTTGTTAGTAGCTATCTTGACCAAGTAGATGCTAGCAACTCCAAGAGTTAGTATTTATGCTCGATAATGGGTTCATGCCTCTGGTAATCTGGGGAAGTGACAGAAATCTCTAAGGTACTAGATGTGCTGTTGCTACTAGGGAGAAAACAACAATCCTTTGTTCATAGAACAATCATATTGTTTACTTTACACGCAGTTCGTAAAGCAATAATTTGTTGCTTGCAACTTAATACTAGAGGGGGTTCGGATGATAACCTGAAGGTGGATTATTAGTCATAGATGCAGTTGGATGGCGGTCTATGTATAATGTTGTAATGCCCAATCGAATCTCAAAGGAGTTAAGCTGATTAGTACATGCATGTATTGCTTTCTCAATGTTTGTCAATTGCCCCGTTGTAATTTGTTCACCCAGCATGTTATCTATCTTAAGGAGAGCCACCTCTAGTGAACTATGGATCTCGGTCCTTTTATTTACATACAATCTATGAACTGTTTACTTCTTTGTGTTTACTTTCTGCAAACTATTACTTCCTTCCATTTGATACATTTAATCCTTTGTTTTCCCAAAACACGGTGAGATTGACAACCTCATCGCAAGTTGGGGACAAAGTTTTGTGGTTGTGTTGTGCATGTCTCCACGTTGCTACTAGCACCGGAAGTGCGCCCTGCCAAGGCTCAGCTAGCAACACCTTTGGCGTGTTTCCTTGCTCCTACTGGTTCGATTAAACCTTGGTTTCTTAACTGAGGGAAACTTGCTGTTGTGCTCATCATACCTTCCTCTTGGGGTTCCCAACAAGCTCTACATCAACATCGCACCAGCATTTTTCTAGCGCCGACACTGAGCCATCACCCCCATGCGTTTCACGAATACAATCGCTCGAACCATGAGATAGTCGTTTCCCGTTCCCTTTGTCATATGATACCCAATTCATTCGACACTTGATCTTCGGTATCCCCATACCTTAGTTCGGTCTTGTTACCAATGAACTTGTTTACTCGTTCTCATGTCATTGCATTCCGTCACTAAGTCACATTCTTGCAAGCTTCACTAATGCAACGTTACCGAGATGGCCACATGTATCTGTCTGTTACATGGACAAGACAAATACTGGTCTTGATATGTACTCCTCTACGCATCCCTTCGGAAAACCTGAGTGGAACCTTTTTGATCACCCTGTTACGAGATGATTCTTGATAACCATCTAAGCTTCTTCCGGAATGGTGATTTGCAGTACCTCACAGTCAAAGGATCGGGTTGTGAGATTCTCTGTGTTTTATCATCAATGGTGAACTTTGTAACTAGATCTCATTCAAGACATAACAGTCAGATGTTTGTCTATCATGTTATTTGACTAATAACATGACCTCATTGTCAATTGGCATAAATGCCCATGATCTTGAAACCTAGACCATCCTCATGACAAATGAACTAGTTCGCTAGAGGTAACTAGATACACGGTTTGTTTACATACCACACGTGTATTAGCGTTTCGCATTAACACAGTTATAGCACAACATGAAACATATTATGAACATATAGGAGATATATCAAATAATACACTTTATTATTTGCCTCTAGGGCATAACTCCTTCAGTCTCCCACTTGCACTAGAGTATAAACAAAAGTAGTTTACAATAGGCAGGAACCTAACACCAATGGAATCTCGGTGTTGTTCATGCTTTTCCTGATGGAGAGCTTTAGTCAAAGGATCTGCCATATTCAGTTCCGTATCTACTTTGCAAATCATGACTTCACCTTCGTCAACATTCTGTTGGATGACGTGAAATCTAATCTTGAGGTGTTTGGCTCTGGAATGAGTTCTTGGTTTCCTTGTGTTTGCAATAGCTCCTGTGTTATCACAATAGATTGTCACGGGGTCTTGCGCATTCAGAAAAACTCCCAGTTCGATGACGAAATTCCTTAGCCAAACATCTTCGTTTGCTACATCGGCCGCAACAATGTATTCAGACTCCATTGAAGGTTGTGCCACCACCGGCTGCTTCTTACTCTTCCAGCTTACCGCCCCACCATTCACTAGGAACACAAATCCTGTTTGAGACTTCGAGTCATCATGATCTGAGTTCCAGCTCGCATCCATGTAACCTGTTACGTTTAGACCTTCATCACTTCCTCCATAGATTAGGAACATATCCTTTGTTCTTCTCAGATACTTTAGGATATTCTTTATAGCTGTCTAGTGATCTGGTCCTAGATTACTTTGGTATCAGCTCGTCAAACTAAGAGCCAATGCCACATCAGGTCGTGTACTTAGCATTGCATGGATGATAGATCCTATGGCTGAGGCATAGGGGATGTAAGACATATTTTCTCTATCATCATTCGTTACAGGACATTGAGTCATACTCATTTTGCAATTCTTCATCATGGGTGTAAAACCCCTTTTGGTGTTTTCCATTTTGAACCTCTTCAAACTCTTTTCGATGTAAGTACTATGACTTAATGCAATTAGGTGCCTTGATTTATCTCTATAGATCTTAATTCCTAATATGTATGCAGCTTCACCTAGATCCTTCATGGAAAATTGGTTACTCAAATATGTTTTCACGCTTTTCATAAGATCCACATTGTTTCCCATCAGTAATATGTCATCCACATATACTACTAAGAAAACAACTGAGCTCCCACTCGCTTTCTTGTAAACACAGAACTCTTGTTGATTTTGGACAAATCCAACACTCTTGATCACTTGATCAAAACGTTGGTTCCAGCTCCAAAATGCTTGCTTCAATCCATAAATGGACCGTTGAAGCTTGCATACATTTCCAACATCCTTAGGATCAACAAAACCTTACGGTTGCATCATATACAACTCTTCATCAATGTGACCATTGAGGAATGCGGTCTTGACATCCATTTGCCAAATTTCATAATCGAAATGTGCAGCAATTGCTATTAAAATCCAGACAGCCTTAAGCATCACTACAGGAGAGTAAGTCTTGTCGTAGTCAACTCCTTGAATTTGTCGAAAACCCTTTGCGACAAGTCAAGATTTGTGAACGGTCACATTACCATTCGCATCTATCTTTTTCCTAAAGATCCATTTATTTTCCATAGCCTTGCGGCCTTTTGGAAGATCCACCAAGGTCCAAACTTGGTTCTCATGCATGGATCCTATATCGGATTTCATGGCTTCCAGCCATTTCTCGGAGTCAGCACTATCCATAGCTTCTTTATAGTTTGTAGGTTCTTCCTGTTCATCTAGGATGACAGACATTACAAGGCTACTGTACCAATTAGGAGTGGCATGAACTCTTGTAGACCTGCGAACCTCAGGAGTCTCGATGTCGTTGTTTTGATCATCATCAATGGGCTCTTCCTCCATGTTGGAGAGCAGTTTCGGAACAACTTCCGTTGCGCTACTCGGAATTTGGAGAGAAGGGTCAACAATTTCATCTAACTCAATTTTCCTTCCACTCACTCCTTTTGCAAGAAACTCTTTCTCGAGAAAGGTGCCGGTTTTGCGACAAGCGTCTTGCCTTCGGCTTGATTGTAGAAAGTGTACCCAATGATTTCCCTTGGATATCCCACAAAGATAAATTTTTCCGATTTGGGTTCGAGTTTGTCAGGGTGCAGTTTCTTAACGTACGCCTCACAACCCCAAACTTTCAGAAATGACAACTTCGGCTTCTTCCCATACCATATCTCATATGGGGTTATCTCCATGGATTTGGATGGTGCTCGGTTCAAAATAAAAGCGGCGGTTTCTAACGTGTATCCCCAAAAAGACACAGAAAAATCAGTAAAGACATCATGGACCACACACTATCTAATAGGGTTCGGCTATGACGTTCTGACACACCATTACGTTGTGGTATTCCGGCTGGCGTAAGCTGTGGGATAATCCCACAGTCCTTCAAGTGCATGTTAAACTCACAACTCAAATACTCGCCTCCTCGATCCGATCGAAGATGCTTGATTCTCTTGTTAAGTTGATTCTCTACTTCTTTATGAAATTCCTTGAACTTTTCAAAGGTTTCGGACTTGTGCTTCATTAAGTAGATATATCCATATCTGCTTAAGTCGTCAGTAAAGGTAACAAAGTAACGATAACCATTGCGCATTGAGACGCTCATTGATCCACATACATCCGTATGTATGATTCCCAGTAGGTCTACAGCTCTCTCCACTATCCTGGAGAATGGTGTCCTAGTCATTTTGCCCATGAGGCACAGCTCACATGTATCAAGGGATTTGAAATCCAATGATCCAAGAAGCCCTTCTGAATGAAGCTTCTTCATGCGTTTTACGCCAATGTGACCAAGACGGTAATACCACATAAACATGGAATTATCATCACTATGCTTACAACGTTTAGCATCAACACTATGGATGTGTGTATTACAATCAAGATCAACTAAGAATAAACCATCACAGACAGGAGCATGAACATAGAAAACATCATTCATATAAATTAAACAACCATTTGTTCCTGATTTAAACGAATAACAGTCTTGCAGCAAGCAAGACCCACTCACAATATTCATACTCAATGCGGGTACATAGTAGCATTTATTCAAAACCAACAATAATCCTGATGGTAGACGGAGATGCAGGGTGCTGACGGCCATCACTTCGACTCTCGAACCATTGCCGACGTGCATCGTCACCTCGTCCTTCCTCAGGCGCCTTCTACTCTGCAGATCCTGCTGAGAGTTACAAATGTGAGCAACAGATCCGGTATCAAATACCCAGGTGTTATTCCTGGTGCTTGTAAGGAATACATCTATAACATGTATATCATATATAACTTTGTCCTTGGCGGCTATCTTGCCGGCTCGCTTGTCTTCAAGGTACTTGGGGCAGTTGTGTTTGCAGTGCCTATCCCCTTTGCAGTAGTAGCACGTTGTGCCGGGATTAGGGTCATGTAACACCCCAGCATTAGAGCTTAGAAATAAGCTGAACACAGGTGTGTGCATTGCATTCATGCATAGAAAATCTGGATAGTTTTCGCACTTTGAAATAAAACTTACCAAAGTGATTAAAGCTTCTCTTAACTTGGTGGAACTGAAGTAGATCATCAAGTTGACTGCAATAAGTTTCAATATGATCTTTGCTATAACCTTATCTTTGGGTAATATAATTTGATCTAAGGGTAGATCAAAGGTAATAAAACTAAGTCATAACACACTGCTTAATAAGGAGTACTAGATCTTCTAGAGATCATTACATGGTATACCATATAACAACTCAAGGATGAATAATTAATATTCTAAATATGATAGCAAGGTATTATCCACCACAAAACCGGAATGCCAAGTTAAGGATGTAACTTAAGTAAAGAAAACACTATAACTAAACCTTGATATACTTGCTTGCAATAGTTATTCCTACCATGAGAATCATGGTAGTTTCTAAACACTAACTCTTATTACAAATAGAGTAGTAAAGGAAGTCAAGACAAGACCATTCAATACATACCCTTAATATTATATTAAGAGGTGACATTCCTATTTAACCAAGTCCTAGTGTATATTGATCATCAATGTGTGTGATCAATTATTGACCTAGCACTTGTTAACATTTAGCTTTGACCTATTATATTAACCTTCCAAAGACCTTAAGTAAGTTAATAAGAAGAAGGAACTAATTATGGTAGAGTGTTCCATCATCAATGGAATGTGATCCTTAGTGGAGATCAAACCATTTGATGTTGGAGGAGTTAACTCACTCATGAGTTAACTAGAAGCAGTACCTAAACCCAAGAGTTAAGCTAGTAATTGAGAAGCTATGAGAAAGCTAGTAGTATTAGAATATCAAATAATAACCCCGTTAAGCCAAGTAGGTATAAGCTTAAAGTAGGTTTCCTTAACAAGAAAAGCCTATAGAGAGACTAGTACAAGTCTACTACTTAGTTGATGATAGGTGTCGATCAGACAACTAGAAGCCTAAGCTTAGTATGATTATATGATGGTGGTCATTATTCCCAAGTCACTTGAGAATAGATGACTAGGTGTTGAAGCAGACTTGTGAGTATACCAGATTAGGTAAAGCCCTAGTAAGATGAATCATCTAGCTTGATTAGGAGAAGTCAAGCTAGGGTATAATGAATTATATAACATAAGTTGTATGGAGTATATGGAAGTATAATAGTTTAACCAAGTTAATACAAGAATAACTTGTATTATGGAGAGTAGTACCATACCTATTCTAGAGGATTGTTATCACATGTGATATAGAGAGAACTATAATCTTGCAAGCCTTGGAAGTAGTTCCAAGATGGAATGAAGGAAGTTAATAGATGGAGTTAGTAGTAGCTACATTGATAGGTGCATCAATGGTAGTTAATTAAGAGGAGTTATATACTAGGAGTAAGAATGGAATAATGTTGAAGTGGCATGACCATGTCATCATAGGATGATGGATATGGGGGAGTCAGATGATTGTCTTATTCAGGAAGATGTGATCTTTGTGAATAAGATAAGAGAGATATCTAGAGTATATTTAGGAAAGGAATTCCTTAGCTCAAGATAAGCTTAGTGAAGTATTGAGGTAAGAATTCTTTAGAAACCTTTAGCTAGCTATACATGCAGCCATGACAAGACCCATGTCTACTTCATTACTCAAAACCCTAGAATCAAATGGATAGTGAAACCATTTCCTATTCCTAGGTAACCATTGAACAATACCTCTTGGACAATTGAAACTTCCAAAGGATAATTAGAGAACCAGATGAGTTATCATGTATGAAAGCCTTGTCTACCTGATTGTCTTAAACCCTAATAAGAACCTACTCTCATATGATTATTAAGATCACATCATGAAAGGAATCCCAATAACTCACTTTAAATTGAAAGGTTATTTAGAATCACCAAATATGATAGTAATATGTCTTAGCCTTAATAATCATCTATATCCATAATTGAATATGAGTTATTAAATCCTCTCAAAACCCATAGACCTATATCTGAATAAACATGAGCATTTCTCCACCAATGATTATTATTGATTCATCATTACCTAACCAATATTGTTATGTAGTAATTCTAATCTCTATAAACCAAGTAGAATTGGATTTGGTGAAATCACCAAACAGGGAGAACCATGGGATTCAACTCACCATATTATAAACCCAGGATTTAGACCAACATCTAATATGGTTATTAAAAAAGGTTAAATATACATATATTCCATGCCTATAACTCACTATCATAAATCATTAGCCTCTTAAACCACTACTAATACATTCTTTTAGTGATAATAAAAATCATTTCTATAAGATTTTCTTATAGGAAGTAAACCCTAAAACCCTAAATTATACTTACTTCACTAAATAAAAGAACCCTTCATATAATAATACATTTTGTGAACACAATTATAATTGTATAAGAATCTGATTATAATTGATCCTTATAATATTCTTGAGGACTTACAAATATTCAAGGTATTTCAAACCTTGAGAAATTCATTTTGGAAAGGTTTTATAAAAACAAAATAGAAAATAGAAAAAAAAAGACCTGGCCGAGCAGCAGGCCGGCCCAGAGTTCCTCTCTACCTATCTACCACCCCACCGGCCCAACAGCCAAAGCCCAATACCAGCCCGGTCCAAATACCTCTTCGATGTTCTTTTCTTTTCTTCCTCCTCTCGCCAGAAGGACAACGCCGGGAAGCAGTTCGCTGGCGAGTGGTCCGCCATTTGCCGTTGCTGAGATGACCGCCGCGCGACGATTCATGCTACCGACGCTGCAATCGTCTATAAGAACCCCGTCCACATAGAGAACGAACCCTATTTTCTCTTCTTCTTCCTCCTCCCTTATCCGCTGTGAACCAAGCTCGTCGGTGTTCCGATTCACCGTCATTCCCGAGCTCCCCTTAGCATTCCGAGTGCACCGTTGGACTCACCTCGAAGTCCTCGTTCTCCCAAGCTAGGCCATGGAAGCCAGAGAGCTCCCAGGCAAGTTAATCGACACCTCACTGCCACCACTGTTCACCGGTCAACCCCGTCGATTCCGGTGATCATTCGCTTCACCGACCGCACCGCCGCGTTTCTAGTGAGTTCCTGAGTCCGATAGCATTCTTCCCTTCCTCAATTTCTTCCTATGCTGCTCTGCCACTGTAATTCGCCATCGGCCGCCGCAGTTCATTGTTACCAGAGCCACTCCGGTGACCACTTTCTTGCGGCGTGCCCATAGATCGATTCGCCTCGGTCTCCTCGTTCCAACGCACTGCTATGTAGCCCAGCACACGCTCGCATCCGCCATCGCCTGTGACCATCTAGTGGTGGCCGGCGAGGTGACGTCAGGCTGACGTCATGCTCGCGTCACCGCTCGCCCAGTCAGCCGGTTTGACCCGTTTAGCTCATGTGGCATCCAACGTGGTACTGACCCCACGGGTCAGTGACCCTGGGTAGAGTTTGAACCGGTGTGAAAAGTATTCTCTATTAGTAAATAGATAAAACAAAATAAGTTTAAATATAAATATATTTTCTAGAAATTTAATAAAAGGATTAAATCTTGTTAATTCTATATCTTTTGTTTTATAATTCAGAAAAATGTATATAATATATCAAAATGCTTAGAAAAATAAAATCTATATTATAAACTTATTATCAAATATTATTGTGATAACTATTTAAATAATTATTATTTAATAAAGATTTTTAAGTAATAATACTTTGAAAATTCATATTTTAATATTGTTAAATGCAAAAAATATAAATAATATACTAAAATTCTTGGAAAAATAAGAACTAAAGTGTAAAACTATAAACTTAAAATATTATATCACTTAAGTAATATTTATTATTTATTTAGTATTTATAAAGTGATAAAATTTATAAAAATCGTATCTTTTTATTTAAATATCACAAAAATACTTATAATATACCAAAATGGTCACAAATATAAATTCTACACATAAAAAATGTCTACTCTCACTTTTGAAGTGAAATAAAAAAGTAAAGGTTTAACAAATCTTATTTTAACTCTTTTTTTGTTTAATTCATTAAAAATGTATAAATACTTACTATTACCTTTAGCATTATTTGTTTAAAGTCTAAAAATGTAATAACAAGTTCAATTGATGTTTAATTGAAGTAACATAGGTCTAACCATTTTAAGTTGTACTTACTTAAACTACCATTTAGAATTAAGTAAATTTTTCTCTCCAAAAATATTTTATCAATTATAAAATCATCACTATTTGAATACTAATTCTTTTACAAGTTTGGGAATCCACTCTAAAGGCTAAGGAAAGTTCTTAAGTATTTAACATGATGCCATTCCCATGTTCATAGAAATGAGTATTAATTCTATAATAAGTAAGTGATTCTATCCACTTATAAAATCAAGAAAACACCACTTCTATCAATACATAATACTTTTGTTTCACCTTCATGGAGTGTTAAAAGTCTCCATTTACTAGTAGAATAGATACTCAACAATACTAGTTGTTTTATACTTTAGTACTTACTCCCTCCGTTCCAAGGCTTAAGGCATATAATTTTTTTGAAAAGTCAAGCTACGGAAAGTTTGACCACACTTTTAGAAAAAACTATCAAGAACTACGATATTATATAGATATCATGTGAAAATATGTTTCATGATGTATCCAAGGGTATATATTTCATATTGTAAATATTAATATTTTTTCTAAAAACTTGGTCAAACTTTACATAGTTTGACTTTTTCAAAAAATTATATGCCTTAAGCCTTGGGACGGAGGTAGTATAATTTATAAGAAAATCTTAAAGTGTTAGCCTTAAGTTTTAATACTTTTTACTCGGTAAAGTAATTTTTTCCTCAAGAGTTATTCTTTTAAGAAACATTAAAAGTAAACCTTGAACACTTCTTAAAAAGCTCTTATTGATTCTTAATCTTGTTTAAGAAATATTCTAGATACCATGATTCACTTAAGTGCTTCAATATGGCATATTACTTATTGTATATACATATTGTTTCACACACTCTCACAAGCCTTAATAAGAAGCACAAGTGTGAAGCTGGTATAAAAGTGCAACACATTCCAAAGAACTCATCACAAACTCCAAACCCTAGATCAGATACGATTATTCCGGGGTTTCACGTTTATCAAACTGCATTACATTACTTATGCATCGTTGTATCTTGCTTCTTTAAACATTAGTCCTTACCGGACCAATGATGTTGTTTATAGAATTGGGATCTTCTATTGTCTTGAAGACCGTGATTGCATAATCTTGCAATCACAAAAGGCAAGTTCACAACTTGCTCATGTCCTTTGATTATTTTCTATCAAATGCTTGTAACTCAAATGTTGTCATCACCCGCATTTCAAAAAGGACAGAAAATACTATTTTCGTAATAATATGATTATATATTATTTACCAAGTGGTAATAATCTATTGATATAGTTTCGGTGGTAAAGGAACATAATATCTAGGACTTAACAACCAATGTCGCGAGTGATTCTAGCGTCATATATTACGCGTCAACCATGAGATTTGGAATGGGACAGAGAAGTCAGTTGTATCTTCTTCCTTTCATATATGGAGGCACGATGACCTTATCGTGACGCTGTGATTCCTTGTGTGGATCCAGCATATGGGTGGGCACCCTTAGGTCCCACGATTTTGGTATCTTGATTAGCTATGAGTGGCTACCGGAGGTATAGTCGGACCTTTATGGAGCTTGCCAGGGGCATCACCATCTCATAGAGTCTTCGGGAACTCACCAGGGTTGTAGCTTGCCCAAAAAGGGGGCTTAATGGAGGTGTAGTCAGCCCTGGAGGATCGTGCGGACATATGGGGTCACGGAGAGGGCAACGATTGGCTTGGATCTTAAGTTGGGCCTCAAACCATGGAAGTTTGAACGGGGACAAACTCCCGGCTGTGCAACAAAGCTTAAGGTCTTTTGTGGGAAAAGTGATGCACCTCTGCAGAGTGTAAGAATTGTGACGTGTTACTCCCTGTTCCGGAAAGGAGCTACGAACGCGGTAGGAAAGGAACCCCACAAAGGTTCTGGTCAACCTGTGAAGGCTGTCGAACATAGTTTTTAGAATAAGCAATCTTTGAAGAAATGTTTACGAAAACCTGCATTGCCTACGACCTATGGTTTGTGGCTGTAGAGATAGTGCATCATCATACACTCCTTTTTAGTGAACTTGCTGAGTACGCTCGTACTCAACCGTACATTCTTAACCCTTGCTAGGTTTTAAGCCGTTGAAGATGACATCAACATTAATTTCTGCTCAAGAAACCATCATCGGCAGCTCAAGTTCTTCAATAAAGTGTATGAAGTCAACATATACATCAGCTGGAGTGAAGATAAAGTGTCTGTTTAGATAAGAGTAGATACTCTAGCCATAAACCCTACTTCTGTAGAGCATTGCATTAGTAGCAATTGCAAGACAAATGGTTTAGATATTAGTCTTTTTAGCTAGATAGTTTGGAGTTATTATTTCTGGTTCTTCTTTGTAAGAAGTTTTTTCTCTCTCTTTAACCTAGAGTGTTCTCTAGATCTTTTGTAAAGAGTCGAGTTGTAATCTATAGTTATGTCTTGGACCTGTTGTGTTTCTGTTGTACCACTCTGAGGGATGTAATACTAGTGAAGGGTGTTTCATTGGTGTTATGTCAACAACTATAGTGTACTACATCATGCAGTGGTATGCTGGGTCACCGCAGGTCAGGTTTGGCAGTCTTTGGGGTACTGGCAACGATCTTGCCATCCCTCTTGGACTTCTTCCCTTGCCCTATCCCTTTTGCCCTGGCTTCTTAAAAGTAGTGGTCTTATTGACCATCAACACTGTGTGCTCCTTTTTGATTTCAACCTCAGCAGTTTTGAGCATGGCGAACACCTCAGCAAGGGTCTTAGTCATCCCTTGCATGTTGTAGTTCATCACAAAGCTCTTATAGCTAGGGGCAGCGAGTGCAGCACCCTATCAATCGCAGGCTCCTCCGGGATTTTGCAATCCAGGGCGTTCAAGCGCTTAACGTTGCCAGACATTTTGACCACGTGCTCACTAATACTAATGTGCTCTTCCATTTTAGCAGAGAAGAAGAGCTCGGAAGCATCATACCTCTCTACACGGGCCTGTGGAGCAAAGACGGCCTTGAGATCCTCAATGATCTCAAAAGCATTCATCTTCTCAAAATGCTTTTGAAGCTCTGGCTCCATGGCATAGAGAATTCCACTCTGGATGAGGGAGAAATTGTCTGCCTTGGACTGCCAGACATTCTTTTCATCCTGGGAGGCGGAATCTGCAGGCTTAGCCGGAAGCTCAGCCTCAATGACATAAGTCAATTTGTAGGGGACTAGCAGGATCCTAAGATTGTGGAACCATGCGATGAAGTTGGTTCCATCAGTTTTCAGCTTGTCCTTCTCGAGGAAAGTGCTAAGGTTGAAGGTGGGTGGGCAAGACATCTACAATGGATTTGCAAAGTGTTTATACTATGTTCATAATAATGAGTTCAAGTTTTAATCATGTTTTCGAATTTAAAACAAAAGAACTCCCACTTAAACAAACATCCCTCTACTCGTTTAGTGATCACATGATCCCTATCCCCTGTACCTCCCCTGATCATCACGGCCATCAGTGCAGTATCAAAGGTGGACATCCCCTACTGTCGATCACATCAACTATGTGATTCATGCTTGACCTTTCGGTCTCCTATATTCTGAGTCCATGTATGTACATGCTAGGCTCGCTAGTTCTAACTCGTGTGTATTCGCAGTGCAACATGGCTTGCACCCACTGTATGCGAATGTAGATATGTCTGACCCCAGATCATCACGGCCGGCCTCATAACGAAGAACTTTCTTGGTGGTGCACACACAAGCGGAATACGATAACTGGAATACTGTGAGGAATTATCTTATTATGCTACCGTAGAATATGTATAAAAATACTAGCATAATAAGTAACACTTCAAAAGTAAAGTGTTATGACGTGGTTATAACATCTTGATCATCATCAATAGCTTCAATGAAAGTTTCATAAGCTTGTCATTGCCACGTTATAATACTTGACCCTATGCAATAATAAAAATAGAGGCTTCTATATTATCTATTGCAAGTTTTATGTGGCTTTAGGGCTTTCGCAGTAGAACCCTTTCCCACCTACGAACGTGGAGCCACAACATGGATTCAATGATTGCCGTTCTTCATCCCTTTTCAGGGCCCACCAATGTAAATGTCATATCAACTACTGTAGAGAGATAGACACCCCCTAAGCCACTTTGATTCGTGGACAAGTCTCGTGAATCACCACGTGAGGTCGGTTGGGGGCTGCTTCATCAAACAGTGTCGCGATATGAACAACAACATTAAAGAGGTTAGCAACTAGAGAATCAATGCCCACCTATCGCTATGTGTTCTATCTGTACGACATGTCTACCCATAAACCTGGCTCTGATACCACTGAAGGGTTCCGTAGCAGAAAACAAAAAACTTCTATCTACTTGAACACTAATACCAGGATCTATACTATGTAGACATAAGTAACTGAGAAGGGATACGGTATTCATACCTTTGAAGACCGAGGCACGCCTTACGCCGGAAGGCGTATATTGATGATGACGAGCAGGACCCCATGTGTGGTGCCTCCGAAGTTCGTCACATGTCTAGTGTAGGAGACGTCAACCGGACTCCGTTCCAGCCGAGCAGCGGAAGAAGTAGATGCTGGATCGTAGATCACACGACGGTGGTGTGAAGGTGGAGAACTCACCCACGAGGTCCTCTCCAATATTACGGAGAAGTCCTCAATGGATGAGAGAGAGAATGAGAGGAAATGGGGTGATTCCAAAGGGGGAGGGGAGACCCCTATATATAGTGGGAGGGGAGCACACCACCCTAGGGCTAGGCCGTGTGGGACTAACCCCCACACCCGCCGGCCACCTAGGGGCAGCCGCAGGCCCTAGGTGGGCCCCATTGGGGAGGCCCACTAAGCCTAGGCCAGCTGGCCCACTTTCCCTATGCGCCATGCCCTATTGGGCCTCCCTTCGGGTGAGGCCCATTAGCATTATGATGCCTTTAATAATAAAATAAAACATATATTTAATATTAGTTCTCCAATTAATATTCAAATACACATATTGTATTATTCCTTCACTCCGGAACATCTTCTGGACCCCTTCTGATCTCCATCAGATGTTACCCGGAACTATTCCGGTTTCTCTTTCTCTATTTCTCCTATGATACCTCATCTATCCTAAGCGTCCCTACCCTTAAGAGTGACATCCTTCGGTTCGGAAACACTCCGGACATGATCGAGACTACTCTCAAATGAATGATCAACAGAGGGACCTGGATGGCCATGTGATCCCCGTGCGTTTCACGAATACAATCGCTCGAACCGTGAGATAGTCGTTTCCTATTCCCTTTGTCATATGATACCTAATTCATTGGAGACTTGATCTTCGCTATCCCTATTCCTTAGTTCGGCCTCGTTACCAAAGAAATTTTTTACTCGTTCTCATGTTGTTGCATTCCGTGACCAAGTCACATGCTTGCAAACTTCATTAATTCAATGTCACCGAGATGGCCACATGTATTTGTCCATTACATGGACTAGACAAATCCTGGTCTTGATATGTACTCCTCTACACATCCCTTCGGAAAACCTGAGTGGCACCTTTTTGATCACCCTGTTACGAGATGATTCTTGATAACCATCTAAGCTTCTTCCGGAATGGTGATTTGCATTACCTCATAGTCAAAGGATCAGGTTGCGAGGTTCTCTGTGTTTTATCATAAATGGTGAACTTTGTAACTAGATATCATTCAAGATATAACAGTCAGATGTTTGTCTATCATGTTATTTGACTAATAACATGACCTCATTGTCAATTGGCATAAATGCCCGTGATCTTGAACCCAGACCATCCTCATGACCAATTAACTAGTTCGCTAGAGGTAACTAGAGACATGGTTTGTTTACATACCACATGTGTATTAACGTTTCGCATTAACATAGTTATAGCACAACATGAAACGTATTATGAACATATAGGAGATATATCAAATAATACTCTTTATTATTTGCCTCTAGGGCATAACTCCTTCAGTTCCATCGCATAAACTTGGCATGCTCTTTGTTTCTAAACAAACGTTTCAACCGTGGTATTATAGGAGCATACCACATCACCTTGGCAGGAAGCCTCTTCCTGTGGCGCTCGCCCTCAACATTATCAGAGTCATCTCTTCTGATCTTATACCACAATGCAGTGCATATCGGGCATGCATCCATATTCTCATACTCCTCACCGCGGTAGAGGATGCAGTCATTAATGCATGCATGTATCTTCTGCACCTCTAATCCTAGAGGGTAGAAAACTTTTTTTTGCTTCGTACGTACTAGCGAGCAATTCGTTATCCTTTGAAATCAGCTTCTTCATTATTTTCATCATCTTTTCAAATCCCTTGTCAGTCACACTATTCTCTGCCTTCCATTATAGCAATTCCAGTGTGCTATCCAGCTTTTTGTGGCCATCTTCACAATTTGGGTACACCAATATGTTGTAGTCCTCTAACATATGCTCGAAATTCAACCTCTCACTTTCTGACGAGGGTTTAACTCTTCAATGTCCATTGTTATGGACTTGGGTTTTGGAGAAGGAGGAAGCGCTGGAGATCTCGGTACGGCTAGAAAATAAGCACACAGGGATGCAAGGTTTACCCAGGTTTAGGCCTCGTAGAGGACCCTACTCCTTCTTGCCTGCTCTTGATTGATGATGATCCGAAGGATTACAATGTCGCCGATGGAGGTGGGTGCGCAGATTGGATCTGGAGGTGAGAGATCGATGTCTAGATCTATTGTCTATTGTGGTGATGTCGTAGATCTGTCTATTGTAGGAGTCGCGATTTGTCTATTGAGGGAGAGGATACCTTCTTGTTGGACCCTTCTAGCCTTAATATATGGGGAGGCTAGGTCTCAGGTACCAATACGAGTTGGTTACAAGTTGTATCCAAACTTTAGTATTGAGACTTCCTTGTCTTGTGCGTCTGGGAGTCCGTGTCCATGATGTCTACGCACACCTATTCTTGTAGACAGTTGTTGGGCCTCCAAGTGCAGAGGTTTGTAGAACAGCAGCAAGTTTTCACTTAAGTGGATCACCCAAGGTTTATCGAACTCAGGGAGGAAGTGGTCAAAGGTATCCCCTCTCAAGCAACCCTGCAATCAAGATACAAGAAGTCTCTTGTGTCCCCAACACACCCAATACACTTTTCAGGTGTATAGGTGCACTAGTTCGGCGAAGAGATAGTGAAATACAAGTGGTATGGATACAAGACAACGGTGACAGAAAATAGATTGATGGTGTGGAAGAGACTAAAGGACAACTGAAATAAAGATGGAAGCAAGCAAACATGTAACAGATCTAGTTGCAAACAAAGTTTCAATGCTTAGAAACAAGGCCTAGAGATCATACTTTCACTAGTGAACACTCTCATATAATATATCATCTTCATGATACTACTCTTTACTACTCTCTGGTTGGACACTCTAATCGATGGTAGGGTTATAACAGCACACCTCAAAGTAAGCCTTTCCCATCTAGAAAACCCCACACTGTCACCTTGAGTACTAGATGAGTCCAACAAACACCACAATTTCATAAAGACATCCAACTCAAAATATAACTCATAACAAGTATGTGTAATCTCTAGCCTAAGTGCCACCATGGTGAGCACGCTGTCACTTTCACACACATGGGGAGAGTAGAGGTTCATTAAAGCACTTGAGTAGCAGAATAGATCTATAGATTACAAGCTCATGATCTCAATAAGATCATGCACAGAGAGAGAGATGAACACATAGCTACCGGTAGAACCCTTAGCCTCGAGAGAGAACTAGTCCCTCCTCATCATGGGAATCAGCAATGGTGATGGAGCTGGTCGTGGAGATCGATGGAGATGGCTCCGGGTGCACTTCGCCATCCTGGCAGGGTGCCGGAACAGAGAATTTTTGTCCCCCGAATCTCCCCTTCGGTGGCGGCAGCGCAACGGAACTTTTCGTGGATGGATGATTGACGATTTAGGGTTTATGCATCGGGAGGCTCTTATAGGCGAGAGGGGAGACCGAGGGGGTGCTGGAGGGGCCCACACCACCCCCTGGCGCGGCCTGGCCCGCACCACTAGGTGGTGTGGCCAACCCCTGGCCCCTCTCCGTCTCGTCTTCTGGCTCCATGAGTCTTCCGGTAAAATATCGACTTTGGCTTTTGTCCTGTCCAATTCCGAGAATATTCATTTTCTGACTTTCTAGAACCAAAAACAACAGAAAACAGGCAACTGGCACTGTGGCTCTTGTTAATAGGTTAGTCCAAGAAATCATATGAAAAGTACTCCAAAGTGTGGACAAAACACAAGAAAGTAGATAAAACCAAGCATGGAACATCAAAAATTATAGATACATTTGCAATGTATCAACATCCCCAAGCTTAACTCCTGCTCGTCCTCGAGTAGGTAAGTGATAAAAAGAAAGAATAATTTTTGAGGTGACATGCACCATCAAAGACTTGATCAAAGTATTTGTAAAACATTGAAAGATGGGATCATAGTACTTCAATCATAACATGAAATACAAAGTTCTAGCAATAAGACAAAGAAACTATGTTGTAACATGAAAATGTACAAGCAAAAGATCATGAATAACAATGCTTTGCAAGACGTTTGTTTGTTTCACATAAAGAAAACATAGCATAATGGCATTCAGCTTGTCCCTCATAGAGTAGCAAACATAAAAGCATAGTAAACCTTCAAAGTTCATAAGAGTGACTAGATACAAATAGTTTAAACAAGCAATATCAAGTTATGCATCAATCAACTAGTCTTGGAACAATGCACATAGAACTAAGAATGGCCACTATGCTCTCAAAGTAGGTGCATAAAGGTAGAAGGTGGAGACTCAATATAATGGTGGAAGAAAGGCCTTCATAGAAGGAAGTAGGGATTAAGTCTCATAAAGAGCTTCCAAAAATTATGGTACTTATAGCTTTCAGCTCTCATTGCCCCTATCATAAGCATCTTGAAGTGATTAAGGTTAAAGTGAACAAACTATGGTGTACATGCTTGACGAAGTATAAGTTAGAAATCTCATGTCCCTTGTATACGAGGGCCGCTCCTCATGCTACTCAAGTTTAGTCACCGGTAAGTTCTTGTCATTGTAAGTATATGTCTATCATAGAGAACCGCCAACGGGGTACCCCTTGCCCGATGATTCGAAAGAATCCCCATATCAAAATAACAAGGCAAGCAGACAACGAGCATCTCAGCATTCTTCTTATTTACCATGGGAATATGGTGCTTTTTTCTCTCTTTCCTCTTTTCATAGTATCTCTTTTTTTTCTCAATATAGGACTCTTTTTTTATAAGAAGAATGCTTCATAGACAGCTCATTATGGTTACGCTGCAGGTTTCCACCATGTCAGCATGGATTAGACCAGCGGCCCAGGCGTTTCTCTAACGCATATACATAACTCCATGGACTTACAAGCTCCCCTTTCATTTCACACCGATGACATCCATATACAAAAGAGCATGATATCAACTAGGTACAAGTACCAAGTGCAATGTTGAAAGCGTTCCCCATGACATCATGGTTCTGCTAATTCCCAACAAATAAGTGCAAGCATATACAACATAGATGACACAATGGTTCAATTTTATTAAGGGCAAGAAAAGTAAAGTGTGCCATCAAGTTCGTGAGAGCTTTAATCACTAGTTTTCTCATAACAAGTTTAATTCGAAAGGTAAACAAAAGCATGAATATACTTGGAATAGCATAAGCTAGTAGGTAGGTATGGTGGACTCTTTGTAATAACTTGGTTTAAGGAGTTGGATGCATGAGTGGAACTCATACTTGGTTGTGGATGCTAGCAAAAGACAGGGAGCGACAAACTAGGACAACAATAATGGCCATAATCATGCAGAGCGACAAAACATCATTGATCAAAGCATAAAGTGATACTACAAGATGAAAACTAAAGGATCATAAAGGCTATGGTGACTTGAGATAGTCATGACATGGTGTGAGCATGTCCCAAGTCAACCCAAATAAAGCATCAAAGGAGAATACCACAATACTATGCTTTAATATGCTAAAACAATGCATGATTCATCCAAGGCACATTAAGCAATCTCAATTGTTTATAACAAGTCATGCTACAGTAAATAATACTAAGCATAAAGCCAAAACAATATCAAGCATGGCATGACGAAGCATAGGCCATAGTCAAAAACAAGCTCTCTCACCACTTAAGCATGAACTTTCCTACTCTTTTCCAATCCAAACCAAACTATTTGAAAACCAATGTATGAAAGAGGGGGTCCAACCAATTTATTCAGAAAACTAAGCAAATAAAAGCAAACGAAAACAAAAACAAAAACGAAAAAGAAGACGCTCCAAGAACAACACAACTGTGCATGAAACAATAAAAATGAATCGTTTGGAAGAAACCTGGGATTTTTACTGATGAAGAAGGGGATGCCTTGGGCATCCCCAAGCTTTGACGCTTGTACTTCTTGGATATTTCTTGGGGTGACACGCGTGGCATCCCCAAGCTTGAGCTTTAGTCCATCCTTCATCTCATTACTCATTCCTTGCATACACCTGAAATTTTTCCTTCATACAAAACATCACACAATCTTTATTAGCAACATTAGTGCACTCAAGATAATAGGTCTTAAGGTTCAGTTCTAACACCAATAAAATACCATTAGAACACAAGCTACTAAAGCACTTCCCTCAAAAAGCTCAATTCCCAAAAGAACTCAAAAAGGAACCAACAAGAAGCAAATGCAAATAATGGCAGAAATCTGTCAAAACAGACCAGCATGTAAGGACGAATTTTTTAGAAGACCTTCTGTTGCTCAAATTGAAAAGTGTTGAACTAACGAAAGTTAGATAACAAACTTGGGCAGAAGCACAAACATTCACGCCTCAAAAGGACGTACAGAGATTTTACACGAATTTTTACGGTGAAGCACAAAAATCTGTTTCGGGATAGGAACTTTCCCAATCATTACTTCTCTCTCATTAGAGGTTACTCTTGGCACAAAAAGAAAATAAAAAGGATAAGGAGCGGTTATTACAGAGGTAATAACTTCCAAGACTCAACTAAAACTTTTGGGTTATCTCCCAATAAGTACTTTTCTTTAACGCCTTTAAGTTAGGCATGATAGTTTGAGAAGATGCTCACATAAGAAATATAAATTGAAGTAAAAGAGAGCATCAAGAAGAAAATTCAAAGACCATTAAATCTAACCCACTTCCTATGCATAGGAATCTTGTAAATAAACAAGTCATGAAAGCACAAAGCAACGGCCTGGCCTGGCCCGCGCCACCAGGTGGTGTGGCCAACCCCTGGCCCCTCTCCATCTCGTCTTCTGGCTCCGTGAGTCTTCCGGTAAAATATCGAATTTGGCTTTTGTCCCGTCCAATTCCGAGAATATTCATTTTCTGACTTTCTGGAACCAAAAACAACAGAAAACACGCAACTGGCACTGTGGCTCTTGTTAATAGGTTAGTCCAAGAAATCATATGAAATGTACTCCGAAGTGTGGACAAAACACAAGAAAGTAGATAAAACCAAGCATGGAACATCAAAAATTATAGATACATTTGCAATGTATCAGTCCATATGGGCGTCATACCACTTGAACCATCATAGGCGTCATGAACCTTGGCAATTCGTCGAGTGGACCTTCCGTCGAGCTGCACTAGGTAGGATGTAGTCGAGTGCCTATTGGGCATACCCATGTCAGTAGCCCTCGAGTGTCCATGTGAATTGTAGATTCGGATGGAGACTCAAAAGTCTTGATCTTTGCATTAGGATGTCGGAGTCGACAATTGTGTCGAGTGCGAAGCACTTGCCTAGAAATTCATTGGGTCAGCCGAATTTGTAGTAGTTCATAGGGATGATGGTAAACTTGCCTGGTGCGCTCGACAGATCGGGACGAGTTAATTTCTCTAGGGCAAAAACAACGTCACCTACTCAAACTCGTGTCCCCGGACTCGAATTTGGAAAAGTGCTGGCATAATTCGACTCAGGCCGTGGAGGTCTTATAGAGTCGAATCCCAGTGTATAAGTGTGAGCACTCGACGCGTCCGTCAAGGCATATTCATCGTACCTGCAAGCACGGATATATCTCTGGTAGTGCACAGCAGATGTGTTGCCAGGCCTTATTCAGGTCTTATCTTCACGCTGTAAGCGCGGCATCCGAATTTTGTCATTGCGGAGATGATTTGGGTGGCCCAGGAGACGTAATCTCTTTGCAGGGAAAATATGAGGCGGAGTCGCCATAGCATTCGAGTGTGGATGTTATAGACACAATACGATGTACAAGGAAAAATAATCATAGGGTGCGCGACCAGCGCTCCCTATGGGAGTAGCCCCCGAGTGCCTGGTTGAGTCAAAGACTCAGGCAGGGACTAAATCATTTTGCGACTGTTGTCGTATTTTGTTGCTTGTTTCAGTCGAATGTGCCTTCGGCGCTCCCTATGGGAGTAAGCAGAAGTCCACAATCGAATCGTAGATTCAAGTGAAGGGTTTTCATGATGCTTGGATATCTTCACAAATTTCTTCGGGTGCGCGGCAGCGCTCCCTATGGGAGTAGCCCTCGAGTCCTTAGTCAAATCGTGGATTCGAGTAAGGATTCAGAGCGTGTCACTCGTGGATCTTGTATATGTGCGACGAGCTCTCCAGCTTGGAGTAGCCCCCAAGTGTCTGGCGGAGTCATAGACTCGGGCAGAGACTCGAGACTTGTATCCTGTAGACACAGTTGACAATAATGCGAGGAGAATCCACTGAGCCAGAAGTGCATCGAGTCAGCGTGTCACATACAAAAGGATCCAAGAGTCGATGATGTAGTCTGAGTCGATGTAGCGGATTCATGCGGCGATTAGCCGGATGAGTCGACGATGCGGATGGAGTCAACATAGTCACTTCTGTCGGGTGCGTGGCCAACGTTGCGTGTGTGTAGCATCAAGCGATGCAACCATCCGAGGAGGGACTCGACTCGGGTCTTGAGTGTATGTTGTAGCCAGTTGTTTTGTCGACTCATGTTGGAGGACTCGATAGAATAGCGCGACACAGTCGACATCGTTGTAAGCTGCATAAAATATTAAGAATTGTGAAGTACTTGTATCTTGTAAAGAAATATTTGCCTGCTGACTTGTAAAGTAAGATTCTGGTGCCAATCGAGTCGACACTTTTGCACTGTATGCTAGGCCTTTTCGTTAGCCCCATTACCCTTAGTCTCAGTACCTTGTCGAGGCACTCGGAGTTCAAGGATTTGACCGTCAGGCAGAATCAGCTATTCGGGCTGTCGTGTATGAGGTGCTCGAGTGCGTGGAGTCGACGGCACATTAGGTTACTCGAAGAGGTCGTAGCCCCCGAGTGTTTCGAGTGCGATTTACAAAAAATCAGCTCTAAGTAGAGGGAAACTTAGCTTTATTGGTAGTTGTCGTGGTGAACGAGGCGCAAGATCCAATGCGATTGGCGGGTCGAGGGAGTCGAAGATAGTAGCGGCTCGCAGTCGCGGGAGTCGAGGGAGCCCTCGAGTCACCCGATCTGAAGACTGCAGCAGGTCGTTGAAGTTGAAGACCGCGGTGGGTCGTCGGAGTTGAAGTACGCGACGGGTCGCCGTAGAGGAGGGAGCCCCCGAGTCGCTGGAGCTGAAGATCACAGCGGGTCTCCGGAGTCGAAGACCGCACCGGGTCACCGATGCCGAAGGCGGTAATGGGCCTCGTGGCGGAGTCGAAGACCGCAGCGCGTCGCCGCAGCCGAAGACCGTAGCAGGTCGCATGATGGAGTCGAAGAATCAGTAGGTCGGCGGAGTCGAAGGAGCCCCTGAGTGTTGAGTCAGTGTGGTTGATGTAGTAGAGGCGGCATTCGAGAGCCGGTGCGGTGGACCGGAGTCAATGCAACAGCGGGTCGCCAAAGCCGACGGCGACAGCGGTTTGTTGCAACCGAATATCGTAGCAGGTCACCGTTGCCCCCGGGTCGCCAGTAGCGAAGACCACAACGGGTCGTTGATGTCGAAGATCATGGCGGGTCGCCGAAGCGAAGGGAACCCCTGAGTCACTGGACCCGAAGACCGCAGTGGGTCGCTGGAGCGAAGGAAGCCACCGAGTCGCTCCAGTCAAATACCGGAACAGGTCTTGTGACGAAGTCGTCGGAGCCCTTGAGTGTAGAGTCAGCACCATGGACGTGGAGTCGACGGGGCGGCGAGTCGCATGGCGGAGTCGACGCGGCCATCAGATCACCAGCGGAAGGAGCCGATGTGACGGACACGTACTCAACGCGATGGAGTCGGGGCAGTCGGTGCACTAGTGATGAAGTAGACGAAAGCTACATAATTCCTGTAACATCGATGCTAATCTAGTGAAGCTGCGTCGAAGAAGATGTAGTCCGCGGTAGAGTTGAAACAGGATGTGGTGTAGTCGAAATAGTCCGTGACCGAGTCCAATCAGTCTTAGTGCAGTCCGCGAGGTGAAGCTGACGTATCGGTACAGTGTCGCGGAGCGCCGTGCAGAAGGTTGTAGACATCAGCGTGAAACCTTGATCAATTTGTTGGGTCATCAATTCTTCTCTAGTAACTTGAGCTGTCGATTCATGTCCTCACGTATCTTTCTTCCTTTTTCTTTTCTTGAGTTTGTTCTATTGAATGATCTGGCTTCTCGATTGCTTTTCTTCATTGTCATGTCTTGGGCAAATATAGAGGATGCAAAGACCTGTTTGGCCACGGCTTCCCTGACACGGACATGGTACATCAATATGGGTTGAACAAGGCTCCTCGCGTGAATCCCCTTCTTTTTTAATTATTTTCTTTCCATGCACCTTGAACTTGATCGATTGCCATGTTTAAATTCCCGTATGTCACGACAAGATTTGGCAGGAGACACCAGGTTATCCATGTTTGTTTCGGGCGATGTGCAGCAAACTATCGGACCTGATAATTCCCGGTAATGAACGCTTGATGTTGGCGAGTTGACAGATTTTTTTATACGCCCGTCTGCAACGCTCCATGAAGTTGACTACGTCGAAGGCAATAAATTGGTCGGACGTGGCCAGGCCGTTGATGTTGACAAGAAGTCCTGCCTGAAACAGATCTGCTCCCTAAAATCGTCAAGTTGTAGTTTGTTGATCACGGAGCCGTCAAGATCGCAACATTATCGCTCCCAGTTTCTACAGACGGCGCCAATTGACGAAGGTTTAATTCATCAATGCCCATTCTTATGGACTTGGGTTTTGAAGAAGGAGAAAGCGTTGGAGATCTCGGTACGGCTAGCAAATAAGCACACAGGGACGCAAGGTTTACCCAGGTCCAGGCCTCGTAGAGGACCCTACTTCTGCTTGCCTGCTCTTGATTGATGATGATCCAAAGGATTACAATGTCGCCGATGGTGGTGGGTGCGCATATTGGATCTGGAGGCGAGAGATCGATGTCTAGATCTATTGTCTATGTCGTAGATCTGCCTATTGTAGGAGTCGCGATTTGTCTATTGAGGGAGAGGATACCTTCTCGTTGGACCCTCCTAGCCTTTATATATGGGGAGGCTAGGTCTCAGGTACCAATACGAGTTGGTTACAAGTTGTATCCAAACTCTAGTATTGAGACTTCCTTGTCTTGTGCGTCTGGGAGTCCGTGTCCATATGGGCTTCATACCACTCGAATCGTCATAGGCGTCATGAACCTTGGCAATTCGTCGAGTGGACCTTCCGTCGAGCTGCACCAGGTAGGATGTACTCGAGTGCCTATTGGGCATACCCATGTCACTTTCACTTTCGTATTCTCCCTTTGCATCAGCAGGAATGGCCTGACCAAGATCATCACCGGTCTCATATGATGTCCGTTCTTCAGCTTCTTCTTCATCATTGTCTTCCATTGTAGTACCACTATATTCAGGGGACATAGTAGGGTAGCGGTTATCATTCTCTTCTTCTTCGTTGTCTTCGATCATAACCCCTCTTTCTCCTTGCTTTGTCCAAAAATTATAGTCGGACATGAAACCGAACCGAAACAGGTGGCCGTGAAGGACTCTTGCGGAAGTGTGTTCCGTATGATTCCGACAGACACCACATGGACAACACATAAAACTATTCCGCTTGTTTGCCTCGGCCACAAGGAGAAAAGAATGCACGCCTTTTATGAACTCGCCAGAGCATCGGTCAGTGTACATCCATTGCCGGCTCATCTGCATTATATAGTTAAGTAAAGCAAATGGAATCATGATGGTAAAAATAGTACTGGTCTAAAAAACAAAATTAAAGCACACAACCGGGACTAAAGGTATGATGAACCTTTATCCTCGGTTGGAGGCACTAACCGGACTAAACGTGGGTCTGGCAACTACACTACATCATGGGTGAGTGTCGACACTATGTCATGAGTGGGCATCACTATGCCAGTGAGTGCCGACATTATGTCGTGAGTGTCGACATTATGTCGTGAGTGTCGACACTATGTTGTGCTGCTTAACTATAAATAGGCAAGATGTATCCTTGTGAAGTTAAAAATTACAAGATGGTGTGCGAGAGCAGGGACACCACTACGGCGGAGCTTCTCGAAGATGTCTTAGGATCCCATCCTCAGACATCTTCGAGGAGCTCGCCATAGAGGCACTCCCTAATATGTGAAATTTGTGAGCTACCCGGCATATTAATCTATAGATATAGAAGTTATAAACTGTAAGATGGTGCGAGAGGGACACCACTACGGTGGAGCTTCTCGAAGATGTGTTAGGATCCCGTCCTCAGATATCTTCGAGGAGCTCGCTATAGAGGATCTTCTCAAAGATGTGCGGTGATGTGTCCTCTTCTGAAGCTTTTGTGAATTAACCTTATTTTTGTTATAATTTTTGTCAGTTTGCTGAAGGCAGGTAGAAGAAGAAGGGCTTTTATTGTTGAATGGTGGCATGATGCATCTATGAGTGTGTGCACTAACAGTTGTGGTATAGGATGAGCCCATGTATCTCGCTCTATGCTTTATAGTACAGTTGTAGTAGGATGAACCAATGTTTCTCTATGATGTATAGTTTGTAGTAGCTAGGTAGGATGAACTCATGTATCTATGTGCTTCTATGAATCAAATGAGTTCCGAGACTATGTGCCAAAACAAGATATAGATAGATTCCACATATTGAAAATGGTATTTAGCTTGGAGTTCATTACATTAATACAAGATAGATAGAACCCAAAATAATACAAGTTCATCTCATGTTATTATTACAAAAATTACTTCCAAACTAAACCCACAAATCTCTCTACTTGTAGAGCATAAAATGAGCTAATCTAGCAATAAGAGTTAAAAGGATGAAGTTGCTAACTTTTTAGAACCTTTGAATAGATGGGGCGTCGCAAAATCTTGGCAAATCTTGAGAAAAAATGGGCATGAACTCGAACTTGAAGGAAGAACAGAGAGGAGCCACTAGCTTAAAATGGAGTATGGCTCAAGCAGGGAGGAAGATGATATAGTCTCGGCTAGTGTCTAGAACCGGGACTAAAGGTCAATCTTGACCTTTAGTCCCGGTTCGTGTAACAAACCGGGACTAAAGGGTCTGGCGCCGGCCCAAAAACCGGGACTAAAAGGTCTGGCGCCGGTCCTAGCCTGCCTGAAATCCTTTAGCCCACGAACCGGAACTAAAGGGCCCGTTTGAACCGGGACTAGTGTCCGCCACCTCCTGCGGCCAGTTCAAGCCGTTGAGACCGGGGGATTAGTCTCGGTTTGTAGCAAAACCGAGACTAATACCCCTGAACCAAATGCCAGTTTTCTACTAATGATATGTGTTTGATCATTTATAATTTATATGTAACAGTACACACATCTATATGCAGGACGAAGCCAGCCCAAAAGGGCGTTGGTGTCATCTCTGTTGCATCATTGTCATCCTTTATTAATTTTTTTGCTGTTGATAGAATGTCATCCTTTATTAATGAATATAAGTGGTTGTCGCTAATTTATCAAGGACTAGCACAAATACCTATGCGTTCCTACAGACGAGCTCTATTGGTCGGTGGTGCAAAGATTTGGAAAATTTATTGCTTTGTTACATTACACCCATTACGGGAACATTACTCATGTTGTGCTATGCACGCAGCGAGTATGCTCTTCCGTTACTGTGATTTTTTTCGGGGGCGTTATTCTGTTTAGGCCCCTTTGTGTTTGTAATCTTCGCTTGGAGAGCCTCTTGTAACACCCTCAAATCGGCCCTATGCAAGTTTTAGCCATTTTCCGCCAAACCCGCATAGAAACGATTCAAGGACGCCCACCAGGCACTTTCGTGCGGATGGAAAACGAAGTAATACCATTACACAACAGTCCTCGATGGGACCTACAGAAGAGATAGATATACAACACGACTCCATGAGTCAAGAATACCGATATCCAGTACAAAGATCCAAATCACCTTGAAATCGCTACAGCGTCCGAGTACGGACAAGATGCAAATGGGGCTAAGAGCCCTGAAGAATAACCAATGGCTTACATAACCCTGCCTAGGCCAAGCCGGAAGGGTAACCCTGCTAACGACGTCGATCTCAAACCTGCTAAAACAAAAGGGGTGCCAACAAAGGGCAAAGGAAAAAGAGGAGCGTCAGTACTGAGGCCAGTACACGGCGAGGCTAGAATTCGGCAGTCCTCGCCTACATAGGTATGGTGGACTAAAGCGGCAACGCAGCAACACTAAACAACATATAGAGACTCAGTAAAACTGGCGGCTATTAGAGAGGGATAAGAAAGACCTATTCGGATCCAACCTGATACTAACACCAATCATACCCATCCTGGTATTCCCCCTCGAGACCAAATGAGGAAGTAAAACCAAGGAACTCACACAGTTGGCAGTTTTATTCATTCCGTTATAGTTGCAGCACTTACTAGTCAGATATAATTAGCATGTGACATCCCAAACCCAGTAGTTGTTGGCACTTTTATTTCATTCCATTGGAGTTGCGATACTTACTAGGCAGGTATAACATGACACGATACACACCAGTTCCACCAGTTGTTGGCACTTTCATTATCCATTCCATTGTAGTGAAGCTGATTACTAGTCACATATTAAGTCATATTTATGGCACTACTTTAGTTATGATTGTCTATGATCGAGATACTGTGCTCCAAGTCGTCCATAACCGCGTACACGGCTTTCAGAAAGATTTACCCTATAGGGGTGCACAAATAGCAACACACACACGATCAACCTCGGAAAAACCAAATCAAAATCCAACGAGGCTTTCACGACAAAGCAATCACATGATTCATAAAATATTTCAGGGGGCCACCCCACTAAGCTACCCGCAACGAAGTTGGCCGGTTCCAGAATGGACCCAGGGTTTGTGACGACGGTTGTAAACGACTAGGAACCCGAAAGTGTGACTGGGCTTGGCGATACCGCGAAAACGTGGCACGATCTAAAATAGTACAGGTGCTCCACGCACAATCTTAAATAAATCGGTAAAGCATGGCATAAGTACAGGATAGTAATAAAGCCCCAAACTACTTTGTGGCCCCAAGAAATAAGAAATGAATCAAGCTCTGGCAAAGGGGATTCATGGTCCCATATGCGGATAGTACGATAGTCAAGGAACAGGTATCAAGTACTCGGGGTCCTACGGAACACAAGTGAGTGTGGAAAAACCAAATAACATCTATTGCCTACCGATGCCTCTGCATTAATTATATCTAGCAATTTAATATCAAGTTGTAATTAAATTCATGATCATCTCCACCATTAAGCATGTGCCAACCTTCCAATAACGGTGGAACAACAACGACGCGAACCAACACCTGAGCAAGCAACTACGACTCGCAAGGCCGACTATCTATCAAACAACAGGCAATAGGATGTGTCCTTAGCAATATAGAGGCTGCAAGGAATATAACTGGGACGGAACTAAAGAATCGCAATACGGGTAGCAATAGATCAACAGGAGGAAGTAAAGACTATAAATGCAAAATAGGTAGAAAGAGGGAGATGCTCGCCTGGGAAACACTGCCAAAGATACATTATCCGAAGGACTTGCCAATACTCGCATCAACTCATAGGCCTAATCCGCGAAGAAGCAAAGCACTAAAAGAAACACCGGATGTACTATTTCATACTACGGCAGAAGACCGGGCATGATGCATGTATGGTGCATGACATGGCAAAGATGCGATGCAATTAGGCAATATTAAGTGGAATCGGGCTTCCGACAATTAATTAGAAGGTTCAATTTATTTAGCTACCCCGCAATTTAAATGTTGTATTAACAAGGCAAAACATGGCATCGGTTCGCTACACAAATTTAAATGGAGCCAATATAAGACTAGATTCGCCCACATATGATCTCCATATTTAATTTAGGTGAGTCATCGAAATACCCTCAAGCAAATGAATATGTATGTGAGAATGAGCCATTTAATATGCAACAAGATATATCATATCATAAAAATAGGGGTCTCGGAAAGGGGATCACATTAGGGTTCGGCGAACTTGGGCTCTGAGGGTCTAGGGGTCGACGAGATCGACCTTCGCCTCCGGGAACGGGACTTGGCGTCCGGGAAGGAGAGCATGAAGCCGATGCCAGGGTTTGGATCCGGGGTCCCGGGGTCTTCGGTTTTCATGAAGGAGAACTCGACGTTCCGTGGCGGAGGCCTTGTCGGTGGTTCTTCCAGTGACGTCATTCGCCTTCTTGGGGACATCGTCATCGGAGCCAGGTAGTCATGGTAGCAGGCAGTGCTCCATATGTGCACGGTCGTCTTCTTGTCGTCACCATACCAACATTGCCTACGGGATACACACACCACTTCAAATCATCCATAGCACACCACCACACTGCACTGTCGGCAAGTAGCATCGAACACGCTGGGTCACAAACGGACAGAAGCGATGGTGAGGGACGACGAGGCTAACCGGGAGCGCGACAGCGGTGGAGGCAGAGGCGGTATTGAACAGGGGTGTCGGGTCGATGGCGAGGCCCAGGAGGCGGTCTCTAGTTGGCGGTGACGCGGGTCGATTCTGGGTCGGGACTAAGCGGGGCTATAGGGAAACGGCGGAATCCGCGTCCCTAGGGCTCGCCGGCTGGAAGGACGACGGCGGTGGACGATCTCGGCGGAAGCAGAGGACGGTGTCGCGGATGCAGATGCTCAGGGTTGCGGGGCGGCGGCCACAGCTAAGGCGGAGGCCAGCGGTGTAGAGAGGACTCGCGGGCGGCGGTGTCCATGGACGAGGGCAAGGACGCACGTCGACCTTGGAACAGGGAAGCCGAGCGGCGGTGGCCGGGCTCCAGGGCAGTGGGGCCAGGGTGCGAGGCCGAGCGCCGGCAAGGAGGGGATCAATAGGAGGAGGAGATGGGGCGCCCGGCGGTGGTTGGTGGCTAGCAACAGGGGAGGGGATCGGGAGGTAGGCGAGGCGAGGAGCAGGGGAGGGTCGCGGCCAGGAGGAGGCGGCGGCGCCTGGGATAGAGCGAGGGATGCGGCGCTTGTGGGGTAGGTGACGATGGGACGAGGGGATCGATCAGATCGCTGGGGAATTGGATCGTGTCCACCACGTGGTTCTCGCTCCGTAAGGTTGCAGTGGTACAGAGTGCAGCGTGTGCAACGTGACAGAGCAGCGGGTGCACCCATGGTGTGTGGTGTGGGTGGCTCACTCGCGAGCGTGCGTTGCGGCCAGCCTGTGCTCGTGCCTCGTGTTGTGGTGAGAGCGGCGGCAGCCGGTGTGGTCTGGCTAGGGTCTAGGGTTTGGCTGGATCGGGACTAGGTGGTTTGGGCCAGCCGGGGTTGTAGGTAGCTGGCTGGACCCTTTTGGCTAGGCCGGCTGCCTCCCCCAAAAATACTTTTATTTATTTATTTTATTTTTGAATGACTTTTGCAATTAGTTTTTAGACAAATAAAAGATCTGAAAAAGACGAGGCTTTTAATTTGGAAATAAAGGCGGGGATAATTAGAAAACAAAAATAGGTTTTTTGGCAAAATAATTTTAGGCAAAAGTATGCATGATGTCATGATGATGCACAAAGTAGAAACAACGAGCGATTTTCTGGTAGTGGTTTTACCGGGGTGCTACAATTCGACACCACTAACAATGGATCTCGCCCTCGAGATCCGCCTCATGGTACGGGGAAGAAGGCCGACGATCTAAATCTTCTCGCTTCGTGTAGATCCTCGCGACACCACTAACAATGGATCTTTCTCCATCTTGAAATCGGCAACACCACCAACAAGGGGTCGTTGCTCGCGTTCGTCGAGAGAACACTCCGTAGAAACAAAGGCGAAGAAAGAGGTCACAAGGCTACCTCTAACTTCAGTGGAAGGATTAAATTGCATAGATCCGCCAATTCAATGTGCAGAGCGAATGATAAGAGTGGTGGTATGGTCGCGACTCCATCCCGCACTCAAAACATTACTCCGTACCTGAATAGTTGAATTATGCAATCAACTCTCGAAATCAGACTGAAGATCTCAACAAGCGAGGTTCGGAAACAAAGGATTGATGCAGGGTTTCATCGGATCTGATGTAGATGAGGTCGTCGTGTTGGAAAACATCTGAAGGCACAAGAAGGAACAAAGAGAAGTCCAATAGATGAATGATTCCTCAGATAGCATGAAGACCGGATGTAGAAGCACCGTTACCAAAGGAGGAAGCAAAACCCTGAAGGTACGATGGAAACCCAACCACGAGAAATCCTGGACTCGAAGAAAAGATAAGAGAGCAGATTCAAAACACACAGAGGTAAGAGGAGAATAGCAGAGGGATAAGGAGTAAAAGCATACCTAATCAGATCTATCCAACCGATTTTGCAAAATAGTTTTGACACTCTACTTCGGCCGTTAGCTAGGTTATCCTACAGGCTGGACAAGTGGGGTATCGCAACTGCTGAGCTCTGATACCACTCTGTAACACCCTCAAATCGGCCCTATGCAAGTTTTAGCCCTTTTCCGCCAAACCCACATAGAAACGATTCAAGGACGCCCACCAGGCACTTTCGTGCGGGTGGAAAACGAAGTAATACCATTACACAACAGTCCTCGATGGGACCTACAGAACAGATAGATATACAACACGACTCCATGAGTCAAGAATACCGATATCCAGTACAAAGATCCAAATCACCTTGAAATTGCTACAGCGTCCGAGTACGGACAAGATGCAAATGGGGCTAAGAGCCCTGAAGAATAACCAATGGCGTCCATAACCCTGCTGTCGTCGGATTGATGACAAGTACGCCATGAGGGGGTCCTCGAGACGTGCGGAAGAGAGGGGTGTGAGGCGTACGGTGTTCCGAGACGGTGAGCGCACAAGTTTACCCAGGTTCGAATCCGTCGGCTTTGGATGGACCCTACTCCTGCTATCAATCCAGTAATACGGCAAAGCCGGAATATGGGTTACAAGGATTTCGCCTGTGCGAGTTTAGATTGTAGAATATTGGTCGTGCCCTAAAGGCTCTCCCTAGGATGGCTTATATAGATATCCGGCCTAGGGTTTACAGGAGAGATCAATCCGGCTACGACTAAGAGTTGGTTACAGAGTACATCTTGAACTACAAGTAACATTATGGACCTAAGTCGGTAAGTCTTCTGGGCCTTCCCGTAGCCGGATGGGACTCCATCTTCTCTCTCTGACTGGGCCGCCCGTGAAGCAAAGCTCTAACCCGAAGTGGGCCACCCTGGTCAGTGAGGAACGTTGAGGATACCCGGAAAGTATATCCCCAACAGTAGCCCCCGGAGGCCTCCAAGATCCAAAGTCGGATTTTATCATCGTCTAGCTTGATCTTCGGCTTGCAGAATCTTGAAGGGTTCCTGAAACTTTATAACAAAAAAGTACGATCCGGGTCTTCAAAAGTAAGGCGGGCCTTTCAATTAGTTAGTCGGATTTTCCAGCTCGCTTTTAAACTAAGCCGGAAACTTGGTCTCTAACGCCACCTGACACAAGCATGGTCCAGTTACGTTATCTGACAGACGTTCCGTCAGCACGACCGTTGGTGGGTCCACAGTTCGCGGAACCAAGGTGCCATTTCAATGCGTGCGTGGAGATCGAGGCGACGCAATCATCGCGCGGGCCCTTCCCAGTTCTTTCCACGACGCGTGGCGGTTACACTATAGCATTTGCACGAATCTTGGCGCAGGTAGGTAGATATAAGGGGTCTAGATTTTTTCTTCTCCTCTCCACCTACCTTTCGCCGTTCCTTTCTTCCCAAATCTCCAGCGCGCCCAGAGCCCTTTCGTTTTCCTCCCATGGAGCTCCTAGCGCCGCCACTTTAGGGTCACCCCTTCCCACCGGAGAGAAATGGCTTCATCCTCTTCTTCCTCTCTGGCGGTGGTGGCGGCAGCATCGGCAGAAGCAGCTGCAGAAAAAGAAAGTTTCCGGGGAATCTAGATCCCTTGCGCCCTCGACGAGGCGGCCCTCAAGAACGTGGAGAAGGAGGGGCTTATCGCCGCCGGTGACTGGCGGAGCGGTTCCAGCGAAACCATCCCCAATCCGCGCGAAGGCGAGCGCGTCCACTTCGGCACCCATCTGGACTGAGGTTTGTCTTTTCCTCCCTCGGAGTTCTTCTCCGAGGTGATTTACCATTATGGAGTTCAACTCCATAATCTTCCTCCCAACTCCCTTCTAGAGATGAGCGCGTTTGCTGCGCTTTGCGAGGGCTTTCTTGGCATTAGGCCGAGTTTGCTTCTTTTCTGGTATTACTTCCATGTCCGGAGAAATTCTATTACCGCCGGTGTTCCTTATATCACCGGGACTATTAGTTTTTCTGTTAGACGAGACCGGTCCTATCCCAAAATTGCTGCCAGTGACTCGGCCAAACAATGGCCAGCCACCTTTTTCTATCATAGGGATATTCCGGCTCTCGGCAAAGCTACTGCTTTGCCGGCTTTTGTCGACGGAGCCGCCACAGCCCAGCCTTCCTGGGATGAGGCTGCTCCGGCTCTTACGGACGATCTGATCCTCGCTAAGAGGCGGATCGAATATCTTATCGAGCACAAGGGTCTGAGGGGATCCGACTTAGTCTAGTGCTGGGTCGCACGTCGGATCCAGCCACTTCAGTACCACGGGGATAGACTGATGCACTCCATCACGTCTTCCAAAAAAGATTCTCTCCGCATCAGCCCAAGGCCTACACCAGCCAAGGCTATATAAGCCAGATCAAATGGCTGATTAAAGAGCGGATCGAGAGAAAAATTCCGGAGATCTCTCTGGACATGCACACGGCAGAAAACCCCGTGGTAGCGGTAAGCTTCCATCAGTACACCTTTTACGTGTTTCAATCTTTTAAGTCATACATTGCAATGCTGATATGTTTTCTTTTTCAGCTTGCCGAATTCCCCGAGTCGGAGCTTGCTCCACTCGAAGGATATCCTCCTGAGTTTTCTCAGGAAGCTGAAGTGGTCCCATTGCCGAACCTTGCGCTCAAGAAGCGCAAAGCTCCGACAATGGTTGTTGGCACAAAGGAGGTGCCTATTGTGAAGAGGTAACTTTCGTTCACAATTTCCACCTTTGTACCTTTCTTGAATTTCTTTCTGAGATGTAATATTTCCGACATTACTACATTCTCAGAGCAAAGCCTCTCATCAAGGGTAAGGGGAAGGGGATTCTTGCAAAGCCCCTGCGACAGGCGAAGCTTACCATAGCTTCCCCTGCCACGGCTCCTTTGACTCCTGCCCCTCAACCTTCTGCAACACCGGCGATTACTCCTTCTCCGGTTGTTGCAGAAGATCCGGCTCCTCCAACGGCGCCTGTGATCCTTGGATCGCACACTGACGTCACCGTGGGTGCGTCAGCTCAAGATAAGGGTGAACCCTCTTCGGGTAATGATCCCTCGGCTGAAGTCTTCGCCGACAACCTCCTCAGCAACCCTGGACTTGCCAAATTTGGCTTATCTCGGAAGTCCGTAGAGGAGATCCAGCGGCTGGCCAGGCAAGTCCTGGACAAAAGCCATCTATCCCCT
The DNA here is from genome assembly GCA_910589775.1 of Avena eriantha. Taxonomy (NCBI): domain Eukaryota; kingdom Viridiplantae; phylum Streptophyta; class Magnoliopsida; order Poales; family Poaceae; genus Avena; species Avena eriantha. Next base: position 316,664,914 of record OU342746.1, read on the forward strand.
GAAGAGGAAGCGCAAGAAACAGAGGACGTCAAGTTCTCTGACCTTCTCGCCCAAGTCCGCCTTCGCGACGAGAGGATCAGGACTGGAGAGCTTCCAACAGCCCCAGTAATTCCTCTTATTCTCACCGAGAAGGTGGCAGTTGAGGTGAACGCGGGTTTAGACAAACTCACCCGCGAGCAATATGTAAGTCGGAATTCCAACTCTTGTTTTTTACCTTATGTTATATCATATCCTCTAGCCCCCAAGCATGAATTAGGATATAGAAATCCGAGTTTATGCTTTCATTAGGATGCCAAAGAACGAACTAGTGTAGCCCCCAAGGCTCGTGCTGATATTTAGCAAAAATATTAGCTCGAGTCTTAAGTAGCTTTCTGACTTTGGGTATTCCGACTTACAGAAAGTATGTTCCTATAACCAGGAATTGTTAAAAAATGTCTGTGATAAGCGGAGAGAAATCAAAGCTCTCCGGCTTAAAAATGCTGAGCTCAAGCTAGCCAAGGATGAAGCCGAAGGTAACATTTCGAGATTCAAACCTTGTCTTTTACTTTTCCAATATCGATTTTTTCTGAACTGTTGTTCTTTTTGACTTACAGCGTTGGTGAAACAATCCATCGCTATGATTGAAGAGGCCGAGAACCTCAAAACCTTAGTGGTGGAGAACAAGGGACTTCGCCAAGAGCTGGATAAGCTTAAGGCTGATCATGAAAGGAGCATAGCTCAAGTTCTCGAGTCCTCCTCCATGGCCACTAAAGAGCGTGATCTCAAGATTGCCGCTCAATATAAGGTTATCTCGGACCTCAAAAATGAGGTTGGCAAAGAGAAGGATATCTCCCAGGCGCTCCGGGCTGAACTCTAGAGTCTTCAGGAAGAGAAAGCCAAGATTGACGACGTCATTGTTGGTATGTTCCATCTATCTGATTTATTCTTTCTTCAACTTTCCTCAATGTCGGATTTTCATTGACTTGTTTTGTGTGTAGGTCCTCTGAACTTGACGGACTCCTCCTCGTCCAAACCCCGCACTCACCGGCTTACTCAAGTCGGTGATCTCATTCATGACTATCGCCAGTCCCTTGAGGACATTGGCGAATCTCTTAGGATTCCGGACATGCCAAGCATGTTGGACTTCCAAGTGCGGGTGAAGGCCAAGGAGATGTCGCAGCTTGTTCGGGACTAGAACATGTCCTACGCGCGGACCGCTGCGCAGAACGCTCTCACCATGGTCATGAGCCACCATGGAAACATGGAGATATGGCAAGTGACCAGAGGGTACTGCAAAGTAGACGAAGATGGCCAGGAGCAAGACCTTCAAGCTATCATGCACTCCTGCGCCGGATATGGGTGTCACGTAGCCGATCTGACCAGCTACGAGACGCCCTTCTTCACCCGCGTGGATACTCCGCCACCTCCTCCAGAAGATGCTGAAGAAGTTTCCAACGATGAACAGACCATCTCGGATCTGGACATCTCGGCAAGATACCAAGGCAGAGTAGCCAGCGAGCCGGAAGATCCTTCATCTCCTCCTGCATCATAGACCAGGAAACTTATGTATTATTCTGGAAAAAACCTGATGCGATTGTAAATATTAAGTACTATGATTTTTGCTAGTGCCAAGTTTTTTTTATCTATTCAGCATTTTTGTCTTAGATTATTTGTGTGCCTGAAATATTCGCATAAGCACTTGGAATTTTCCGCCTCTACTTATCGTTTATCTGGCTTTCCGCCTCGTCCCTTTCGTGAGCCGGCTAAACCTGCAGCCGGAAACTTTGCCGAGCAACGGAGCTCAATTGCTAAACCAGTTTAAACTCGGAAACAAAGCCGGCTTCCAGTACCAACAATTCACTACTCGGAAGATACCCCCATCCAGCAATCAGACAAATAACCCAAGTAAAGACTAGAGTTTTTTAGAGTTATACCCAAAGGTAGCAGTTTTAGAATCGGAAATCTAAACCAGAACGAACATGAGCATAAAGTACTTTCAAGCATTCTGGGATTTTCGACTATGACATGATCTTTAGGAAATAAGATGGTAAAAACTTTGAGGTAACCAAATTTTTATTTCTCACAGAGCATGTACATATGTATAATTACCAAAAAAAGATAAAACTAAGAATAAAAGGGACGTAGCTGAGCAATATTCCATGGTCTGTCTAATTCTTCCGGATTTGTACTGCCTCCAGCTCTCTTTCTCTTCTTAGTAGCAGGTCTTTCTTTGAATGGCCTCATGTCAGTTAAGTAGTACGACCCATTGTGCAATACTCGACTAACCAAAAAGGGCCCTTCCCATATTGGGGAAAGTTTGTGCTTTCTTTGTTGCACAAGCCGGAGAACCAAATCACCTTTATTGAAAGATCTAGTTCGGACTCTCTGGCTATGATACTTGCGTAACTTCTGCTGATAGGCTGTAGATCTCATTTCAGCAACGACGCGAACTTCTTCGACTAAGTCGAGATCATTTTGTATCTCAGCATCCTCTTCAATATACGCGGCCACTCTAGGAGAAGTATGAATCAAATCACTAGGAAGAACTGCTTCTGCGCCATAGACCAAGAAGAAAGGTGTATATCCTGTTGACCTTTTCGGAGTTGTTCGCAAACTCCATATTACAGAGGGTAACTCCTCTGCCCAAGCCCCCGTATCACGTCGTAGTGGTGCTTCGAGTCTCAGTTTTAGGCCTTGTAGGATTAAACCATTTGCTCTTTCGACTTGTCCGTTAGCCTGTGGATGTGCGACTGACGCAATGTCAAGCCGGATATTTTGCTCATTGCAGAATTCAGCCAATTCTCCCATAGAGAAGTTACTCCCGTTGTCCGTGATAATGCTATGCGGATAACCATACCGGATTATAACATCCTCGACAAATCTTTTGGCTGTTACTCCATCACAACTAGTGACAGGTTTAGCCTCGATCCATTTCGTGAATTTATCCACCATCACTAAGAGGTGAGTAAATCCACCTGGAGCTCGTTTAAAAGGTCCTACCATATCAAGCCCCCAGACTGCAAAAGGCCATGTTATAGGTATTGTTCGCAGCTGATCAGCCGGAACATGAGCTTACTTGGCGTACTTTTGGAAGCCTTTGCATGTCTTGACTAATCGTTCGGCATCTGCCTGAGCTGTGAGCCAGAAAAAACCATGTTGAAAAGCTTTTGCCACTAAAGATTTGGCTGCAGCGTGGTGACCACACTCGCCCTCGTGGATTTCTCTTAAGATTTCCACTCCTTCTTCCGGAGATACACAGCGCTGAAAACCCCCAGAAACACTCCGTTTATGGAGCTCACGTTTAACAATAGTATAACTTTTGCTCGTCGGATAATCTGCCGGCTCAGCACCTCGTCTTCGGGTAATTTGCCATCTACCAAGTAATCAAGGTAGGGTTGAGTCCAGCTGGGAATTACAGCCAGAACTGCTATTAAAGGTGAGTCGGATTTGGTCGGATACTCCTCATCTACTCCCTTTATCGAGGGAACTTTGAGGTGCTCTAAAAATGCGCCATCCGGAACCTCTTTCCACGCAGAACCTATTCGAGATAGTGCATCTGCTTCCTCATTTTCTGCTCGAGGGATGTGTTGAACTTCAAACCCCTCAACGATTTAGATAGATCATCCACGACAGCTTTATATGCTGCCATGTGCTTATTTGCATTACAAATATCCGACACTTGCTGAGCAACAAGATCCGAATCTCCATAACACATCAAACGTCGGATGCCAATATCCTTAGCAATCCGGATTCCATGCAGTAGTGCTTCATACTCGGCAATGTTGTTTGTCGCTGTGAAGTGGATCTGCAGCACATATAAAAGTTTATCTCCTTGGGGTGATTTGAGCACCACGCCAGCCCCCGAGCCCCCCTAGCCTTGGATCCATCAAAAAAGAGGGTCCAATATTCCGACTCCGGGAGGACCATGTTCTCCTTGGTCTCTGTCCAATCAGCGACAAAGTCGGCAAGGATCTGGGATTTGATTGCTGTCTGGGGTTTGTACTCAATATCGAAAGCTGCAAGCTCTATGCCCCATTTGGCGACGCGTCCTGTAGCATCGCTATTATTGATTATATCTCTCATGGGAGCTTTGCTCACCACGGTAATTGGGTGCTCCTGAAAATAGTGTCGTAACTTACGAGATGCTAGAAAAACACCGTAAGCCAACTTTTGATAGTGCGGATATCGCTGTTTTGATTCTGTCAGGACCTCGCTGACAAAGTACGTCGGACGCTGCACCAGGTGCTCCTGATTTTCTTCTGGTCTCTCCACCACCATTACTATACTGACAACCCTATTTGTCGCAGCAATGTAAAGCAACATCGGTTCCTGAGGTTCCGTTGCTGCAAGGATAGGAGCAGATGAGAGTACTTTCTTCAGGTCTTGTAGTGCAGCTTCGGCTTCGTCAGTCCAGACAAAATCCTTGGTTTTCTTCAGGAGTTTGTATAATGGTGCGGCTCTTTCACCAAGCCGGCTTACAAATCGACTGACCGCGGCGATGCAACCAGTTAATCTTTGTACATCCTTCAGGCGAGTTGGCCTGGAAATATTGAGAATAGCCTTGATCTTGTCACGGTTCACCTCTATGCCTCGTTGAGACACAATAAAACCTAACAATTTTCCGGCTGGTATTCCAAAGAAGCATTTCTTTGGGTTAAGCATGATGTTGTATTTTCGTAAATTGGCGAACGTCTCCTCTAAGTTGGAAACCAATGTTTCTTTCTTTTTGGACATGACCGCGATATCATCCACGTATGCATGTACATTGCGCCCGAGTTGATCATGGAGGCAACGCTACATCGTGCGCTGGTACGTAGCTCCTGCGTTCTTCAGCCCAAAGGGCATCGTAACATAACAGAAGGTTCCGAAAGGGGTTATGAATGAAGTCTTGATTTTGTCAGATTCCTTCATCCGGATTTGGTGATAATCGGAATATGCGTCGAGAAAACAGAGGAGTTCCGAGCCTGCCGTAGAATCGATAACTTGATCAATTCTAGGCAGAGCGAACGGATCTTTTGGACAAGCCTTGTTCGAGGTAGTATAATCAACACACATCCTTAAATCAGTAGTGTCCTTTTTAGGGACCATTACAGGGTTGGCCGACCATTCAGTATGGATGACCTCTTCTATGAATCCGGCTAACTCAAGCCGCGCTAGTTCCTTAGCTATTGCCTTATGCTTTTCGTCACCAAACCGTCGTAAGGACTATTTGACAGGTTTAGCGTTCGGGTTTACATTTAGAGAGTGCTCGGCAAGTTCCCTAGGTACTCCGGTCATGTCAGATGGATGCCATGCGAAGATATCTTGATTTGCTCGGAGGAACTTGACGAGCGCGCCTTCCTATGCGCTACTTAGGCCTGCGCCTATCTGGGTCACCTTGGAGGGGTCATCATCCTTCAATGGCGTCATCTTCGTCTCTTTTGATGCCTTGAACTCCGGATTTAGTTTTGTCACCTCCTTCTTCGTCGCGGGCATCTCGGACGGATCTATGCTCTTCTTGATCTCCTGGTACTCCTGGGCGTGCAGCACGGCTTCGGCAAAGGCGGCATTTCCCTCCTCGCACTCTCGCGCTTTCTTCGAATCACCCCTGATGGTGATCACACCGTTGGGACCTGGAATTTTCATCATATTGTAAATGTAACATGGACGAGCCATAAAAGCCCAGTAAGCCGGACGTCCGAATATAGCGTGGTATGCGCTCTTGAATGGGACCACTTCGAAGGAAAGTGCCTCCGTTCGATAATTTTTTGGTGTTCCAAAAGTAACATCCAAAGTGATCTCTCCCAGGGAATTAGCTTGTCTTCCTGGTACAACCCTGTGAAAAATCATAGAGCTGTGGTTAAGCTGTGTTTCCGAGATCTTCATCCGGCGTAGCGTTTCTACATAGAGAATATTGATGCTACTACCACCGTCCATGAGGGTCTTGGAGAAATCATAACCGTCAATAAGTGGATTGACGATTAAGGCGTATTTTCCTCGTCTATGCAACTTAGGCGGATGATCAGCGTGGTCAAATGTGATTGCCACCTCCGACCAGTCCAAATACTGAGGGACAGCCGGAACTATTGCGTTGAGCTCGTGGAGAACTGCTTTCTTGACCTTTGCTGGTTGAGATCCGAGGAAAGTGACGTAAGTGTCCTTCTTGGTAGGAAACGTTTTCTTCCCTTCCGACTTGGGATTTGAAGCGTCGGCTTCCTCCATGTCGGAATCTTCCTTGGTCTCTTTTTCTTTTTCGGGATTTTTCTTTCCCTTCTTCCGCTTAGCTTTGTAGCCCGCGGTATCATCTCTCTTGATGTCATCGTTAAAAGGACATTCAGCGTTGGTGTGGGACGAGCCCCCATTGGCGTCTAAGTGATGCACACATGGGTTATTGGCAATGTCGGCCCAAGTGTAGGTTTTGCCTCGTTGTTTCTCTCCTCTACCTTGGACCCTTGATGTCCCACGACCACGCCCGCGGCCTCCACCACATCCTCCTCGTCCTCCAGTCCCGGAGACAGTAGTGACTACTGCTGTCTCCGCGTTGGGTTTTTCTTCCGAGGTGTTTTTGCATTTCTGAGCCTGTTGCTTTGTATTTGCTGACTGAGGTACAACCAGGACGTTGAGTAATCCCTCTGCATCGTCGTCAGCATCTGCATACTTGCTCGCTGTTTCTATCATCTCTCCCAAATCAGTAACCTTGTCACACTTCAAGCGATGGCATAGTAAACCAATTGGGAGACCTGAAATAAAAGCTTCAATCGCAGTTTGATCATTTACTCCCTCGCAGGAGTTCTTGGTGTCAATCCATCATCCGAGATAATCTCGGCAAGTTTCTCCGGCTTTCTGGGTGCAACGCTGTAGGTCTCCAACCGTACAGGGCCTCCGATATGTGCCTTCGAAATTCCGAAAGAACGCACTTTGTAAATCATACCAGTTGTGGATGGTGTTTGCCGGAAGTTCATTGAGCCATGATCGCGCCGTCTTCCGCAACATAAGTGGGAGATATCGGGTTGCGACCAGGCTGTTTCCGCCTTTAGCGATGCAGCAAGCTTGGAAGAAGTCCTGTAGCCAGGTGTCTGGCCGAGCAATGCCGTCGTAGGCTTGAATATGTCTTGAGATAGCAAATCCTTCCAGGAATTTTGTAGCTCTGATGCGTGGTCCAAAGCACTTTGGGCCCACGTACACGTCATCGTTTTCGTAGCGCCGAGCCTCTATGTTGGAGTTGATCCTGTGCCTTGCGTCGTTCGGGGATAGGGATCATCCCGAATATCGGCTATGGCTGCGGTGCCTTGGAGCCGGACTTCGGCTTCTGCCACCACCTCCTCCGTCATGTCGTCCTCCTTGACCTCCTTGGGGGCCGTTGTGATAACTGTGCAGTGGAGAGGGTGGTGCAGCTGGGTTGTTTCCGGCTGATCGCCGGCCTCCGTCCGGAGCATCATTATTCCGGTTCCGGGGAGGTTCTTGACTGTGACGAGCCCCTTGCCGGCTTGTACCAGCATGGTTTCCGTCGTTCCTTCGTCCGTCGTTCCCACCATGGTAAGGTTCAGCCTGACGGTTTTCATGTCTAGGAGGTGGCATTTTCTGACGATCCTCCTCCCGACGTTTTTCTTTATCTTCTAACTTTCGGGAAGGATTCCTCGGATTGAGTGCAGCGATTGCGTCTTTCTCGGCTACTGGAGCGACGTTGCTCCGGTTATGTGTAGCCCTGCGGTGCTGCCCCGTCGATCTGGTTCTTGAATAATTGTCTTCCCTGCGTTCGGGGTTATGATACTGCGCCCGAACATAGTGGGATCTTACGCCAGCCCATGCCGGATCTGTGCGACATTGGTCGGAACCCGAGACCAGCTTTTGGCTTCCCGACAGGGCGACCTTTTGCTGCTCCAGTCCCTTGTTGAGTAGCTTGATACCCAAACGTATCTCTTCTGGTCCTGGATTAGCTGATAGAATTTCGTGAGCTGCCATAGTATTTTGCACTGGTGTTGGGTAAACCCAATCTCCATTGCTATCCTTCCGTGGCTTTCCCATCTCATCTCCAAAAAGGACGGCACGAACACGTGGGAATTGGTTGTCATCTACGTGACGCTTCCGTGTCTTCTGATGCAGACGGGACATGTACTCCTTCTTTGACATGCGCTTCTTCTCCACCTCGATGTTTTTGGCTTCATCAAGGAGTTGTTGACGACGCGCTTCTAGGGCTTGGGCCCTTTCGTCCAACTCATCTGCGGTAAGTTCTGCAGCTGTAGGGATAGGTGTGGTTAATGCGGCATCGATGAGTTTATGCGCACCCTCAGTGATCACGTGCCCATCCACCGATGCTTCTTTTTTCGGCTCGTCTGGGATAAGTGCTCCATCCGAGTCTTCCTCGTATTCCTTGGCAATCACTTCCTCTGTCAGAGGGTCTTTTGCCGGGGTCTTGTTCTTCTTGTTCTTCTTCTTTGCCCTCTTGGCAGCGCTGGTAGCAAAGACGGCTTTGGGTCCGTTTCCCAGAGTCAAGCTCTGAGCGGTACTTTCGGACATCTAGAGTTCGGGATTGTCTCCGACCTCCATATCATCCTGCGCTTTGGGAGAGTGTTCCCCGGATCCTTCATCCATGGCTTCTCTGTCTTCTGCAGCTTTGGAGTTGTACTCCTCGTCATATTCCGCGGAGAACTTTCGGAAATCTGCCGACGTCATGGACTCATCCGAGGATGCGGGAACGTCGGCATTTGTTCCAATTGCCTCCAGCACCGAGTCGGTGTTTTCTCCAGCATCGGCAGAGCCGGATCCGGATCCAACGTATCCAATGAAGTGCGATGCATGCTTCCTGAGGTACCTGAGGAAAGGCTTGTCTGTCCCGACATCATCAGAGTCGGGATCAGTGTCGTTGATGTGCTCCGCCCGGATTTCGACTTCCACGGGTGGGTCGATCTGGGATCCGGCTTCTCCAGGGAGATCCACTCCGGATTTGACTTGGTCCGCGAGGTTTTCTTCAGGCTCGGATTTCTCCACTATCTCCGCAACTGGTGCGGGCTGGGTGGGATTAGGGTTTTCTGAGATCCAGAACTCTGCCGCCTCTGCGGACAAAGGGGACCCAGAAGTTTCTGCTACCTCTATCATCACCGCTGGGGTGGGTTGGGCAGGTTTAGCGAAACAAATGTAAACATCGATCTCGCCAAAAGACATGATTGTATAAGCAGTCATGGTCTCCCAAGCCGAAATCCAAGTCTCGTCGAGAACGATGAGAGGGACATCGCTGGTGTAGAGGATGCGACAGACGGCGATGGTCTCGCCGATTCCGATTCTTGCAGATTCCGCTCGGAACGTAGATCTGAAGCTCACTTGCCCCACGGTGGGCGCCAACTGTCGTCGGATTGATGACAAGTACGCCATGAGGGGGTCCTCGAGACGTGCGGAAGAGAGGGGTGTGAGGCGTACGGTGTTCCGATACGGTGAGCGCACAAGTTTACCCAGGTTCGAATCTGTCGGCTTTGGACGGACCCTACTCCTGCTATCAATCCAGTAATACGGCAAAGCCGGAATATGGGTTACAAGGATTTCGCCTGTGCGAGTTTAGATTGTAGACTATTGGTCGTGCCCTAAAGGCTCTCCCTAGGACGGCTTATATAGATATCCGGCCTAGGGTTTACAGGAGAGATCAATCCGGCTACGACTAAGAGTTGGTTACAGAGTACATCTTGAACTACAAGTAACATTATGGACCTAAGTCGGTAAGTCTTCTGGGCCTTCCCGTAGCCGGATGGGACTCCGTCTTCTCTCTCTGACTGGGCCGCCCGTGAAGCAAAGCTCTAACCCAAAGTGGGCCACCCTGGTCAGTGAGGAACATTGAGGATACCCAGAAAGTATATCCCCAACACCTGCCCAGGCCAAGCCGGAAGGGTAACCCTGCTAACGACGTCGATCTCAAACCTGCTAAAACAAAAGGGGTGCCAACAAAGGGCAAAGGAAAAAGAGGAGCGTCAGTACTGAGGCCAGTACACGGCGAGGCTAGAATTCGGCCGTCCTCGCCTACATAGGTATGGTGGACTAAAGCGGCAACGCAGCAACACTAAACAACCTATAGAGACTCAGTAAAACTGGTGGCTATTAGAGAGGGATAAGAAAGACCTATTCGGATCCAACCTGATACTAACACCAATCATACCCATCCTGGTATTCCCTCTCGAGACCAAACGAGGAAGTCAAACCAAGGAACTCACACAGTTGGCAGTTTTATTCATTCCATTATAGTTGCAGCACTTACTAGTCAGATATAATTAGCATGTGACATCCCAAACCCAGTAGTTGTTGGCACTTTTATTTCATTCCATTGGAGTTGCGATACTTACTAGGCAGGTATAACATGACACGATACACACCAGTTCCACCAGTTGTTGGCACTTTTATTATCCATTCCATTGTAGTGAAGCTGATTACTAGTCACATATTAAGTCATATTTATAGCACTACTTTAGTTATGCTTGTCTATGATCGAGATATTGTGCTCCAAGTCGTCCATAACCGCGGACAAGGCTTTCAGAAAGATTTACCCTGCAGGGGTGCACAAATAGCAACACACACGATCAACCTCGAAAAAACCAAATCAAAACCCAACAAGGCTTTCACGATAAAGCAATCACATGATTCATAAAATATTTCAGGGGGCCACCCCACTAAGCTACGCGCAACGAAGTTGGCCAGCTCCGTAACAGACCCAGGGTTTGTGACGACGGCTATAAACGACTGGGAACCCGAAAGTGTGACTAGGCTTGTTGATACCGCGAAAACATGGCATGATCCAAAACAGTACATGTGCTCCACGCACAATCTTAAATAAAGCGGTAAAGCATGGCATAAGTACAGGATGGTAATAAAGCCCCAAACTACTTTGTGGTCCCAAGAAATAAGAAATGAATCAAGCTCTGGCTAAGGGGATTCATGGTCACATATGCGGATAGTGCGATAGTCAAGGAACAGGTATCAAGTACTCGGGGTCTTACGGGACACAAGTGAGCGTGGAAAAAACAAATAACATCTATTGCCCACCGATGCCTCTGCATTAGTTATATCTAGCAATTTAATATCAAGTTGTAATTAAAGTCATGATCATCTCCACCATTAAGCATGTGCCAACCTTCCAATAACGGTGGAACAACAGCGACGCGAACCAGCACCTGAGCAAGCAACTACGACTCGCAAGGCCGACTATCTATAAAACAACAGGCAATAGGATGTGTCCTTGGCAATATAGAGGCTGCAAGGAATATAAATGGTGCACGGAACTAAAGAATCGCAATACGGGTAGCAATAGATTAACAGGAGAAAGTAAAGACTATAAATGCAAAATAGGTAGAAAGAGGGAGATGCTTGCCTGGGAAACACTGCCGAAGATACATTGTCCGAAGGACTTGCCGATACTCGCATCAACTCATCGGCCTAATCCGCGAAGAAGTAAAGCACTAAAAGAAACATCGGATGCACTATTTAATACTACGGCAGAAGACCGGGCATGATGCATGTATGGTGCATGACATGGCAAAGATGCGATGCAATTAGGCAATATTAAGCGGAACCGGGGTCCCGACAATTAATTAGAAGGTTCAATTTATTTAGCTACCCCACAATTTAAATGTTGTATTAACAAGGCAAAACATGGCATCGGTCCGCTACATAAATTTAAATGGAGCCAATATAAGACTAGATTCGCCCACATATGATCTCCATATTTAATTTAGGTGAGTCATCGAAATACCCTCAAGCAAATGAATATGCATGTGAGCATGAGCCATTTAATATCCAACAAGATATATCATATCATAAAAATATGGGTCTCGGAAAGGGGATCATATTAGGGTTCGGCAAACTTGGGCTCCGAGGGTCTAGGGGTCGATGAGATCGACCTTCGCCTCCGGGAACGGGACTTGGCGTCCGGGAAGGAGAGCATGAAGCTGATGCCGGGGTTTGGATCCGGGGTCTCGGGGTCTTCGGTTTTCATGAAGGAGAACTCGACGTTCCATGTCGGAGGACTTGTCGGTGGTTCTTCCAGTGACGTCATGCGCCTTCTTGGGGACATCGTCATCGGAGCCAGGTAGTCATGGTAGCAGGCAGTGCTCTATCTGTGCACGGTCGTCTTCTTGTCGTCACCATACCAACATTGCCTACGGGATACACACACCACTTCAAATCATCCATAGCACACCACCACACTGCACTGTCGGCAAGCAGCATCGAACACGTTGGGTCACAAACGGATAGAAGCGACGGTGAGGGACAACGAGGCTAACCGGGAGCGCGACAGCGGTGGAGGCAGAGGCGTGCCTGAACAGGGGTGCCGGGTCGATGGCGAGGCCCAGGAGGCGGTCACCAGTTGGCGGTGACGCGGGTCGGTTTTGGGTCGGGACCAAGCGGGGCTGCAGGGAAAAGGCGGAATCCGCGTCCCTGGGGCTCGCCGGCTAGAAGGACGACGGCGGTAGACGATCTCGGCAGAAGCAGAGGACGGTGTCGCGGATGCAGATGCTCAGGGTCGCGGGGCGGCGACCATAGCTAAGGCGGAGGCCAGCGATGTAGAGAGGACTCGTGGGCGGCGGTGTCCATGGACGAGGGCGAGGTCACGCGTCGACCTTGGAACGGGGAAGCCGAGCGCCGGTGGCCGGGCTCCAGGGCAGTGGGGCCAGGGCGAGAGGCCGAGCGCTGGCGAGGAGGGGATCGATAGGAGGAGGAGATGGGGCGCCCGGCGGTGGTTGGTGGCAAGCAACAGGGGAGGGGATTGGGAGGTAGGCGAGGCGAGGAGCAGGGGAGGGTCGCGGCCAGGAGGAGGCGGCGGCGCCTGGGATGGAGCGAGGGAGGCGGCGCTCGTGGGGTAGGTGACGATGTGACGAGGGGATCGATCGGATCGCTAGGGAATTGGATCGTGTCCACCACGTGGTTCTCGTTGCGTACAGTTGTGGTGGTACAGAGTGCAGCGTGTGCAACGCGACAGAGCAGCGGGTGCACCCGTGGTGTGTGGTGTGGTGTGGGTGGCTCACTCGCGAGCGTGCGTTGCGGCCGGCCTGTGCACGTGCCTCATGTTGCGGTGAGAGCAGGGACGGCCGGTGTGGTCTGGCTAGGGTCTAGGGTTTGGCTGGATCGGGACTAGGTGGTTTGGGCCGGCCGGGGTTGTAGGTAGCTGGCTGGACCCTTTTGGCTAGGCCGGCTGCCTCCCCCAAAAATACTTTTATTTATTTATTTTATTTTTGAATGACTTTTGCAATTAGTTTTTAGAAAAATAAAAGATCTAAAAAGACGAGGCTTTTAATTTGGAAATAAAGGCGGGGATAATTAGAAAACAAAAATAGGTTTTTTGGCAAAATAATTTTAGGCAAAAGTATGCATGATGTCATGATGATGCACAAAGTAGAAACAACGAGCGATTTTCTGGTAGTGGTTTTACCGGGTGCTACACCTCTCCTAACTTCCAACCTATGTTTCTCTTTGCATTTCATTGGACTCTCTAGAATATTATTCTACGTCCACAAATCCACATAAATAAAATAGTTATAAACTTATAAACTTGAACTTTACAACAATGAACTCCAACACATTCGCGTGTCCACGAGATCGTAAAACAACATAAGCACAACGGTACACTCAATCAGATCTCTCCACTCTGGATCTCTCATTTTCTCTTTGTTCCATGTTTGTCACACACCATCTGCAAGCAAGCATGGGGGCTTAATTCCTCATACAACCATAGCACGTGTGGCTCACTTTCTTTGCCGTAAGGAAAAACCAGTTGTTGAAGTGCCGTGATCTTGTCCCCCAGCTTGTGGCTCATGCACAATGCTTGCATACATGTTGCTATGTAGACGATCTGACTTATTCTGAAACTAAGGGTGTGTTCTATTCTAGAACCGGAGGGAATGGAACGGAATGGTTCCGTTCCGACGTCACGGGACGGTTCCGACCCCATGTTCGGTTCAGAAAAAATCAAGGAACGGAGTGGTTCTATTTCTTGTTTGGTTGGTAGAATCGAAGAGCGTAACATAGAACTAAACACTGCTAAATATTCTATTGATTTTAGCCTAAACTTGATCTTATCTCTCAATTATAATTGATGGTGACCTTACAAAACCGGAATACAGGATAGAGGCAAAATCGGAGGACAGAGTCAAAATCTGAGCAAAATCACAGGCAAAATTGGCGCCGCCGCTGCCCGTGCCTGCCCATTGTCGGGCGTGGCTGGCCCCTGGCCGCGTCGCCGCAGCTGCGCGAGGCTGGCCGCCGGCCGTGCCTGGCCCCTGGCCGCGCGGCCTCTCCTCCGCTGGGTCAGGGTGAGGATTAGAGCTTTTTTTCTTTATTTTCTGTACGTTGTGCCGGTGGTTAGCGAGGCGTTCCTCGCCATCCGGCCGATTTGGCCGGACGGGTCGTTTCAGCATATTAGGAGTATATTCCGTTCCTAGGAACTACTCGGTTCCGTTCCTCGCATCAAACCGAACGCATGAATGGGTGCTAGGCGTGGAACGGACCGGCTCCGTTCCACCAAATTCCAGAACCGAACACACCCTAACTGCAATGGAAACTGTTTTGCTTTTGATCGCAAATTCATGTCACATTGTAGCATATTTGCACGCTGAATAAACGTTATGTCCAGATCAGGCTAGTGTTATTTCAAGATTATAGTCGGCACTGAACCGAAAACTTCCCGTGGCTCCCGAGCTCACCGGAGCTCGTTTTTTGACAAAAATAAAAAATATATTTTTAGTACTCGAAACAATCTCAAACAAATCATTAACAAACATTTATACATTCAGAAGGTACGCAAAAAAATTCTAACAAAAATAGTTTTTATTTTGCGAAATAAAAAAGAAAAATACGTGCTTCTTTATACTATATACAACTAGGAATATGTTATTTTCTATAGCCCAAAACAAAACATTTTTTTACCGAAACTTGCCATGGTCATTCAGCCCACAAATATGTATTTCCAAAATAAATTTTAGTTTTTTTTGAAACAAAAAAGAACAAATTTCGAATTTTTAAATAGTGAGCTCGGGAGCCACAAATCCTCTCTCGCACTGAACCTATTAAAATTTTGTAGCGTGATTTCTTGGATTTGCATCTTCGTCATAGTGCTCGTTGTGTTCTCTTTGAGCCCTGAAACTGCTTTTGTGGCCAAGCGTTAGCTACCTTCCTGCTGTCGTGCATCTCACCAGATGTTGACAGAAAAAACCCGCTCACGAGCAACAAACGTAAAGATCCATAACAACAATACCTCGGGATTAATCACTGAGATTTAAAGTTGATCGAGGAGGAATACTGTAGAGTAAGGATAAGCTTGCAGGCGGATGGGCTGGTTTTCTCCCAACATCGAACGAACTCTCTACCGACCCCCCTGATCCGCCGCCCTCTCACTCTCTGTTGAGCACGCGCACGAAGAACATGAGGCCGCGCCTCCGCCTCGAGCTCCTCCGCCGACGGCCATTCCTCTCCGTCTTGCAGAGAGCCCCGTCTCCGCCTCCTGTAGATGCTGTTAACCATCGCGATGCTTCGCGCCTTCGCCGGTCCCGTTCTCTGCCCGGTCTCCGCCGCATGCTCAGCTGAAGCCCCGCGGCCAATCCGGAAAGCACCAATCGCCAGATTCGTTGGGAGAAGAAGAGCGCATCCTGGCTCGCGATGTCCCCTCCATCTGTGCATCCCGGAAGTCCACCGCCTCTGCCTCTGAGCTCAAGCCCCGCGGCCTAGCCGGAAAGCGCCAGTCGTCAGATGCGTCGGCGAGAAGAGGAGAGGAGTCTGGCTCGTGCCGTGCCCTCGATCTGCGCGTCCTGGCAGCAGCGGCCTTCGCGCCGGAATTGGGGAGGAAGCTTACAATTTTTTTTTATCCAACCGGTACGATGGTACAAGTGCTTAATATGCATTTTGGTGCGAGGACAAAAGGATCCAATTTTTTTTCCACTACCCGCCTTTAACTAGAAAAGAGATTGCTTACCTAGACTATCAAATCGAGTGGAACCCGAGTGGAGATGCTCTAAGTTCTGACCAGTCAGGTACTGAATCGTGTAGTATAACTTTTCTTTAGAGTTATCTAGGCTATCAAATCGGTATGATGCGTGCTAATTTTGTCGGTGATATTATCAAACTGGTCGTTTCTCATATTCTCTTTGTTATTGCGGATGAGATAACACATTAAAACATACGATTAACATGGCACACGTGGTTTGCATGAAAGGAATAGATGCATGAAATAGCAATAATAACATCACAAGCCTAGGTAAGATCTTCGCCTTCAATCCAACACAACTTAACACGCTTCTCATTTGTGTTGGATTGTAAGCGGAGCTCTTCCCTATGGACGCGACTTGCCTGCGACCTGCTTATGCGACCATCCGTGTGGCCATTCCCTTAATTCTCCATCGCGCGGTGAAGGGCAGATCAATTCCTCGTGATTCTCTTTTCCTTCCAAAAAAACAAATAAGAAATACTCACTCAATACAAGGGGCGCCTTCCCCATCTATCTTCTTCTCTACGAACTGGGGCAGAACCGGCGCTGGTCACCGGCTCAAGCAATATAGATGTCACGTCCTACCGCACAACCATGGTCTTTCGCAGGTACGGATGAGCTGCCGCGTTGTTGGCCCCCTTTCAGACGAACGCCCTCTTGCCGCATGAGTGAAAGAGTAGCGATGGCGGACAGCGACAGCAATGGCGGTCGGAGCAAATGGAGGACGGTGGTAGCAATGGCGGCCGGCGGTGAAGGTGGTGGGGCAGGTGGTCGAGCGTCGCTGACATTACCAGAGTTCGCTGATCGCGTCATGAATCCTAACCTCCGTGGTGTCCTCACGGACCTCGCCTGATCATAGCGCTTCTGTGAGGACTGAGGACTGGAGGCCCCCCCCCCCCCGCGCCAAATCCACTTCTTGATGTAGGATTCGTCACACTAGACAGATGAATCATTCTGGAGTTAGCAGCGTTATTGATTCCGCTTGCTGATTTTTCGTCTAGGGAGCTCATGAACCGGAAGTGGCTAGAGATGTCCGTGTAGGAATTCATGCACCGGTTTAAATGATTTCTTCTGCGACCAGTAGATCTTCTGTGATACTACAGGCCGTGCGTGTTACGGTTTTTGTGTACGGAGAGTACTAAAGAGAAGGAAACACGGAGTTAGTTGTGTTTTGTTTAGCCATAAAATGGACGGGGGAGGAAATTAACGTGGACCACGCGATGGAGAATTAAGGGAAGGGCCAATGGACGGGGAGGAAATTAACCTGGACCGCGCGATGGAGAATTAAGGGAAGGGCCGCACGGATGGTCGCATAAGCAGGTCACAGGCAAGCCGCGTCCCTTCCGGACGCGGCTTGCCTGCGACCTGCTTATGCGACCATCCGTGTGGCCATTCCCTTAATTCTCCATCGCGCGGTGAAGGGCAGATCAATTCCTCGTGATTCTCTTTTCCTTCCAAAAAAACAAATAAGAAATACTCACTCAATACAAGGGGCGCCTTCCCCATCTATCTTCTTCTCTACGAACTGGGGCAGAACCGGCGCTGGTCACCGGCTCAAGCAATATAGATGTCACGTCCTACCGCACAACCATGGTCTTTCGCAGGTACGGATGAGCTGCCGCGTTGTTGGCCCCCTTTCAGACGAACGCCCTCTTGCCGCATGAGTGAAAGAGTAGCGATGGCGGACAGCGACAACAATGGCGGTCGGAGCAAATGGAGGACGGTGGTAGCAATGGCGGCCGGCGGTGAAGGTGGTGGGGCAGGTGGTCGAGCGTCGCTGACATTACCAGAGTTCGCTGATCGCGTCATGAATCCTAACCTCCGTGGTGTCCTCACGGACCTCGCCTGATCATAGCGCTTCTGTGAGGACTGAGGACTGGAGCCCCCCCCCCCCCCCCGCGCCAAATCCACTTCTTGATGTAGGATTCGTCACACTAGACAGATGAATCATTCTGGAGTTAGCAGCGTTATTGATTCCGCTTGCTGATTTTTCGTCTAGGGAGCTCATGAACCGGAAGTGGCTAGAGATGTCCGTGTAGGAATTCATGCACCGGTTTAAATGATTTCTTCTGCGACCAGTAGATCTTCTGTGATACTACAGGCCGTGCGTGTTACGGTTTTTGTGTACGGAGAGTACTAAAGAGAAGGAAACACGGAGTTAGTTGTGTTTTGTTTAGCCATAAAATGGACGGGGGAGGAAATTAACGTGGACCACGCGATGGAGAATTAAGGGAAGGGCCAATGGACGGGGAGGAAATTAACCTGGACCGCGCGATGGAGAATTAAGGGAAGGGCCGCACGGATGGTCGCATAAGCAGGTCACAGGCAAGCCGCGTCCCTTCCGGACGCGGCTTGCCTGCGACCTGCTTATGCGACCATCCGTGTGGCCATTCCCTTAATTCTCCATCGCGCGGTGAAGGGCAGATCAATTCCTCGTGATTCTCTTTTCCTTCCAAAAAAACAAATAAGAAATACTCACTCAATACAAGGGGCGCCTTCCCCATCTATCTTCTTCTCTACGAACTGGGGCAGAACCGGCGCTGGTCACCGGCTCAAGCAATATAGATGTCACGTCCTACCGCACAACCATGGTCTTTCGCAGGTACGGATGAGCTGCCGCGTTGTTGGCCCCCTTTCAGACGAACGCCCTCTTGCCGCATGAGTGAAAGAGTAGCGATGGCGGACAGCGACAACAATGGCGGTCGGAGCAAATGGAGGACGGTGGTAGCAATGGCGGCCGGCGGTGAAGGTGGTGGGGCAGGTGGTCGAGCGTCGCTGACATTACCAGAGTTCGCTGATCGCGTCATGAATCCTAACCTCCGTGGTGTCCTCACGGACCTCGCCTGATCATAGCGCTTCTGTGAGGACTGAGGACTGGAGGCCCCCCCCCCGCGCCAAATCCACTTCTTGATGTAGGATTCGTCACACTAGACAGATGAATCATTCTGGAGTTAGCAGCGTTATTGATTCCGCTTGCTGATTTTTCGTCTAGGGAGCTCATGAACCGGAAGTGGCTAGAGATGTCCGTGTAGGAATTCATGCACCGGTTTAAATGATTTCTTCTGCGACCAGTAGATCTTCTGTGATACTACAGGCCGTGCGTGTTACGGTTTTTGTGTACGGAGAGTACTAAAGAGAAGGAAACACGGAGTTAGTTGTGTTTTGTTTAGCCATAAAATGGACGGGGGAGGAAATTAACGTGGACCACGCGATGGAGAATTAAGGGAAGGGCCAATGGACGGGGAGGAAATTAACCTGGACCGCGCGATGGAGAATTAAGGGAAGGGCCGCACGGATGGTCGCATAAGCAGGTCACAGGCAAGCCGCGTCCCTTCCTTATGCCCATTTTATTATACAACTAGATCATGTAGGCGTCCACGAGGGCAATATTTTGTTAGGAATCGAAGAAAATATATTGAGATTTTAACATATTCCAAAATGTGGACAAGTGAAGCAAAACTCCAATTTTCTGATTAGTTAGTTGAACCCTCGTCTTATTCAGAGTAAAAGGAGAGGCCCTAACGATTCTACGTGGCTGACATTCGTTTTAGATAAATACATTCTTGCGGAAGTGTAATGTGAGGTATATATTTGGTTTACTGCATCAGGAGGGAGACGTCTGGCTAGTGTCCATTCCAACGATACATCGGCCATCCATCGTTTGAGTTCCTCAGCTGTTGACCTCATGTTTTGCATTTACGTGGTGGGTATAGGATATTGCTTCTTATCGTAGATATTGCGGAAATAAGCCTGAAGCGTGCTATTGGGACATATGGAATTTGTTCAGAAAGCTGTTCAAATTATGTGTGAAGCAGTTTGGAATTACACCGTGAGCTGTATAGTACATTATAAAATTGTCATATGATCGCATCACTGAATTCCTTTAACATGTAAAACCATCTGCAAATCAAACCTCTCTACCTTCAAGCTAACAATCCCATTGATCCATTAGCTGAATAGAGCGCGCTTATGCTAGATGAATTAATTTTTTCATTAGACATTGTTTATCGACCCAATTGTATGACATATGGCTCGAGGAAGAATCTGTACGTGACCTGCAGAAGCTCCAACGAAAATCCAACCAGTTAACTCAACAACAAAAGACGGCTCCAGGAACTTGCGCCTCGACGCATCTTGATTTCGGTTCAACCTCTTCGCAGCCTCTGTAATCATCTACCCCATCAAGATGTTAGATTGAGTGAAAGCGTGTGGTGAACAGGTGGGAACCACCGAATTATCCAACCTTTCGATATGGGAGGAAAGTTGAATCGATCCATCACCTACCTCTCTATTTGGGAGTAGAGTTGTATCAATCATTCGGAAGGAGCCATTGCCCCTCCTTGTCCTCGGGTGAGGAGAATAAGAAGGCGTTCCTTCTCTTCGTGCTCTGATTTGCTGCCGCAGCTCTAGTCTAGTTATGTAAACCTAGATGGAGGCAAGCGGAGGATGGTGCGGTTGTTCCGCCATAGCCACATAGCTGCATGGCGGCCGAAGGGCATGGAGACACCACCATTTATCATCTCTCGAGCATCGTCTTCTCTGGTTCTCCCTCACAGCCATAATATATAGGCGAGGTTACCAGCCGCTGGCGATTTGTGCACGATAGGGGCAGTTACTGGTTTGTAGCAACTGAAAATTTAATCCGCTTCAAAGAAGACGCGTTAATTGAGGAAGCGGAGTCGCTCCCGCATCAGATACCAAAGACCACACCTCCTAGATCGCCCTCCTCCGCATCTCTGTTGTCGTCGCTTCGTTCGCCCCAAATCTCTCCTAGAGAAAGTTATTTTTCATCGATTCAGGTAGGAGGTTAGTAGATGGGCCAGTGGTAGCTGGAATGAGGGAAGGATTTAGTGGTTGGGGAAGGGGTTTTGGGCCTAGTTAACCACAATATGCCAATTTGATGTATAGAGTAGCTGCCCAAGGGATATCTGGTCCACTATGGGATGGATGGTTCATCTAACGGCCAGAAATTGGCGAGGGAGGATGATCGAATGGTTAAAAAGGCTCAGGTCATGAGAAGATTCCCTTTTGTCCTAGTTATCATATCCCTAATAACGTACACTAGTAGAAAAACCTTTATAGCAGACATTTTTATGAGTGGCGCTTTTCGCACGCCACGATTACATGGAAAAATACAAACGGCGTTTGAAAATTCATCAATGCCACTACTAAACAGATACCGAGGCGGCGCCACTAAGGGGAGACCCACCGATCCAACCGGGACAAATTTGGTGGTGGCATTCTTGATCAGCGAATGCCACCACTAGAAATGTACCGGTGGCGCTTGACAAAAAAAACGCCACCACTATTTATATATTATTAGATTGAACGTCGCAGATGAATCGATAAGAATGAGTTTAGCCCAGTCCCCACCCCCACCCAACCCGTCAGGCCGGCCACCGCACTGTGCCGCGCCTGGATCCACCGGAGCTACCGCCACCTGCCTCATCCCTGATCCCGATGCTCCCCCGGTCCACTGGGGCTGCCACCGCCGCCCTCTCGATCCACCTGAGCTTCCGCTGATCGCCCTGTTGTTGGGGGGATACACCCGGGTAGGGTCACGCCGGGGTATAAAGGTCGAGTTTATCGAGGTACGACAAGGTCAAAGCGAATGCTGACCGAGTCACCTCAAGGCTGGCCGACTTACGGAGTAACCCGGACCGGAGGATGTCCACCTAACTGAGTCCCGGCCGACGTATGTCGTAAGCTGACAGGATTTACGTAACTTGTATGCAGGTACCCGCATGGCCAGATTAACCAGGCATGATTCGGGTTATATCAGGCTTGCAAGAGAAGGAAGGTATCTCGCTGGTAAAAGGTGGTCACTGTACGCTGGAGCATGAGCGAAGCGGACAGAGGGAAGGACCACCGATATGTGGCCGACAAGGGTGACGCGCCTTGTGTCGGATGACCCTGGCGCCGCAGAGGCTTACGCAGCCTCTGCATAGCTTATGATGGCAAAAGGTGACCCGGTCGGTTTGCTATTTTGGGAAGAGGCATATTCTCAGGAATATGCCTCCATGTATGCCCTAATTAGAGACCTAGCCTCCCCTTTATAAGGAGCGCTAGGGCCTCTGTAGAGGGGGTTGGCGTTTGAGTAGTTGGTTCCTTGGAGATAGGTAGTGGTGAGAGTAAGAGAGCTCCTTCTTCCTCCTCTCCCCAATACAGCTCAAGGAGCATTTGTAAACCTCGTGAACCTAGTGAATATAAAGCATCTGTGTGTGGAATCACCACACTATCCCTCCCTGGATTCCCCTAGTGCATATTGGCCCCACCTTTAGCCTATCCATGGCATTTGCCGTGACACCACCACGACAGTTGGCGCCCACCGTGGGGCTAGCGGCGCTAGCAAGCGTAAAGATCTGGACGGGAAACCTCACCGGCAACGGCGAGTGCATCGTCTCTGGGCTCGTTCAGTGCTTTGGAGCGTTGGACTACGTCAGCGACAATGCTGGTTGTTTCGGAAAATAACCTCTTCCGCGCAACGGCCTCTTCGTCAAGCTTGGCGCTCACAAGATCTACGTCGTCGTCGATGTGTCGTGCGTTCACCCGCAGCACGTCGTCGAGGGAGGCGAGCCACCCCTTAGCGCGGCTCGCGGGGCGCGTATCACTCGCTCCCCTGGCCGCGCCGAGGTGATGATGACAGCGCCTGGTGCTGGCGCGAGCAAGGATCCGACACCAGATCCGGAGGTAACACCCAAGGCACCAAGGAAAAGTAGGGATCCTCCACTAGAGAGGCCAGAAAATGTGCTCCAGCAAGCGATAGATAGCTTGGCAAGTCCCATAGCACCTATAGTAGATCCGGCTCAGGCACATGCCGAACTAGAAGAAACTAGGCAGAAAATATTAGAGGGTGCGAAAAAGATAGCCGCGGCTGAGCAGTCGTTGAACATGACACTGCACGAGTACACAAGAGCAAATAAGGTAGATCCTGTGAAAGTAAAGGGGAGAAACCTCATCAGGGAAATGAACAAAGAGGGTAATACTAGAGTCGAGGAATCAGAGAACATTATGTCCGTTGGGCTGCCGAAGTACAGTACCCCGGCAAAGAACCTCAGAGCAGCGGATGCAGCTGCGTCCGAGTTAGAGGGTTTGACGGGTGAAGCCCGGCAAAGACAGCAGGATAGGGTCAATGAGTTAGTTCGGATCACTAACAGACAAAATGAAGAGTTGCTCAGGGCTAATATGGCAAGGGCTAGGGCTTCCAAAGTTGTTTATTCAGCGATAGGTAACCCGGAGAAATCTGATGGAGCTGCATCGTCCCCTCATGGTGGCCCTAGAAGAGAGGAAGTGGTGACCTCGGCGAGGAGAAACAAACAGATAGTCCCCTATGACCCGACAAGGGCAGGGAAAGGAAAAGCAGTGCAGGGAAATGAGGATCGACGAAGTGTCAGCCGAGGTGAAGCTGGCCGAGCTAACCGTGACCAAGGAAATGCCGGTCAGGAAAACACTGTGAACGGCAATGCCGGACAGCGCAACTCGACGGGTGCAGGGAAACCGCAGCAGCGGAATATACCACGGCAAGAGCAAAGTGTCGGCCAAGCTATGCAACAGAGAGGCACTCCACAAGAGGAAGATAGATACAATGATGGTGATTTGGAAATGGTGAACGCAGGATACCCTAGGCCGGATTATCACGTGATATGGTCAAGGTTGGGAAGCAGGAACTTGATGCCTGATGACGCCAGGTTAAAACTGGATCGGCTCTATAGGTCGGAGAAGATTGAGGGGCAAGGTCCTCCGGGTCCAGCGTGCTTTGGGCCCTAGATCATGAAAGAACCTCCAGTACCTAACTTCTAGTTACCCAGAGGCACGAAAACATATGACGGTAGCACAAAGCCGGAGGATTGGTTGATCAACAACGCGACGGCGGTAAAAATTGCTACAGGCAACTTGAGATGGGCTGTGAGATATGTACCTCAGATGCTGGAAGGGCCAGCAAGGGTATGGCTAAACAATTTACCACCCGGTAGTATCAACTGTTGGATCGATTTTGAGGAAATGTTCGTCAGTAACTTCTCAAGCACGTATCAGAGGCCCAATAGGCCGCAGACCCTAGCAATGTGCAAGCAGAGACCAAATGAGACAGAACGGGAGTTCTTAACCCGTTGGTGCACAATGCGAAACTCATGCGAGGGCGTGATCCAATCACATGCCATAGCTTGGTTTGCGCAAGGGTGTAGATATGCAAGCATGTTATGACAAAGGTTACAAAGGGATATGCCAACTACACTGGCAGAGACAATCCGGATTGCTGATTCATATGCCTTGGGTGATCCGACTCAACCTAGGCTTGTGTCAAACGAGTCAAATGAGGAGTACTACCAGCGAGATGGAGCCGGGTCATCCCGGCGGAATGATTACCAGGGTAAGAGAAGAGATGATAGACCGGATTACAGGTACAGTTTGCTACAAGTTGCTGTTGTAAATCAAGATCAACCCGGAGCAGGGAGTAATCACCGTCAGAAAACTGGAGGGCAACAGTGGACCCCAAGAAATGAAGGCAAGAAAACTTGGACGCCCGAGCAAAAGAGATAGTGGCAAGAAAAGAAGGACCGACTGAGGTATATGTATGAGGCAATGTTGGATCAGCCGTGCAAATTTCACACGCCAAATCCGAGTAACCCGGCGGGTCACACGACTAGGCAATGTGAGTGGATGAGGAAGATAGAACAAAGTTGCTCGGGGAATTCTCAGGCACCTCGGAACGATCAACCTTGGCAGGAGTTACCCCGGCAGCAATTACTCTCCGGAGCGAACACACAACAGTTAATGTTGCCACCACCTCCGCCGAGGTATGAAAACCATGAGAGAAGGGATGCAGTGCATCAGGTGGAAAATCAGCACCAGCCAGATCAAAGATATCCCGGCAATGAGGGGAGAAATGAATACAGAGAGCATCGCCAGAGTTACTGTGTGTTTACCACGGAGGAGACGGATAGAAAGAGCTTGCAGCACCGACATATGGAAGTGAATGCGGTAATGCCGGCAGTGACGAGGTATATGCCTTGGTCGGATCAGGAAATTACGTGGAGTATCAAAGACCATCCCAAGCTTATGCCTAGTCCTGGTTCATATGCACTGGTGCTAGACCCAATGTTCATCCGGCCAAATATCAATGTAAGATTCTCTAAGGTGCTGATTGATAATGGCAGCAGCATCAATATTTTGTACGTGGATACAATGTGCAAGTTGGGTATCTCGGAGAACATGCTCCAGGCCACAAGAACAACTTTCCATGGTATTGTGCCAGGCATTTCCTGTGAACCCATTGGCAAGGTTCGGGTAGACGTGCTATTTGGCACAAGAGATAACTTCCGAACTAAAAATTTGGAGTTTGAGGTGGTGAACCTAGAAAGCTCATATCACGCGTTACTCGGCAGGCCTGCCCTGAACAAATTCATGACAAGTTGTCACATCAGTTACCTAAAGATGAAGTTGCCCGGGCCAAATGGATTAATGATACATTGCAAATGTATCTATAATTTTTGATGCTCCATGCTTGGTTTTATCCACTTTCTTGTGTTTTGTTCCAACTTTGGAGTACTTTTCATATGATTTCTTAGACTAACCTATTAACAAGAGCCACAGTGCCAGCTGCCTATTTCTGCTGTTTTTGGTTCTAGGAAAGTCAGAAAATGAATATTCTCGGAATTGGACGGGACAAAAGCCAAAGTGCCTATTTTTCCGGAAGTGATCAAGTGCCAGAATATGAGACGGAGAAGGGCCAGAGGGCGTCCACACCACCTGGCCGCGCGACCAGGCCTGGACCGCGCCAGGGGGTGGTGTGGCCAGCCCTGGCACCCCCTCGGCCTCCCCTTCCGACTATAAGATGCCCTCGGGACGTAAACCCTAAGTACCCAATCAAAAATCCACGAAAGAGTCTGTAGCCGCCGTCATCTCCATCCCTAGATCAGGAGGGATCTGAAGCTCTTCCCGGCACCCTGTCGGAGATGGGAATTCACCCTGGAGGCCTTCTTCATCACCATGCAAGCCTCCGGTGTGATGCGTGAGTAGTTCATCCTTGGACTACGGATCCTTGTGGTAGCTAGATGGCTGGTTCTCCTCCTTTGTGCTTTCATGTTTAGATCTTGTGAGCTCCGTTCATGATCAAGATCATCTATTTGTAATTCTGTATGTTGTGTTTGGAGGGATCCGATGGATATTGAGATGCTATTTCAGATTGATTATTGATTCTATCATGTCTTTGTTATTTGAGATCTTGCATGCTTTCCGTTGTTAGTAGCTATCTTGGCCAAGTAGATGCTAGCAACTCCAAGAGTTAGTATTTATGCTCGATAGTGGGTTCATGCCTCTGGTAATCTGGGGAAGTGACAGAAATCTCTAAGGTACTAGATGTGCTGTTGCTACTAGGGAGAAAACAACAATCCTTTGTTCATAGAACAATTGTATTGTTTACTTTACACGCAGTTCGTAAAGCAATAATCTATTGCTTGCAACTTAATACTGGAGGGGGTTCGGATGATAACCTGAAGGTGGATTATTAGTTATAGATACAGTTGGATGGCGGTCTATGTATAATGTTGTAAAGCCCAATCAAGTCTCAAAGGAGTCAAGATGATTAGTATATGCATGTATTGCTTTCTCGGTGTTTGTCAATTGCCCCGCTGTAATTTGTTCACCCAGCATGTTAACTATCTTAAGGAGAGCCACCTCTAGTGAACTATGGATCCCGGTCCTTTACTTTACATACAATCTATAAACTGTTTACTTCTTTGTGTTTACTTTCTGCAAACTT
The DNA here is from genome assembly GCA_910589775.1 of Avena eriantha. Taxonomy (NCBI): domain Eukaryota; kingdom Viridiplantae; phylum Streptophyta; class Magnoliopsida; order Poales; family Poaceae; genus Avena; species Avena eriantha. The sequence continues at coordinate 316,691,583 of OU342746.1, forward strand.
TTACTTTTTTCCATTCGATACGTTTAATCCTTTGTTTTCCGGAAAACACGGTGAGATTGACAACCTCATCGCAAGTTGGGGACAAAGTTATGTGGTTGTGTTGTGCAGGTCTCCACGTTGCTACTAGCACAGGTAGTGTGCCCTGCCAAAGCTCAGCTAGTGACACCTTTGGGGTGTTTCCTTGCTCCTACTGGTTTGATTACACCTTGGTTTCATAACTAAGGGAAACTTGCTGCTGTGCTCATCATACCTTCCTCTTGGGGTTCCCAACGAGCTCTACATCAACCACGCACCAAGCAATTTTCTGGCCGCCGTGCATTGAGCCATCAAGCATTTTCTAGCGCCGTTGCCGGGGAGTCAAGGACATCTTCACAAGGGGAGTCCCTCATAACCAATCTCTTTACTTTGTTGTTTTTGTTTTGCTTAGTTTCTTTTTGCTTTGTTTGCTTGTTTTGTTCTTAAAAAAACACAAAAAAAATAGTTTTACTTGTTTGCTTTCTTATTTCAAAAACACAAAAAAAATTAAGTCTCCTTTAGTAGTCACCTCTCCCTTAGGTCACCATGTTGATCCCTACATTCATCCTGAAAGACCTTCCAATTGGTAGTGGTTCTATAATTGGGAAAGATAACATGGAAGAATTATTTAATCATGTTAGTAAGCATGAAGATACTGAGGATAGATCCCTTGTAGAATTCCTCCAAACTATGAGATTGCTGCAGCTTCTTTAATTCACATGTTAGAAGCTAGGTTTGTTAACCTCAACCCCTTAATGCAAGTAATGTTTCTTAAGCTTAAAGAAATTGAGGACCCTGAAAAGAGGGATTTTATTCTAGAAACTTTGTTTAAGGAGTTCTATGATGTTGCCAAGGAAGCTAGAAAAGTTTTTGAACGTTTCAATATGCTAGGCTCATGTGTAGATGTTGTTGGTACACAAGAAAATATGAACAAAACCAAACCTAATGGAGAGGAACCTAAGATACCAATACCCTTTAAACTAGTAGCAATACATGATGCCATAGAAAAGAATCTTCATTGGATTGTTCCTGCAAACCCTTTTGATGAGAATAGTGAGCCTAAGAGCATTGAGAGAGGATCCTCTAGAACTTACTTGGATGATATACCTTGCCTTGTTTAAAATATTTCGGGTATTGATCTTAATGCTTCTTCATTTGAGAATACTTGATCCTTTCTCTTGCTTCTTTTGCCTAACTTAAAGGCGTTAAAGAAAAGTACTTATTGGGAGATAACCCAAAAGTTTTAGATGAGTCTTGGAAGTTATTAACTCTGTAATAACCTCTCCTTATCCTTTTTATTTGCTTTTTGTGCCAAGAGTAACCTCTAATGAGAGAGAAGTAATGATTGGGAAAGTTGATGTCCCGAAACAGATTTCTGTGCTTCACCATAAAAATTCGTGAGAGAGCTCTGTATGTCGGATTGAGCTGTAATTTGTTGTGCTTCTGACCCAGGTTATTATCTAACTTTCGTTAGATCAACACTTTTTGATTTGAGAAACAGAAGGTCTTCGAAAAAATTCGTCTTTACCTGCTGGTCTGTTTTGACAGATTTCTGCCATTTTCTGCATTTGCTTCTTGTTGGTTCCTTCTCGAGTTCTTTTGGGGAATTGAGCTTTTTGAGGGAAGTTCTACAGTAGCTAGTGTTCTAATGGAAGTTTATTTGGTGTTAGAACTGAACCTTAAGACTTATTTATCTTAAGTGCACTAATGTTGCTAATGAGATTGTGTGAAGTTTTGTATGAAGGAAAAATTTCAGGTGTACGGAAGGAATGAGTAATGAGATGAAGGATGGACTAAATCTCAAGCTTGGGGATGACACGCATGTCACCCCAAGAAATATTGAAGAAGTACAAGCTTCAAAGGTTGGGGATGCCCAAGGCATCCCCTTCTTTATCAATAAAAATCCCAGGTTTCTTCCAAACGCTTCATTTTTATTGTTTCATGCACAATTGTGTTTTTCTTGGAGTGTCTTCTTTTTCGTTTTTGTTTTGGTTTTTGTTTGTTTTGGTTTGCTTATTTTTCTGAATAAATTGGTTGGACCCCCTCTTTCATACATTGGTTTGCAAATAGTTTGGTTTGGTTTGGAAAAGAGTAGAAAGTTCATACTTATGTGGTAAAAAGAGCTTGTTTTTGGCTGTGGCCTATGCTTTGCCATGCCATGCTTGATATTGTTTTGGCTTTATGCTTAGTATTATTTGCTGTAGCATGACTTGTTATAAACAATTGAGATTGCTTAATGTGCCTTGGATGAATCATGCATTGTTTTAGCATATTAAAGCATATTATAGTGGTATTCTCCTTTGATGCTTTATTTTGGTTGACTTGGCACATGCTCACACCATGTTATGACTATCTCAAGTCACCATAGCCTTTATGATCCTTTACTTTTCAACTTGTAGTATCACTTTATGCTTTGATCAATGATGTTTTGTCGCTCTGCATGATTATGGCCATTATTGCTCTCTTAGTTTGTCGCTCCCAGTCTTTTACTAGCCTCCACCACCAAGTATGAGTTCCACTCATGCATCCAACTCCCTAAACCAAGTTATTCCAAAGAGTCCACCATACCTACCTATTAGATTATGCTATTCCAAGTCTATTCATGCTTTTTTTACCTTCCAAATTAAACTTGTTATGAGAAAACTAGTGATTAAAGCTCTCACGAACTTGATGGCACACTTTACTTTTCTTGCCCTTAATAAAATTGAACCATTGTGTCATCTATGTTGTATATGCTTGCACTTATTTGTTGGGAATTAGCAGAACCATGATGTCATGGGGAACGCTTTCAACATTGCACTTGGTACTTGTACCTAGTTGATATCATGCTCTTTTGTATATGGATGTCGTCAGTGTGAAATGAAAGGGGAGCTTGTAAGTCCATGGAGTTATGTATATGTGTCAGAGAAACACCTGGGCCGCTGGTCTAATCCATGCTGACATGGTGGAAACCTGCAGCGTAACCATAATGAGCTGTCTATGAAGCATTCTTCTTATAAAAAAAAGAGTCCTATATTGAGAAAAAAAAGAGATACTATGAAAAGAGGAAAGAGAGAAAAAAGCACCATATTCCCATGGTAAATAAGAAGAATGCTGAGATGCTCGTTGTCTGCTTGCCTTGTTATTTTGATATGGGGATTCTTTCGTATCATCGGGCAAGGGGTACCCCGTTGGCGGTTCTCTATGATAGACATATACTTACAATGACAAGAACTTACCGGTGACTAAACTTGAGTAGCATGAGGAGCGGCCCTCGTATAGAAGGGACATGAGATTTCTGACTTATACTTCGTCAAGCATGTACACCATAGTTTGTTCACTTTAACATTAATCACTTCAAGATGCTTATGATAGGGGCAATGAGAGCTGAAAGCTATAAGTACCATAATTTTTGGAAGCTCTTTATGAGACTTGAATCCCTACTTCCTTTTACAAAGGCCTTTCTTCCACCATTATATTGAGTCTCCACCTTCTATCTTTATGCACCTACTTTGAGAGCATAGTGGCCATTCTTAGTTCTATGTGCATTGTCCCAAGACTAGTTGATTGATGCATACTTTGATATTGCTTGTTTTAAACTATTGTATCTAGTCACTCTTATGAACTTTGAAGGTGTCCTATGCATTTATATTTGCTACTCTGTTGAGGGACAAGCTGAATACTATTATGCTATGTTTTCTTTATGTGAAACAAACAAACGCCTTGCAAAGCATTGTTATCCATGAATCTTATGTTTGTGCCTTTTCATGTTGCATCATAGTTTCTTTGCTTATTGCTAGAACTTTGTCTTTCATGTTATGATTGAAGTACTATGATCCCAGCTTTGAATGTTTTGCAAATACTTTGATCAAGTCTTTGATGGTGCATGTCACCTCAAAAATTATTCTTTCTTTTTATCACTTACCTACTCGAGGACGATCAGGAGTTAAGCTTGGGGATGTTGATACATTGCAAATGTATCTATAATTTTTCATGTTCCATGCTTGGTTTTATCCACTTTCTTGTGTTTTGTGCCAACTTTGGAGTACTTTTCATATGATTTCTTGGACTAACCTATTAACAAGAGCCACAGTGCCAGCTGCCTGTTTTCTGCTGTTTTTGGTTCCAGGAAAGTCAGAAAATGAATATTCTCGGAATTGGACAGGACAAAAGCCAAAGTGCTTATTTTTCCGGAAGTGATCAAGTGCCAGAATATGAGATGGAGAAGGGCCAGAGGGCGGCCACACCACCTGGCCACGTGGCCAGGCCTGGCCCGTGCCAGGGGGTGGTGTGGCCACCCCTGGCACCCCCTGGGCCTCCCCTTCCGACTATAAGATGCCCTCGGGACGTAAACCCTAAGTACCCAATCAAAAATCAACAAAAGAGTCTGTAGCCGCCGTCATCTCCATCCCTAGATCAGGAGGGATCTGAAGCTCTTCCCGGCACCCTGCTGGAGAGGGGAATTCACCCTGGACGCCTTCTTCATCACCATCCAAGCCTCCGGTGTGATGTGTGAGTAGTTCATCCTTGGACTACGGATCCTTGTAGTAGCTAGATGGCTGGTTCTCCTCCTTTGTGCTTTCGTGTTTAGATCTTGTGAGCTCTGTTCATGATCAAGATCATCTATTTGTAATTCTGCATGTTGTGTTTGCGGGGATCCAATGAATATTGAGATGCTATTTTAGATTGATTATTGATTCTATCATGTCTTTGTTATTTGAGATCTTACATGCTTTCCGTTGTTAGTAGCTATCTTGGCCAAGTAGATGCTAGCAACTCCAAGATTTAGTATTTATGCTCGATAGTGGGTTCATGCCTCTGGTAATCTGGGGAAGTGACAGAAATCTCTAAGGTACTAGATGTGCTGTTGCTACTAGGGAGAAAACAACAATCCTTTGTTCATAGAACAATCGTATTGTTTACTTTACACGCAGTTCGTAAAGCAATAATCTATTGCTTGCAACTTAATACTGGAGGGGGTTCGGATGATAACCTGAAGGTGGATTATTAGTCATAGATACAGTTGGATGGCGGTCTATGTATAATGTTGTAAAGCCCAATCAAGTCTCAAAGGAGTCAAGATGATTAGTATATGCATGTATTGCTTTCTCGGTGTTTGTCAATTGCCCCGCTGTAATTTGTTCACCCAGCATGTTAACTATCTTAAGGAGAGCCACCTCTAGTGAACTATGGATCCCGGTTCTTTACTTTACATACAATCTATAAACTGTTTACTTCTTTGTGTTTACTTTCTGCAAACTATAAACTTTTACTTTTTTCCATTCGATACGTTTAATCCTTTGTTTTCCGCAAAACACGGTGAGATTGAAAACCTCATCGCAAGTTGGGGACAAAGTTCTGTGGTTGTGTTGTGCAGGTATCCACGTTGCTACTAGCACCGGTAGTGCGCCCTGCCAAAGCTCAGCTAGTAACACCTTTGGGGTGTTTCCTTGCTCCTACTGGTTCGATTAAACCTTGGTTTCATAACTGAGGGAAACTTGTTGCTGTGCTCATCATACCTTCCTCTTGGGGTTCCCAACGAGCTCTACATCAACCACGCACCAAGCACTTTTCTAGGCGCCGTGCATTGAGCCATCAAGTAATTACCATAACGGGAGATTTCCAACGTTCCATTGAGTGTGCGTCAGCCGGGTCTAACCTGGCCGAGTCACTCGTGATCGCACAAGAAAAGAGAAAGATCTAGGAAGTGGCAGCATTGGCTCAGTCCACATAACAATATATGCCGGCACTGAGTAACCCACATGGAACTGTCTCATTTCAAGCAACGAAAGATACGAAGAAAGTGTCTGTTGACGATCTGTTCCCAGAGCGCACCGTGACGATTGGTGCCGGGTTAAAGGACAAATAGGAAAGCGAGCTCGTCAACTTCCTCCGTGAGAATTGGGATATCTTTGCTTGGTCCACACAGGACTTGCAAGGTGTTTCCAGGGAGTTGGCCGAGCACTCTTTAAATGTGAGACCCTGAGCAATGCCGGTGAAGCAACCTCTCCTCCGTTTCGCTGAAGATAGGAGAAAAGTCATTGGAGATGAGATAGCTCTACTCCTAGCAGTTGGGTTTATCATGGAAGTGCTTTACCTAGATTGGCTATCTAATCCGGTGCTGGTGGAAAAGAAGAAAGATGATCCGAATGTGGCAGTGGTTTGGCGTATGTGCATCGATTACACGAACCTAAATAAGGCATGCCCAAAAGATCCATTCCCACTGCCAAGGATAGATCAAGTCATAGATTCTACTGCTGGGTGTGAACTGTTGTCATTCATAGATGCATATTCTGGTTTCCACCAGATACCTCTGAACGCAAATGATCAAATAAAGACTGCGTTTATCACCCCGTATGGGGCTTATTGCTATCGCACCATGCCTTGTGGTTTAGGTAATGCAGGGGCAACATACCAAAGATGTATGCAAAAATGTTTACACGACCAAATCGGCCGAAATGTGCAAGTATATGTGGATGATATGGTTATAAAAACCAAGGAAATCAAAACGCTCCTTGATGATATCAGGCAAATGTTCGCGAACCTAAGAAGGTTCCGAATGAAGCTTAACCCGGAGAAGTGTACCTTCGGTGTCCCGGCTGGAAAATTACTCGGATTTCTTGTCTCCATCCGAGGTATCGAAGCTAACCCAACTAAAATCCGAGCCATAGAGCGAATGGAACTGCCGAAGTGTCTTAACGATGTCCAGAAGTTCACTGGTTGTCTGGCATCTTTGAGTCGGTTTGTATGTCGGATGGGAGAAAAGGCATTGCCTCTCTATCAACTAAAGAAAAAAGCAGACAAGTTCGTATGGACGCCGCAGGCCAATGAAGCCTTCATCCAGTTAAAGAAAATGTTAGCCACTGCACCAGTGTTGGCCTCTCCACTATCAAAAGAGCCAATGTTGCTCTACATAGCCGCAACCAACCGAGTTGTAAGTGCAGTAGTAGTGGTAGAGCGCGACGAAGAGGGTAAGTTAGTGCAAAGGCCAGTCTATTACCTGAGCGAGGTATTATCAGCATCGAAGCAAAACTATCCTCACTATCAGAAGATGGCGTATGGTGTGTATATGGCAGCGAAGAAGCTAAAACACTACTTTGAAGAACACCCAGTCAAAGTGATATGTGAAGCCCCCATATCTGAGATAATGAGTAACAAGGACGCAAGCGGCCGAATCGCAAAATGGGCAATTGAGCTAGCCCCTTATGCTCCGTAGTACGACAGGCGAGATGCGATCAAGTCTTTGGTTGTGGCCGATTTTTTCATAGATTGGGCTGAAATGCAATATGAGCCACCGTTACTAGATCCGAACTACTGGAGAATGCATTTTGATGGATCAAAAACAAAAACCGGGTTAGGCGCCGGAGTTGTACTTACCTCACCAAAGAAGGACCAGTGGAAGTATGTGCTGCAGATCCATTTCGCAGCATCAAACAATGTCGCCGAGTATGAAGCACTTGTGCATGGGCTCAAGGTGGCAAAAGAAATTGGAATACGTCGGATCCAATGCTTTGGCGACTCGGATCTGGTAGCTCAGCAAGTCTCGTTGCAATGGGCTGCTTTGGATGTAAACATGGCATTGTACAGATTTCATGTGAAAAAGATATCAGGGTGCTTCGAGGGATGCGAGTTTCACCATGTACCCCGGTTGGAAAACGAGGCTACCGACGTATTGTTGAAGCTCAGATCAACCTGACAAGAAATTCCATCGGGTGTAGCACTAGAACACCTCAGAAAACCATCTATCAGGCCATCCCCAGAATCCGAGTCAATCTACATCCCGGCAGATCCGGAGTCCGGAGCTGTACCCATGGACATTGATGTGGGAAGTGGTTCAGGAAACCCGAGGACTGCTGCGCAAAACCTGGGGACTGCGCAGCGCGATCCGGCCGAGGTTATGTCGGTGGATCAAATGGAAATTGATGAGAATGTATTTCCGGTGCGAGCTATCCCAGCTTGGGCACTACACATATTTCAATTCCTGAAGGATGGAACTTTGCCCAATGAAGAGGTGCTTTCCAGGCAAATTCAGAGGCGCGCAAAGGCATACACGATTATAAATGCCGAACTATAAAAGAGGAGTGTCACAAACGTCCTCCAACGATGTGTTGACCCGGAAGAAGGGTTTGACATCCTCCGAGATATACATCAAGGGGAATGTGGGCATCACGCCTCATCCAGAGCTTTAGTAGCAAAACCTTTCTAGCATGGGTTCTACTGCCCAAGTGCCTTGGAACAAGAAGAAGATCTAGTAAGAAAATGCAATGGTTGTCAGAGGTATGGAACCAAGACACACATGCCAATGTCGGAGCTCAAGACCATACCAATTACCTGGCCATTTTCCGTATGGTGTCTGGATATGGTTGGCCCGTTTAAACCGGCAAGAGGAAATATGACCCATATCTTGGTTATGGTGGACAAGTTTACGAAGTGGATTGAGGTAAAGCCGATAAGAAAATGTGATGGAGTTACAGCCGTGACATTCCTCAAATATATCATTCTGAGATATGGCTATGCTCACAGTATCATAACAGATAATGGCACCAATTTTGCTGAAGGAGCATTTGCGTGATTCTGCCGAGATAAGAAGATCTGGCTGGACGTTGCCTCGGTAGCCCACCCTGCATCGAACAGACAAGTGGAGAGATCCAACAGATTAGTATTATCCGGGGATAAAACCCCGGCTCATTGAGCCGCTGCAAAGATCAGCGGGGTGCTGGATAGAAGAACTACCATCGGTACTGTGGAGTTTAAGAACAACTCCGAATCGATCAACATGCTATACGGCATTTTTTCTGGTATATGGGGCAGAAGCTATATTACCAGCCGACATAGAGCATGATTCGCCTAGGGTCACCCAATACACAAAAGCCGAAGTGCGAGAAGCCCGGCAAAATGATGTTGATCTGCTAGAAGAAGCGAGAGAATTGGCATTATCCAGATCCGCCATATATCAACAAAATCTCCAACGCTATCATAGCCGGAAAGTAAACCCCCGAGTCTTCCGGGAAGGTGACCTGGTACTCCGGTTGGTACAACATACTGCTGGCATGCATAAGTTATCCCCCCATGGGAAGGGCCATTCATTGTGAGCACAGCATTGCACAATGACTCTTATTATCTCATCGACGCAAAACCATAGGAGAAGAACAAGGCGGACAGGTTCGGCGAGGAATCTAAGCATCCATGGAATGTAGCTCTACTTCGTCCGTTCTACACTTAACAAAGAAGTGTGTGTATCCGAGTCTCTCATACGTCGGTATGTATGCCTGCAATGAGTTTATCAATGAAATCTTGGCACCTTGAGTAGTAACTCGGGGACTACCTTAATAATATTTGTTATCTTCTATACTTGTAATTTATTTTTATGTCGGCTGGCTTAAGTTTCTTCTGCCTAAGCCGGATTAGTAGTGTGTGAGCACCAAAAACTCAACTCTTCGATTTGCTGCTATCCAACAAGATTTGGCTTCATGGCAAGCAAGAGAACAAGTTTGGAATTGCGTAGCACACGAAAGACGACTAAGGAAAATAATGTAATCGAGCCGACATTTGTTATTCGGACTAACTTTATGTTTACCTTGTTTTTATGATGTTGGATTATTTTAAGCTAGTCCTAAAGTTTCCAAGTATTGTTAATTCAATTTTTGAAACCCGGACTCGTAGGTCACAAAACCGAATCAAGGTAGACACGAGCCAAGCCAGGAAATTGGAGAAACAAGAAAATGAAACTCGGGGACTACGCCCAAGTTAATCCGGCATGAGCAACTTAGTAGCAAAATATAATTTGTGTGCTTAATACATCTGCACCCGGCATACCGGGGATCTGATAAATTTCAAAGTGTTTTTTCACGCTCAAGGAGCAACAGTAGGAGGAGGAAACTCGGCGCCAGCAGGTGGAACTCCGGCTTCAGCCTCATCATCGTCTTCATTTTCTTCGATATCTGAAGGTTCGTCCTCTTCCTCGTCTTCTGAACCATCCTCGATGTATTCGTCGTCAACGGCACCAAGGAAAATTGGTCCTTCATTCCATTGATGGACAGGGGCAAATTGGATGAGGTTGTGGGTGCAAGCCTTGCGCCGGGCTACCCAATCCGGGTCATCCAACCACTTTGATCCATTGCGCAGGCGCTCGAGAAGCTTCAGATCTAACTTTTCATACCATGTGAGAACAAAGTGGAGGATAGTTCCAGCTCCAGCGCGTCCGGCGGATTCCCTCCAGAGGTCAAGCTGGGTCTCGAAATGCATTAACTTGGTAATCAAAGCAGTGGACCCCTCCAAAGTATCTTCACCATGCCAAAGGGCACGGAAGATCCAGACTGCTGCATCTAGGAGACCCGAACCATAGTTCTTCACAATCTCGATGTGAGAGGATAGGCTGACCAACAAGTCCTCCATGTCATAGGGAATGTTTTTAGAGCCAGGACTAGTTGGGGTACCCCTCTGCTGGCGGAACTTGGTAACTACAGCAACTGCAATAACATCGCCCTCTAGGAATTTGCCTGAAAAGAAGACAAGTGAAATAGGTAAAGGAGGTTGACCCGGAGAGATTCATGTCGGCTGAAGGAATAGAACTTATGAGAGATATGACTGTGGATCCATGTCAGCTCGGTGGTACAATCAGCACGCCTCTTCCGGAGTTTTGCAAGTTCAACATTTGTCGATTCAAGCTTGACGTTGGCCTCCTTCAACAGCTCTTGATCTTTGGCAAGTTGAAGGTTGAGACATTCTCATTCCTCAGTGAAGTCTTGGCCAGCTTTATCCATCTCAGTCTTGTGGAGCGCCTTGAGCTTTTTCATTTCAGCCTTGAGCTTGGCAATTTCATCATCTTTGGCCTGGAGAATGGCAAGTTCGTCGTTCTTCTTCTTGAGCTCGGCCTGATGTTGCCCTGCTTGTTCAAGAAAATGCAGCATCATATCAGGCACATGCACAATATCTTCAAGGGATGTTGCAATGGTGTGTTAACCCGGCAGAGCCGAGGCATAAATATCTGCCAAGCCAAGAAGAAAAGGAGAAAAAGTGTAGAAGGAGATCAGCTGAACCGAGTTACCTTTTATCTCGCCCAAGTTTTTCCTCATAATGGTATTCTCGGCCTCCACTGCAGCTGCGCAATCCAAATGACAAATTAATCCGGCGGGGAAAGACAAAGAAAGATGGGAAAAAAGACAAAGAGAAAACTTACCCCTTTTTTCAAACTCGGCAAGAACTACAGAATGTTTCAAGCGCAGCGCCTTGTGTGTGTCCAAGAGGCGCTAAAACTCAGCACTCCGACGATTGGTGGTGACCTGAGAAAAGCAAAGTTGACTTAATTGTGTGCATATTCGAAGTGTACAAGATCTGGGCCAAGTGGAACTTAACCTGGCTCTAGGTGTGTGCATATTCGAAGTGTACAAGATCCAGGCCAAGTGGAACTTAACCCGGCTCTAGGTGTGTGCATATTCGAAGTGTACAAGATCCGTGCCAAGTGGAACCTAACCCGGCTCTAGGTGTGCACATATTCGAAGTGTACAAGATCCGGGCCAAGTGGAACTTAACCCGGCTCTAGGTGTGTGCATATTCGAAGTGTACAAGATCCGGGCCAAGTGGAACTTAACCCGGATCTAGGTGTGTGCATATTCGAAGTGTACAAGATCCGGGCCAAGTGGAACCTAACCCGACTCTAAGTGTGTGCATATTCGTAGTGTACAAAATCCGGGCCAAGTGGAACTTAACCCGGATCTAGGTGTGTGCATATTTAAAGTGTACAAGATCCGGGCCAAGTGGAACCTAACCCGGCTCTAGGTGTGTGCATATCAGAAGTTACTAAGGAGCTACGCTAGTTCTCTAAGGAGCATCCGGCCGAGTAACATGTTACTCCCCTGGAGGCTCGGGGACTAATGGATATATCTCTAAGCACTTGTGCATGCTAAAGAAAAGACAAATTAGCGTACCTCCATCATCCGGCCAGCAAGATTGATAGCCTTGGCTGCTGTGTTCACTTATGCGCTAAATTCGGCGGGCCCAAACTTCTCCGGAAGATCGTCATTGGGATCGACGAACTCCGCTTTGTTCTAGTTATTGACGTATTCGATTAGGGCCGGAGGATAACGCTCTCCACTAAGCATGTGGGGCGCAATCAAACCCTTGGTGTGGGCCTCCCTCCTTTCAATTTGGGCAGCAGCAGGGCTGGTGTGAAATGCAAGTTGTGTGCTAGCTGACCCGGGGGAGGCATCCTTCTTCGGCAGATTTTTCTTCGGAAGCATGGACACGAGCGTGCGCTGTCCAGCTTCGATGGACGCCGCCCTGGCGGCGTCAGAACTTTTCTTGGCCTTGGGCTGCTATTGAGAGGCTAAGGTTTGAGCTACGGATTTGGACTTGGGCGCAGCCTTGGTGCTAGTTGGGTCTTCTCACCGAGTCTTGGAAGACTCGGAGGAGGCAGAAGGAGTTGGTGCTGCTGCTAGTACTTGTGGTGCTGCTGTTGGTGGTGGTGGTGCTGGTCTTGGTGGTGGTGCTGTTGGTACCTCGGAGGTGGCAGGTTGCGGCTGAGCCAATGAGGAGCTGGGAGCATCCGCTGCCTCAGCAGAACCACTTCCCCCTGCTCCAAGGTTTCCCTCCTCTGGACAAGGTGGACTAGAACGTGGAGCAGCTACTGAACCCTCCTGAATGGGGCTCAGCGGGCGTGTATCGTCGCCACGAGGGGGAGATGGGCTATGCCAGAAGGAAGAGGAGATGCTGGAGCCGCTCTGAGGAACCTCCACCACAGCCCTACCAAATCAAACGACGAATAATAAGTTATAACAAAAGGAAGGCATGTAGATAGAAAAGTACGAAGCAAAGAATTGGACAAAAAGAAAAGTGACTTACTCATCAGAAGTCAAAGGCTCCTTGGGCTTCCGAGCTCTTCGAGTCTTGGCCTTAGTCGGAGGCTTGGCGGCAGCCTTGTCTGCGGACTTCTTTCGCCTCTTGGTTGTTTTAGAAGGTCCGGAAGAAGCAGCAGAAGCGGCAGCCCGTTTCTTAGACGCGGCTAGGACCGGCTCACCCGTGGCGAGAGGAGGATCTTCGTGGATCTGCCAAGCTGGGTTAGCTGAAGCCGGAAAGGCGTAAGAAATGGGTACAACGTCAAATGCTTCCATCACCTCAACGCCGGAATCATCTTCATCATCAGGCCAATCCCTTAAGGAAGAGAAGTTACCAGTGGGTCGCTTGGTTGCATCAGGGAATGGCAGTAACATCTCCTAATCCGGCTCCTCCTCGTCCGAGACAAGTCGATCCTTCGCCCATTTGAGGGAAGGCTCGGTGCCATCTTCGAGGGTTTGCTGAAGAAACAACTACGAAAGAAATACTAAAGGATCAAATAAACAACATACTCCGACATAGGATATAACTCGGAAAAAGATTGAATCACGAGATTTACCATAGGAGGAGGCTTGTCCTGACAGTAATGCTCCAATCCCCACTCCCAATCAGCAGAGAAGTCCTTGTCGGTCGTAAAAAGGGCCTTGACCCGGCGGAATATCTCGGTGTTGTTCAGTTCAAAGAAAGAAGTCCGGTTGGGGTCAAGTCGCCAGGTTATATGGCAAAGCTTGTGTGTGCGCTTCTGGAGATGGGAGATCCGGCTGCGGACGAAAGTGATCATCGCGTCCTCGTTGCGCAGCCCCAAATCCTTCAGCTCCTTGAACCGCTTGTTGACTTGATTCGCCAAGACAGTGGGTTTCTTGGAAACCCGGTCCCACAAATCCGAATTAGGAGGACCCGAAGCATAGGGGAGTAGCTGGATCAGATCCTCATCCGTGCCATTTCTAACATAGAAGAAAGTTCGGGCCCAGCCCTTGCAGGAATCAAGCCCCGTGACCCGGGGAAAGACGGATTGTTTCCAGGGAGAAATAGAGGTAGCACCGAATTGTGTCAGATGTTTGTCCTCCGGGCCAAGCAGTTTATTCGGAATCATGTTCCTTCGCAGACCGAAGAACTGGATCCAAAGCTCTTTGGTGGGCCACAGATCGACATATCCTTCTACGGTGGAGGCGAAGGAAGAAAGGGATGTGATGGCATTCGCCGGGAGATGGTGAGGTTGGAGTTCGTAGATATTGAGGAAGTCATGGAAAAAATCGCTCACGGGCAGGCCGAAGCCGCGTTGAAAGTGAGAAAGGAACACGACGAGCTCACCCGTGTTGGGTGAGGGAGCGAGCTCCTTAGATGCGAGGCAGGCAGTCACACCCTCGGCGGTGCGACGGGTGTGGTAGAGCCAGTCCAGGTCGTCCTGGCACACCCAGGAACCGGCCCAGGCACCGCGCTCTATGTTTTCCGCCCCTCCTCCATCTCTTCTTCAGCGACGGCGAGCTCCTCTTCGGTCATATCTAGATCACTGTCCTCACCGGCCCTATCGGAGGTGGGAGGAAGAGACTTGGACTAGCGCGGACCCGTGACGGTGGAGCTGCGCGGGAGCGGCAGCGAGGCAGGTGCAAGAAAGCACGGTGCAGCGGCGGTGCTGCTGAGCAGATGCTGCGGCGGCGGCGCTAGTGCTGTCGCTAGGAAGAAGAAGAGGCAGAGCGGCGCGAGAAGGAGAAAATGGCCAAGGGGCGCGCCCCTCCCCTATTTAACCAGGCCCCAGCGGGGGTAGTGGGATCGTGCAGTGCGTCGAGGCCACACAGTGTGGCTGTGTATCTGTCGGGTCAACCAATCAGAGGCGAGCCACAGGAAGGGCCACAGGGCACAGGGGATCCCACGACGCGACGTGGTGATACATTTAACGAGGATGCGATCACGACATGACGTGTGCAACAGTAACACCTGACAATAAGTGCAGTAACTGGCGCATGCCCTTAAAATGAGGCAAGATAATGATTACCCTCCACGTGGGACGTGGGAAAGTGAAAGAGAGAATGAAGGATAACCTGGAAAATTAGAGGGTGACCCGGCCTGCGAGTGAAAACTCGGAATCTGCCAAGGGAAAGTTAGCCCATGAAATCCGGGCTATGAGGTAACTCGGAAAAGGGAGCAAAAGGCTCGGTAAATTGAAGCTGCCGTGGCCTTAGCGGCTGAAGCTGCTAAGACCGCACGAGCTTCGGAGACTAATGTTGGGGGGATACCCCCGGGTAGGGTCACGCCGGGGTATAAAGGCCGAGTTAGTCGAGGTACGGCAAGGTCAAAGCGAATGCTGGCCGAGTCACCTCAAGGCTGGCCGACTTACGGAGTAACCCGGACCGGAGGATGTCCACCTAACTGAGTCCCGGCCGACGTATGTCGTAAGCCGGCAGGATTTATGTAACTTGTATGCAGGTACCCGTGTGGCCGGATTAACCAGGCATGATCCGGGTTATATCAGGCTTGCAAGAGAAGGAAGGTATCTCGCTGGTCAAAAAGTGGTCACTGTATGCTGGAGCATGAGCGAAGCGAACAGAGGGAAGGACCACCGAGGCGTGGCCGACAAGGGTGACGCACCTTGTGTCGGATGACGCTGGCGCCGTAGAGGCTTACGTAGCCTCTGCATAGCTTACGATGGCAAAAGGTGACCCGGTCGGTTTGCTATTTTGGGAAGAGGCATATTCCCAGAAATATGCCTCCACGTATGCCGTAATTGGAGACCTAGCCTCTCCTTTATAAGGAGCGCTAGGGCCTCTGTAGAGGGCGTTGGCGTTTGAGTAGTTGGTTCCTTGGAGATAGGTAGTGGTGAGAGTAAGAGAGCTTCTTCTTCCTCCTCTCCCCAATACAGCTCAAGGAGCATTTGTAAACCTCGTGACCTAGTGAATACAAAGCATCTGTGTGTGGAATCACCACACTATCCCTCCCTGGATTCCTCTAGTGCATATTGGCCCCACCTTTAGCCTATCCATGGCATATGCCGTGACACCACCACGACACCCGTACCCGAGCCCGCCGCGTCGTCCCCAAGCCGCCGCCCTGTCGCCGACCGTCGGTGAGCCATCTGCGTGGCCCCTTTTATTTTCAGCTGTATTCTAGGTGGATTTTAATTGTGTGGATGGTTTAGATGCACAAGTCGATGATTTAGATGTGTAGTTTTAGTATAAGTAGATGATTTTAGATGTATAAGTAGATGATTTATATAAGTAGTTGTTAGTATAAGTAGATGATTTAGATGTATACATAGATGATTTAGATGGATAAGTAGATGATTTGCATATGTATTTGTCAGTATAAGTAAATGATTTTAGATGTATAAGTAGATGATTTAGATGTATAGTTGTTAGTATAAGTAGATGATTTAGATGGATAATTAGATGATTTAGATGTGTAGTTGTTAGTATAAGTAGATGATTTAGATTATTTATGTCTTATATGTAGCAAATGGATCGTGTGTGCTAAGTGTGGTGGCAGGAGGATCCATGGATGCATTCAAGTGGTTAATCATCCTGGTTTTACGATGTTAAGGGGAAGATCCTGAACGGGCTACCTTGTTCTTCCTGATAACTTTCTAGCTAGGACGGCATGTTCTAATCATGTTGTTGCTCAATTATTGTCACGGTCAATTAGTTTTGTTTTCTAACTATTAGTATTATATTTTGCATAGTACATACCATGCGCATATATACATGAAGCTTTGGAGAAGATCAACGTAGGCGAAAATGAGGATGCCGCAGGTATGGCAGACATGGTCTTAGAGAGCAGCCAAGTCTTCACTGTTCTTGTCACAAATGAAGGCAGCGGAACTTAGTGTAGCTTGACCCTAGAGATATGCTATCCAGTCAAAGTTTATTACACTATCTAGTTGAACTTCAATAATGCGTTGCTATCTAATCGAATATCAACAATATGCTACTATTCCCATTTTACTATTATTGTATATGAATATGTAGTTTTTTGATATATAATTGTTGTTAAATTCAATAATAGAGCAGTGGTTTTTTTAATTTTTGAAAAAACATACATGGCATGTGGTAACCACTCGAACGCCATAGATGTAAATTTTAGTCGTGGCACTCCAACCACACGCGACCGGTGTTCATGTTACTACTGACGTTCACCCACACGCCATCAGTAATCTGTACCAGTGGCACGAGAATGCCATCAACCTCATTTTTTAAACATCACTAATAAGCTTTTTCCTGTTAGTGACAAATAAACATGCTAGAGAATAGCACAAAGAGCAAAGTAATGACAAGGGCATATAAAATTGAAGAGGATGCGAAGATCCAAGTTGTATATGGAATTTCAAGTTCTTCGAGAAGAACTCTAATCTCCACTGGAGGGGCAGTGCGAAACAAAGGCCACAAAATTATCCCTTAGGTCTAGCCTTCTTCTACTTGAGGCAGAGTATAGGCAAGAAAGACAACCGGTTTGGACTGCGGAAGAGAGGTAGTTGGTGTGCTTAGCACAACGGTCGTGAAGGTCCTATGCCGCAGAGAGAGCTGCGGCTATGGGACGAGCCGATAACAACTTATGCACGGTTTTGCAACTCTGCCCATAGTTTTTTTTCCTGTTCTTTAAATGTATCACCATCAACCACCAAAGTCCCACTTCTAGTTTAATTGTTAAACTCTAGTTCAAATTTCGAACATGAACTAGAAGTGGCTCTTTGGTGAGATACCACTTAACACCTTACGGGACACCCCGTTAAGCTATATCTTTCACTAATGGTTGCTGGCTGACATAGCATGCATACATACATTATGATTTTTAATTATAGAAGTTGAAATCACTACATGCCTAACGGTCGATCCGCCTGTTATGGTGCTGTACGCCAATCATGCATGTATCGGTCGTGTGGTGTTCTCCGGTTTATATTACTGAGCATGTGAATATATGTAGGAAGCACGTGAGCAGGTGCACACGATTTCCCCTGGCGCGCGCCTGCCAATGCCATGAATAATGATGGATGATTGAGGAACAGGTAGATCTACTGCTTCTGCCATGGCTCATGCATTCAGGAGCAGGTAGCCATAAGTTCACTGCTGATGGCGACGTACCGCCGACATTTTTAGCAGCTCACGCGTCGCGTCGTGCTGCTTAAATTTGCATACCATATCGAACGACGGACCTGCATGCTGCACGAACCGTACCAGTACTACCAGTACATTTATTTATATACAGTATATCCCAACCGGCAGCTGTTTAACCCTAGTGACCGCTTCGCCGGTCATTAACACAGGAGTCGCCTGCGCGCTATAGATCTTGGGAAACAGAGGGTTAAACTCTGAACAGTGACTTTCGACCACACACGTAGTGTACAACTTTGCCCGACTGTCCTCGAGATCTTATCCTAGATAGTAGTACCAGATACCCTTGGGTAACTGTACGTTCTGCAAGGGTGGCCGGAAAAATTATTGGCTTTGTTGATCTTCGTCAAGCCTGGTTCTGACTAAAGAAAAATTACACTTCAAAAAAATGGGCCTTATCGTCCGGAGCTTTAGTGTCGGCCATGTTTAGATCCGGAACTAATATGTGCATTAGTACCGGTCCCAACGGTTAGGACGTCGTACGGGCACGGCTAGTTTTAGTCCCGACCAAACAGGACCTTTCACTACAGGGAAAAACGTCGCTGCCGTGCGGCCTACCAAAGAAAGCTTTGTCGTGAGCAGGTGAGCACGACGCACGGCAAACAACCGTAACACGGCACATCGAACAAAAACGCACGACAACGAAAGGACACATGGCAAAGACCAAAAATAACACAGGGCAACAAACAATGTCACGGCAAAGACTAACCACAACGCATGGCAACGACATGCCTCATGGCAGCGCCGTATATTTGGCCCCTCCGTGGGAATATTTTCCTGCAGAACGACCCACCATCAGCTGTTGACGAGCGGGTGACGGAGGGGGCTAACGGGGCGACTTTGCCATGTTGCCTATAAACGCAACCCACGGCAAAGCTCCCTTTTCCGGGCGGCTTGTAGACAGAACCCACGACAAAGCTCCCTTTGCCATGCGCACATGCTTTGCCGTGTATTTTTTTCTTCTCCATTCTGTTCTATCAATTGTATTTCTTTGATTAATGTTACTTATATTTATTCATTAAATTAATTTTATTTAATTAGGATGGCTCTGATTAAATAAATGTTTCTCTCGATCACCATCTATATATACCCGCCCGATGCCCCGAAGCGCGGTTTCCCGCGGAACCCTGACCTGCGGGCCTCGGATCGTCTAACCCTAGACTTTCTTCTGATAGGGGTAGCCCGGTGTAGCTCTATCTTGTTTTGCGTTTGTTTAGGTCATAGGATGATGTAAAACCATGTTGGGTAACAAAAGGTGTGACAATATCCTACCCGGTTTCACGAGGAGTTTTCTCCTTAGACGAGTTTGGAACCTTCGCTTTTAGGTTACAACGCATGCCTGCGAAGGGAGACGCATGCACCCGGGGACTAGGTTTTATATGTTTCAACATAGAACCACACTTTCATGCATGTGCTAGGGCCACATGCAAGTTCTCGAGGTGTTCCGATGCCCCGGAGCGCGGTTTCCTGCGGAACCCTGACCTGCGGGCCTCGGATTATCCACCCCCTAGATTTTCTTCTGATAGGGATAACCCGATGTAGCTCTCTGTTATTTTTTGTTTGTTTAGGTCAGAGGATGATGTAAAACCATGTTGGGTCACAAGAGGTGTGACAATATCCTACCCGGTTTCACCGGAAAAAGGAGTTTCCCCCTTAGACGAGGCCGGAACCTTCGCTTTTAGGTTACAGTGCATGCTTGCGAAGGGGGACACATGCACCCGGGGACTAGCTTTTGCATATTTCAACATGGCACCACACTTTCATGCATGTTGTAGGGCCATATGCAAGTTCCTGAGCTCTTCCAATGCCACAAAGCGTGATTTCCCGCAGAACCCTGACCCGCAGGCCTCAGATCGTCTACCCCTAGACTTTCTTCTAACAGGGATAGCTGATGACCCACAATTATAGGGGGTGTATCGCAGTATTTTCGATAAGTAAGAGTGTCGAACCCAACGAGGAGCAGAAGGTGCTAGCTAGTGGTATGGATCAGGAATTCTCTGCAAATACTTAGCAAACGGATTTTTAGGGGTTTTTGATAAAGCAAGTAAACAAAGTACGAGTAAATAAAAGACAGTAGGACTAAATGCAGCAAGTGGCCCAACCCTTTATGCAGCAAAGGACAAGCCAGTTGTATTACTTAAGATGACCAAACGTTCTCGAGGACACATGGGAAGACTGTCAAGTGCTTTCGCTTCATATAGTTGATTAATCTTCTCTAGCTTGCTAAGTGCTGTGTGGGTGAACCTGTGCTAATGTACCGCCCCATCCAAGACTAATACATACTTATGATTATACCCCTTGCAAACATCCGTAAGTACAAGAAAGTAATTAAGGTAGAAACCTAACCACAGCTTTAAACTCTAAGACCCTTACGTCCCTTGTGCAATGGTTTTCTAACGGGGGTTCAGGTGTCTGTCACTCCGACAACCCCTACGATTAGTAGCCAAATACACAATGCATTCCCCTAGGCCCTTATAGGTGAAGTGTCATGTAGTCGACGTTCACATGACACCACTAGAAGAAGTACACCACAACTTAAATAACAATCTATTGAATTTTCTCAACGCAACTCCACTACTAACAACAAGACTTCTCCCATGTCCTCAAGAACAAAACGAACTACTCACAAGACATCATATGGATCATGATCAGAGATGGAATAATGATGTATAACAATCTGAACATAAACAATAATTCAATGGTTCACTCAATAGCATCAACTACAAAGAGTAATCAACACCGGGAAAGTTTCCCCTATGAACTAATGGAAGATTCAATGCAATTGTTACAGCAATATGGAGATGGTGATGAGGGTGCTGATGGTGATGATGGTGGTGGTGATGATGATGATGATGATGATGATCCCGACGAAGTCCATCTTGATGGTGGTGTTGATGGCGACGATCTCGCCTCTCCGGGAAGGAATTCCCCCGGCAGAAATCTGTCTGCCCGAGAGATCTTTCTCTCTCGGTGTTTTCCGCCCCGCAGAGGCGACGGAATCTTTCTGTGGTCGCTCCTCGATTCTTAGGGTTTCGGGAGGAATATATACGCTAGAGGGGAGTGCTAGGGGTGGACCAGGGCGGCCACACCACCTGGTGGCACGGCCTAGGCTGGCTTGCACCAGGGGATGGTGTGGGCCCCCTGTGGCCCATCTCCAGCCCCCCTTCTGGCTTCCTTCGTCTTCTGGAAAAATAGGATTTTTCGTATATTTTCCCGGGTTTTCTGATCTTCGCGAATTTTGCCTCCAAACAACACCTTTTCCATCAGAATCCTGACTGCAGCGGTCCATGCTCCAAAAGTCATCAACCATGCAAAAACAGATGAAATAACATAAGTATCACCTCTCAATACGAAATATATCAATGAATAATAGTGAATTAAGACATAGAATAGTGATGCAAAATAGACGTATCAGTAGCCCGGTGTAGCTCTCTCTTGTTTTGTGTTTTTTAGGTCATAGGATGATGTAAAACCATATTGGGTCACAAAAGGTGTGACAATATCCTACCCTGGTTCATGAGGATTTTCCTCCTTAGACGAGTCTAGAACCTTCGCTTTTAGGTTACAATGCATGCCCGTGAAGGGAGACGCATGCACCTGGGGACTAGGTTTTGTATGTTTCAACATAGAACCACACTTTCATGCATGTGCTAGGGCCACATGCAAGTTCTTGAGGTGTTCCGATGCCCCAAAGCGCGGTTTCCTGCGGAACCCTGACCTGCGGGCCTCAGATCGTCCATCCCCTTAGATTTTCTTCTTATAGGGATAACCCGGTGTAGCTCTCTCTTGTTTTTGTTTGTTTAGGTCATAGGATGATGTAAAACCATGTTGGGTCACAAGAGGTGTGACAATATCCTACCCGGTTTCACCGGAATAGGGAGTTTCCCTCTTAGACGAGTTCAGAACCTTCGCTTTTAGGTTACAATGCATGCATGTGAAGGGTAACGCATGCACCCGGGGACTAGGTTTTGTATGTTTCAACGTAGCACCACACTTTCATGCATGTGCTAGGGCCACATGCAAGTTCTTGAGGTGTTCTAATGCCCCAGAGCGCAGTTTCCTGCGGAACCCCGACCTGCGGGCCTCAGATCGTCTACCCGTAGACTTTCTTCTGATCGGGGTAGCCTAGTGTAGCTCTCTCTTGTTTTGTGTTTTTAGGTCATAGGATGATGTAAAACCATGTTGGGTCGCAAGATGTGTGACAATATCCTACCCGGTTTCACCGGAACAGGGAGTTCCCCCTTAGACGAGTCCGGAACCTTCGCTTTTAGGTTACAGCGCATTCCTGTGAAGGGGGCCACATGCATCCGGGGACTATGTTTTGTATGTTTCAACATAGCACCACACGTTCATGCATGTGCTAGGGCCACATGCAAGTTCTTGAACTCTTTCGATGCCCTGGAGCGCGGTTTTCCACGGAACTCTGACCTGTAGGCCTCAGATCGTCTACCCTCTAGACTTTCTTCTGATAGGGGTAGCCGGTGTAGCTCTCTGTTTGTTTAGGTCATTAGATGATGTAAAACCATGTTGGGTCACAAGAGGTGTGACAATATCCTACCTGGTTTCACCGGAATGGGGAGTTTCCCCTTTAGACAAGTCTGGAACCTTCGCTTTTAGGTTACAGCGCATGCCTGCGAAGTGGGACGCATGCACCCGAGGACTAGATGTTATATGTTTAAACATAGCACCACACTTTCATGCATGTTCTAGGGCCACATGCAAGTTCTTGAGGTGTTCTGATGCCCTGGAGTGCGGTTTCCTACGGAACTCTGACCTGTGGGCCTCAGATCGTCTACCCCCTAGACTTTCTTCTGATAGGGGTAGCCATGTGTAGCTCTCTATTGTTTTGTGTTTGTTTAGGTCATAGGATGATGTAAAACCATGTTGGGTCGCAAGAGGCATGACAATACCCTACCCGGTTTCACCAGAACAGGGAGTTCCCCCTTGGACGAGTCCGGAACCTTCGGTTTTAGGTTATAGCGCATGTCTGTGAAGGGGGACGCATGCACCCGGGAACTAGGTTTTGTATGTTTCAACATAGCACCACACTTTCATGCATGTGTTAGGGCCACATGCAAGTTCTTGAGCTCTTCCGATGCCCTAGAGCGCGGTTTCCCATGGAACCCTGACCTGTGGGCCTCGGATTGTCTACCTCCCTAGACTTTCTTCTGATAGGGGTAGGCCGGTGTAGCTCTCTCTTGTTTTGTATTTGTTTAGGTCATTGGATGATGTAAAACCATGTTGGGTCGCAAGAGGTGTGACAATATCCTACCCGATTTCACCGGAACAGGGAGTTTCCTCCTTAGACGAGTCCGGAACCTTCGCTTTTAGGTTACAGTGCATGCCTGCGAAGGGGGACGCATGCACCCAGGGACTAGGTTTGTATGTTTCAACATAGCACCACACTTTAATGCATGTGCTAGGGCCCAGCTGTCGCCCTCCGTCTAGATGCAGCTGTCACCAGTGAGCTGATTCGAGCTTCATAGAGCCGGGGGCGATGGCGGTGGAAGATGCTAGACCTCCGCATTCACACGCGCCTGTAGCCTACAGACGTGCTCCTCCCTGGAGACGTTGGGGTTGAGCACCGACCGCCACCCGATTGGTTCCGCCATGCGCGCCCTCTCCTCGGGGGATGCGAGCACGACGTACAACCTCATGGCCTTGTTGTAGAGCGCCTCGTGCCGCAGCCTAGCCTCCTCCTCGATTCGGTAGACCTCCGCCTCGGCCACCTCCATCTCCCTCTACGGCTGAGAGCGAGCGCCAGGCGGCCTGCCCCTGAACCTCGCCTCTCCTCTACGAGTAGGCTGCAGGGGACACGAGCGGGTCGTGCTCTCCAGCGAGTCCTCGGACGAGTTGTGGGAAGCCATCAGCAGCGGCGGCGTGCTCTGTCGGTGGCGCCAGCGTGCGGATGGGAGATGGAGAGGGAAAGAGTGTGCGGGCGGCGGGGTTTGTCTGAGAGCGGGGGAAGGATTTGTCTGAGAGCGTCGGCGACGGGATCTGAAGGCGACAATTAAAACTACCAAGGGGCTAACTGCAAAATTAAGGGACAGTTAGCCAGCGTGGCAGCATACGTGTCAGTACGTGGCAAGTTTGGACTAAAAACGTCCGGTTAGTGCAAGTTGTGGTACCAATTTGTCTGGTTTGATGTGGTACTAAAACGCAATCTGAGAACAATATGTGGTACCAAAAGTGTAATTATCTCCGGAATGTTTGCCCAATCTGACGCCAAACTGAGTGGAGGTGATGTGAGCCCAATAGCTAGCACCGTCGTGACATAAAAAGCGGTAAAGAGATCGAAAAGGAGTCATGACGGAAAAGTTACTGGCTAGATATCTGGCATATAACGGTTGGTCCAGAGATTAATTCTATGTGTACCTTTCCACCATGTGATTTTTACTATGATGATCCGTACGCCCTTACGCTGTCATGCCGGCCCTGATGGCAGAGCAGACCTGCCGAGCCGAGTATGTGAAATCACTAGAGATGATACGAGGCAGAGCACTCACAGGGACACTGAAACTTGAGACAAAACTAATTTAGTGCACATATATACACCATGCGGTCCATGCATGCATACGATCACTACTAGAAAAAAGGTTTTAGCGACAACATATGTGGTTGCAAAAAGTTTTAACGACAATTTTTCGCTGGTCGTTAGTTGTCGTTATAGGCTCCACTGTTAAAATTAGTACGATCACATACCTTTTTTTAATCGTTACTAGTAAATATACGTGTGTTGCAATGAAAAGAAAAGTGTCATATAAACATATTAGAAGATAATACGAGTTCCAAGACACATGACATGTGAAGCCTATTCTTTTCATGAAACCTGAAGCTTATCTGTGGGTGCAACTTCTAAACCAGCTAGTCACGCACGGTCATCAAGCCAAACTTTGATTTACTCTCTCCGATCCATAATAAATGTCGATCCATAATAAATGTCGCTCATTTTAAACTAAGTTAGTACAAACTTTGTACTAAGTGGACCACACTTATTAGGGATCGGAGGGAGTACAAGTAATCCAGATGTAAAGGATGGTGATCTGGTGGTGGTGAATAGTGTTCCTAGTCATGTAGTGAGGTACTGAAATACAGCTATGTAGTTTCAAACTACTCCCTTCGTCTCAAAATAAGTGACGTGGGTTTGTCTAGATTCGTATGTATCTGACATATTTTAGTATATAGTTACATGCGAATCTAGACAAACTCAAGTCACTTATTTTGAAACGGAGCGAGTACATCACTTCAGAAGTGCAGGAACTGATATAGTACATCATGGCCACAAGTTTCTAAGAGATCATTTGCTTATTCAAGCGTTTTGACACTTTGTTCCATAACAACAACTATTTTATTCTTAGCCGACTGGATAAATGATCTGTATAAAGAAACACTAGAAAAAGCGCGCCCGTTTTAGAGCTCGTCCCACAATTGCTGCTATCCCTGCACGTGTCGTCTTGGGAGTTCTTCGCGCGCTGTCCCAGGCCTTTCCTGCGCGACACGTGGTGCTTGGAGAGACGGGTTGCCGTCCTTTTTCCCTTTCTCTTTTAGATTCAAATACGAAAAATCCGATATCTTTTAAACGTATTAGCAAAACCGAGATCCGTTTTCACGGTTGTACTAGTCGTGTCGAGATTTACAAAACTAGATCCCATATTGATAGGTTTTGATGAAGTTTGATTTTGCACTGCCTTTTGACCCTACGTTGCACCGTCTTCGGTTGCGGTGCACGTCACGATGTTCTGGCGGTGTACGGTCGATGCACTGCCTTTTCTTCTGTATTCCACTGCCTTCGGTCGTGGTGTACGGAACGATGTCCTGACAGTGCACTGTCGACGCACTGCCCTTTTGTATTACATTGCACTGCCTTCGGCGCAGTGCACGGTGAGGTATTCTGGCAGTGTACTCGTGCACTGCCTTTTTGTGTTGCGTTGTACTGCCTTCGGCCGCAGTGCACGGGACGATATTCTGGCAGTGCACCGGCTCTGCACTGCCTATTTGTACTGTGTTGCACTGCCTTCAGACGCAGTGCACGGCGAGATATTCTGGCAGTGTACTTCGCACGGTCCAGGCAGTGTACTATCCATGCACTGCATTGTTGTTCTGTATTGCACTGCCTTTGTTCGCAGTACACTGCGCGGTGTCCAGGCAGTGTACTACGCACTGTCCAGGCAGTGCATCGTCCATGCACTGCCTTGTTGTTCTGTGTTGCACCGTCTTAGTTCGCAGTGCACTGCCCGGTGTCCTGGCAGTGTACTACGCACTGTCCAGACAGTGCACCGTCTATGCACTGCCTTAGTTCACAGTGCATTGCGCGCCTGGCATTGTACTACGCACTGTCCAGGCAGTGCACCGTCCATGCACTGCATTGTTGTTCTGTGTTGCACTACCTTAGTTCGCAGTGCACTGCGTGGTGTCCTGCCAGTGTACTGCCTCGCTGTACTGCTTTCGGTCGTAGTGCACTGCACGGTGTCCAGGCAGTGCACCGTCCATGCACTGCCTTGTTGTACTGTGTTGCACTGCCTAAGGTCGCAGTGCACTGCGCGATATATTCTTGGAGTGCACGGTGTACTGCGTTGCACTGCTTTCGGTCAACAGTAAATGAGTTGCACTACCTTATTGCATTGCGTGGAACTGCCTTTCATCGCGTGCACTGCATGAGCAGCTAGCCACGTGTCGGGCTGCCGTGTGGCCAGAAATACACTCGCTGCTGTGCGGCCAGAAATACACACGCTGCGAACGGCCGGAAATACGCATGGGTGAACTTCCACACACCACGTGTCGAGCTGCCGTGCGGCCGGAAACGTGCGTGTTGCGGCCGAAACGTGCGCTTCCTGAAGAGCGCGCTCCCGCTAGTCGTTCCCATGTGCATATACAAGAAAGCTACAACAACACGAATGTTCTCCACATGATTGGATGAAAAGATAATTAAAGCCAATTGCTTGACATCTCCATGTGACAACTGATTCTTGGATAGTGCGGCCAAGTGCTAGTGACAGCAAAGTCAAGTAAACTGCCAGAGAAACCATCTGCGCGTAAGCAAGTGTGGCATGATTCTTGGATAAGATTGTCTGCATATTGCATCTTCTTTATTTTTTCAATGTCTAAGCAATAACTCGTACTTTCCATAAGCCAACATAGAACTATTCAGCATTTTAATCTGCTTATATCAGGCGGCATGCTCCTTAGCAGGCTAGTTTGTAAGGCTGAAAAAATAGTCGTTCAGATCGGTCTGCTCGTCTTCCTCGGGCTGATTTGCAATGCTCCCTGTGGCAAATCACATCTTCGAGTGAACCCGGTCTAATAAAAGCGAGGCTTGATCTTTTCTCATCTTAGCTGGATCCTCAGAGATAGCAGATCGGCAGCGGACGATGGGCTGCCTGGCTGTATTAACCAAACAATCAGACTACTCCAGTTACCATGCAAACTACTTTGTTACATTAGTGCCCTTCCTCTTCTGTTGAACCCCTATGTACATTGTACACACATTCACACAGAATCATGTCATCCTAGTCCAGAAAAAATTAATATAGAGAAAGTAATAAAGCAATTCCAGTGCGATGCATGAAGGGCATTAGCAATGCAGGTTGCTACCATCGTCTTAGTCGCGACATACAAACCTTCTACTCGACGTCTGCTACTCTTAGATGTCCTCGATGCTCCATGCCACCATAAGAGCATGACTGTATGATGGTTGGCACAGTCCAGCTTGAGATTATCAGATAATTGTCGAGCCACTTGCCAGCACCGGTCTGGAATCGTTCGAACCGCGGTGAACTTGTGCCGGACGCAGTCTCCGGTCTCTATCTCTACTTCTGGAGCTGCGGTGGAGCATGTTTAGGCGGCGACGATGACCGGCCACCACTGGTCTTTGTTGAGTTCTCGGTCGGCGCAAATCCAGCATATTTCCCTTGTGATGCTCGTTGTCTGAGTCAGAGCTGTCTGTCCTTGGCGCGTGTGGCCAACTATTGGCATAGGCCGACATGGACTCCGACGTTGTTTTGAGGCTCTATTTGGGACGTCGCCGGTGAAGTCGGAGTCCCTGGCTCGCGGAGGAGTGATAACGATGATGATGTGTGGCAACCTCGACGTCGATCTCTTTGTGTGTTTGTGTGTCGTGTGGGTAGCCAGGTTGGTTGTGGTGGTGTTCCCAACTTGGTCGTGTTCCATGGCGACTTTGGTACATTTCTACGGGTTTTCGGCTGGTTCCCCCACAAATGAACCGTTCAACTCTCTTCTGCTTTTTCAAATAAAATGAGACATAGCTACTCGTTTTGTTAAAAAAAACAAGGAGAGCTGTCTCGGGCTAGAGACCTAAACTGCTCGACGTCTGCTATTCCTCAATGTCCTTGCTGCTTCGTGCCGCCTAAAATCTTGGAGTACTCGCTAATTGGAACTAGCGACTTCTCCTCGAGCTGGGTCGCTCTAAAGATTTGGATCTATGTGCCGACTTGCTAATTTGCCATGCGATGTCTCCAACATGTTCTAGAGGGGCGAAAGCCGAGGTCGCCCTTGACGTTCGTGAGCACGAATCTATAGGTGTTGCCACACTGGCCGCGCAGGCCGCAAAATTCAATGGTGTGGATCGACATGCAACAATTATGCTCGTCAAAGTCAGCGTTGATCGCCATCTCGTCGTGATGAAGCTCATCGGACTATCACTAAACTCTGATTATGTCTCCTCGGGTCAGCGATTCAGCGGCCGCTGGGAAGGTTCTGGAGCATACAACCGACTATGCCCACCGTGCCGTTGTCGTGTAATCTTCCGCTGGTGTCCATCGTTGCTACGCCGAGAGATGTTTCTGGCTTAAGACCTAACTAGCAGAAATGTCCATGCGTTGCATCGGGAATAAAAGTTAGAAATCCGTCCGTTTTGTTATCTTCTCCTAAAAAGTATTTTGCAAAAGACTAGCACAACCAAGTCAACTCCAAGCCTGCAATCAGGAGGAGGACCAGAGAAGCCGACTTGCGAGCCTCCTGCCACTGCAACACGCGCCCCTGTCCACCTCCCCCCATGCCACCAACCACCATTGCTACCGACCCTGCCTCTTCTTCCTCCCTCGCTCGCAAGGGCCCACCGTCGCTTGGGCCTCGACCTCTCCCGCCTGCCGGCCATCGCCTCCTGTGGTCCTTCCCAAGCACCATCGGCTACCGACCCCACCTCATCTTCCTCCCTCGCCCCCTGCTGCTCTCCCAGAGCTCTGCTGTCCCAGGTGCCGCCTCCTCCGCCTCCCGTGGTCCTCCCCCCAAGCGCCCCCCGCCAACCTTGCCACCCTGCTCTGCCTCCTCCTCCGGAGCACCACCACCTCGCGTGACCCGGCTCCTCTCGAGCCGCCGTTAGGGTCCATTCTCAGTTTCAGCTCTGGTGCCTCCAGAGCTAGTCAAACCTCCCCATTGCTAAGATGATTGCAGCATCGCCGTTTCGTAGCTCATCATGCCCATGTTGTTTGGCTTGGTGATTTCAGGTAATCAGCAAAAGTATATAAACTAGTGGAATAAAATATAGGAATTTCTATTTTCATACCCTCGGTTCGTTAGTTGTACTCAGTTTTCTCCAGCCGCTTAGTTTTTCCTCACTTTTTCCCATCTCCTTGTCGGAAACTCTCACATGGTCTGAAACTCGCCGTCCGTCAGCCTTGCCGTTACGTGCTAACAAGTGGGGCCGCGTTCAGTCGGGTCCCGTAGTGGACCCTCGCTGTTACGTGATGATAAGTGGGGCTGTGTTCTATTGGGTCCCGTAGTGTACCTTTGTCGTTACATGCTGAGAAGTGGAGGCGCATTCAGTCGATTCCCGTAGTGGCCACCTCTCTCAATTTATCCAGATCAGCATCGGACCCACAGCTTATCATGTGAGTGTCGGACCCACAGCTTATCCACGTGAGCTCCGGACCCACAGCTTACCCAGGTTGGCGTTGCAAGATGGGACCCCGAGTCAGCCCCGCGCCCGCGCCCGTGTCATTGCTTTATTTTCATATAGTGAAATGTAATGCATATACGAAAATTATACACCTTTGAACTCTTTTAAATCGCACTTAGGACATGATAATGTTGTGCTAATAAAATCCTGATCATTTGTCATTTCCATGGAGTGAAATATAATGCATAAACTTGCGTATACAAAAATTATACACCTTTGAACTCTTTGAAATCGCACTTAATACGTGATAATGTCGTGCTAAGAAAATCTTGAGAGATTATCATTTTCATAGAGTGGAATGTAATGCACAAACTTGTATATGCAAAAATTATAAACCTTTGAACACTTTTAAATCGCACTTAATACATGATAATGATGTTCTCACAAAATTTTGAGGGATTATTATTTTCTCCCCCATTTTCGTAGAGTGGAATGTAATGCATAAACTTGTATTTACAAAGTTTATACACCTTTGAACTCTTTGAAACCGCACTAAATACGTGATAATGTTGTGCTAAGAAATATTGAGAAATTATCATTTCCATGGAGTGAAATATAATGCATAAACTTGCGTATACAAAAAATTATACACCTTTGAACTCTTTGAAATCACACTTAATACGTGATAATGTTGTGCTAAGAAAATCTTGAGAGATTATCATTTCCATAGAGAGAAATATAATGCATAAACTTGCGTATACAGAAATTATACACCATTAAACTCTTTGAAATCACACTTAATATGTGATAATGTTGTGCTAAGAAAATCTTGAGAGATTATCATTTCCGTAGAGTGAAATATAACGCAGAAACTTGCGTATACAAAAATTATACACCTTTAAACTCTTTGAAATCGCACTTAATACGTGATAATTTTGTGCTAATAAAATCTTGAGAGATTACCATTTCCATGGAGTGAAATATAATGCATAAACTTGCGTATACAAAAATTATACACCTTTGAACTCTTTGAAATCGTACTTAATACGTGATAATGTTGTGCTAAGAAAATCTCGAGAGATTACTATTTTCATATAGTGGAATGTAATGCATAAATTGCATATACGAAAAGTATACACCTTTGGACTTTTTGAAATCGCACTTAGGTCATGATAATGTTGTGCTAATAAAATCCTGATTACTTATCATTTCCATGGAGTGAAATATAATGCATAAACTTGCGTATAAGAAAATTATACACATTTGAAATCTTTGAAATCGCAGTTAATACGTGATAATATTGTGCTAATAAAATCTTGAGAGATTATCATTTTCATAAAGTTGAATGTAATGCACAAATTATACACCTTCGAACACGTTCCCTTCAAATTATATTCAAGTTCATTTGTTTATGGATTTAAAGTATCGGTGGCATACTCGTTATTTTGCATGGATAGAGGGGTGCCTCCCGACAGATATAGGGGTTATCCTATCCGCTAGATCACAGAGGATTAACGGTTGGTGGGCACGATCCGTGTGACAACTCGACCAATCAGAGCGCAGCAGCGAAGATGAGCACAGGTGCGAGAGATGGATACAAAGAGAGGGGAAAACTAAGTAGCGCTTAAGAACCAAGGGCAAAACTAAGTAGAACTTAAAAACCAAGGGCAAGACTGACAAAGTAATTCAAATAGAAAATAGAGAAGGGTTTAAAAATGGAAAATGCATTTTTATACAATAAAATACATCTTGGCATACATCATACTATTTGCAATTCAAATATACACCAGTTTGACAATTATTGCCTCATTCTGACAAACTATTTTTTGGGGAGGGATGTTTTGGGAAGAGGCTTGAGTAGAAAGCCATGAACCTTCATATATAGTAGATGATTTGAGAAGTGGTGATTTAGGTTAAAACTTGGTTTATATACATTTCTTATGGTGGCAGGTCACATAATAAGAGTCCCTGGGTATATGCCACTGTGTTTTGCTCTTTTTGAATTTGTTGTGCATAAAATGACTCAATTAGCTAGCTAAAACCTATTCGTTGACTCTCTATTGACCAGCCACTAGAGGGTAAACTGAGTATATTGCACACTGCAGTGTTAGTACTAGAGGGAAAAACTGAGTACAACCAAACTGCCAGTGTTACACTCGAGAGAAAAACTGAGTACAACTGAATCGCTAGGGTTAGACACGAGGGAAAAACGGGACTCACGGTACGCGTGTGTGGTGCATGGGGCGGTAGCGGACACGTGTGGATGTGCACGGTGCAGTAGCGTACACGATGCATGGTAGTGCAACGAAACATCGCTTCCATTCTCCTTTAATAGAGGCCTCCCCACTCTCACTCATCACTCACTCGCTCACTCAACCATCTCCACTGTCCCATCACCTTCTGCAAACCCCCAAGAAAACCCCAACCACGCCAGCGATGGAGAAGAACGGCGTGGTGGCCATTGGTGCCTCCAAGGCCGCCGATGAGGAGGCCCCGTCCCCATCCCCGCATCCGCCGTAGCCGCCCGGCAAGGAGGCCCCCGCCGGTCTCGGGCAGATCCCGCTCGGCTGGGACCCCTACGAGGAGGTTGTCTACATAATACCGGAGAACCTCTATGACACCAGCATCGCCGACCCATGGTTTTCTCCCTTCCCTTGTTCTTCCCCCGTTCCCATCATTGGATGCTAGATCGTATGTTATTAGGGCTCGGTTGTTCGTATTTTTTACAGTAGTTAATACTCTTGTGTTAGATCTCATATTTCGATGAATCCCCATGTTCGTAGTTGGGATCAATATTCGATTTGGTTTGAAATTTGGGGAATAATCAGAAGATCTCAATCGGTTAATTTATGCAAACAATCAATCCTGATAATCAAAGTATCTCAATCATGTCCTTATTGCACTCTACTATTTTTTCCAACAGGAGGATAGCAGCGACGTTCGCAACGACAACGAGTCCAAGGCCACCAAGACTCGTCATGTGCTGAGGAGGTTGAAGTCCGGCCAGTACAACAACTTCTTCGCCGGCGACATGTACAAGTGCCCCTTCTGCCTCAACAGGAGGCTCCACACCATGGACTTCAACTCCCTCGTGAAGCATGCCGATGACGTGAGGACCTGCGGCGAGTCCGTGAACGTCCATGGCTTTATAGCCAAGCACCATACGCTCGATCTTCACCTCTACAACCTACAGAAGGTGGCTATCGAGGAGGGTCGTATGCCCCCGATCAAGCCCAAGGAGCCCAAGGTCAAGGGACTGGGCAGCAAGAAGTGGAGGAGGCGCCAGAGGGAGGAGGCGCCAGAGGGAGGAGGCGGAGGCCCTCCTAGCAGAGGCCATGAGGGGCCACTGATCTGTTGTTGCTGCTGTAAAGCAGCTTCTTTTGTCTTGTCTGTGTTGAACTTGTGAGCTGCTGCTGAGCAGCCTAATTGTCGAACCTCGTTAAGTACCGTACTATATAACCTATATTAGCTGCTTTATCTACATTTGCTCTGTTTACTGAATTTATTTATGCTGCTGGTTAGTTTTGCTGATCTAGATTTGCTACCAGATTGGGGGAAAACGAGAGCAAAAGGAACGATGAATGAAGAGAGAAGCTACTCTAGATTCGCTACCTTTTTGGGCAAAAAAAAACACAACGGTTAGCAAGAGAGAGGGGAAAGGACGCTCTTAAAAAGGCCAATCATAAAAATAATAATAATAAATTCCAATTTAGGCGACAGGGCGCACGTAACCAGCAAACGTGCCCCACATGGTCCCACACCACGTCCCCCATAATCAGCGAGAGATGGATGGATTGTACACTATGTATCATGGCCCCACCTGTCAGCATGTAACAGTCGAGGAGACGTAATGTAACGCTCAACGCACGACCCGCCCCAACGCGGTCTCTCCGGTCAGCATGTAACGGTCAAGCCTTTGACCTGACGTCATCCCTCGTCCGAGCGCATGTGAGGGTTTCGGAATGGAGGGGGCAAAAGTGAGGAAAAACTAAGCGGCTGGGGAAAACTGAGTACAACTAACGAACCAGGGGCACAAAAATAGAAATCCCTAAAATATAAGGAGGTGAGGTTGGACTATTCAAGTTCTATTTTTCAACGGTGGGAGCCGGTCGCCGAAGGGTGTGAGAGTCGGGAGCCTTTCGCAGCGAACCCACTCAGCGGTGGTAGGCAGGAAAATAGTGAACCAATATGTTTCACTCCGCGATGGCAGGTAGGGTAATTGCTCTGAACTTGCAGGGGCAGTTTAGTCCAGCAGCTGGGAGAAAAAGGATGCGCGGGACAAGCATCAGAGAAAAAAAGAACCGAAGTGGTGGCAGTTGTGGGTAGTATGTGGGTTCATGGGAGGGTAAAAAGGTTCAGAAAAGTGTTGGACCGCGAGAAACAATCCCTCCAGAAAAGTGTTGGACCACGAGAAACAATCCGTCCTTTATTATTATATAGATTAAGGGTCGGACTGAGCATCCTCCGGAGGATTTTTGGCCCCCGAACCTCCGCCTCCCCGTAATGACACGTGTACCATCGATGGCACAAAATTAGGGACCATCAGTTAATGCCTAGACCTACACACCTCCTTAATGCTTTCCTGCTCCGCTAGATTTCTCTATGGTCTATTCCCTTTTTCTCTCGCATGCGCATCAAGGTAGAAACATGCCTTGTCCCTCCTCACCTCCGCTGCCTCCGCCGCTCAATGTAGTAAGGAGCCGTCTGCAAGCATGCGCCGCAACCAACCTCTCTCCGACAAGGTTCCTCGATGTGGCTCCCTTGCTGCAGTAGCTGGTACTACCAGGTAATACGTCCAAAACGTATCTACTTTCCCGAACACTTTTGCTATTATTTCTCCTCTATACTTGTGTGATTTGGATGCAACTAATGCGGACTGACGCTGTTTTTAGCAGAATTGCCTTGGTATCTACTTTTTGCACAGAAAATCAACTATCAGGAAAAATCCGGGAAAATATGCCAAAAATCCTATTTCACCCAAAGACTCTAGGAGCCACAATACGAGACGGAGAAGAGCCCTGGGGTGGCCACACCACCTGGTGGCGCGGGCCAGGCCAGGCCACGCCAGGGGGTGGTGTGGGCCCCCCAGGCATCCCCTGGGTCTCTCTCTTCGCCTATAAGGAGCATTCTGACCTAAAAACTTCGGGGGGTTCGACGTTTTTTCAGAAGGAGTTCTGCTCCGCCGCCACCACCAGATTCCACGAAACAGCATCAGAAACTCTGTTCTGGCACCCTGCCTGGACGGGGAATTGGAGGAGATCATCGCCATCATCACCATCGCTTCTACATCCACCATCCATGTTTCCCCCATCTATGAGTGAGTAATCCCCCGCTGTAGGCTATGGGGAAGGTAGGGATTGGATGAGATCGTTCTTGTAATGGCATCAGATTGTTAGGGCATGGTGCCTAGTATCTTTTATTAGTGCTTTATGACTTTGTTGCGACTTGTTGTGCTTAATTCTTGTCACTAGGGACCGAGTGCCATGATTTCAGATTTGAACTTGTGATTGATTCATTATGATAGTATTGTTCTTGGTCTTATCTGCAAGTTGTATACACACGTTGTTGTCCGGAACCAATGGCCTCGAAGTGAGAAATCAGGATAACCGAAAGGGAAATGCTTTGATGTGAGGATCACATGTGTTCACGGAATGTTAATGCTTTGCTCCGGTGCTCTATTAAATGGAGCACCTTAATTGCTAGTAGTTCCCTAGAGGCCCCGCTGCAAACGGGCTGGCAGGACAAAAGATGTTGTGCAAGTTCTCATTGCGAGCACGTATGACTATATATGGAACACATGCCTAGGATTGTCTAGTACTTGGGTGCTTTATCTTATTTATCTGCAATTGCCCTATGTTCTGATTGCTATGTGAATTGTCTTGTCCATGCATCGCCCGTCCATCCATCCCTATGCCTACCGCACTCGAATCCCACTGTTTACTGTTTTATTTACTACTGTCTTTGCTTTGCTACTGCTGTTACTTTGCTATTCCTACTACAAAACTGTTGCTACTGATAAACTGCTGTGAGCAAGATTGTTTCCAGGTGCAGCTGAATTGACAACTCAGTTGTTAAGACTAATAAGTATTCTTTGGCTCCCCTTGTGTCGAATCAATAAATTGGGTTTCACTTCCCTCGAAAATACTGCGATACACCCCCTATACTTGTGGGTCATCAAGACTATTTTCTGGCGCCGTTGCCGGGGAGCATAGCTTTATTTATCAAGTTCACTTGGATTCTATATTGTTCGCTACTATCCATCCATCATGGGTAAGTCTCGTGATGGAAAGGTTCCTATTTTACCATCCACTACAAGAAGAGGTACGGTTCTGAACACCTCTACCGCTCTTGATTCATCGTCTGTTTTGAGTAAGTTCCTTACACCACCACATACACATGCTACACACACTGCTACTACTGCTGAATCTGAAACTTCTGATACTTACGATGTTGCTTCTACTGTGCTTGATAAGAGTGGTTCATTAGGTCCTTTCCTAGATGCTACAATTGCTAGAACTATAGCTGGAAATACCAAAACTCCTAATGAAGACACTGCCACACCTGTTAGCTCACCTGAGTCTAGTGAGAGTTATGATGCTGAAGAAGATTATGTTGAGATGACTGGTGAGTTTATTGAAGAATGTAGGAACACCCATGATAGGAGTGCTGCTAAGAGTCTCCTTGAGAGGCGTACTATTAGACCCAAATTATGCCCTCCTGCTAAGTTTGCTGCTTCTCCCATAAATATTATAGTTGAAGATTATGATTTCTCTCTCGATCTATCTTATATAGCTATTGTCGAGAAAGAACCTTTTTGTGGGACTAAGAATGAAAGTGCTGTAGCACATATGAATGAACTTTCTACCATGAGTGGCTTGTTTTCTGATGATGTTAAGATGCATACTTACTTTGTTGCTAAGATTTTCCCTTTTTCACTGAAAGGAGAAGCTAAAACTTGGTTTGGTAATTTACCTCCTGGATCTATTGATAGCCCTGGGTGCTTGATTAGTACTTTCCTGCAGAAATATTTTCCTCCTAGTGCTAGACATGCTGTTTTGCAGGAACTTTTTGATTTTAAACAGGGAGAAAAAGAGGTATTGCCTGAATCTTGGGCAAGGTTTTGT
Organism: Avena eriantha; assembly: GCA_910589775.1. Lineage (NCBI taxonomy): Eukaryota > Viridiplantae > Streptophyta > Magnoliopsida > Poales > Poaceae > Avena > Avena eriantha. The sequence goes on from OU342746.1 coordinate 316,728,485, forward strand.
GCTTTGATTCATGCACAGGCTGGAAGTCCATTACCTAAGAATGAGCTACTTGATATACTTTATAATGGACTAACCGAAGAATCTAGGACATACCTAGATAGTTGTGCTGATTGTGTTTTCAGGAATAGGACTCCAAAGGAAGCTGAGGAATTAATGGCTAAAATAAGAAAGAATTGTGAAGATTGGACTCCTCCTAAACAAGTTACACCTGAAGTAATTGTATCTGAACCATCTATTCATGTGCCTGTTCCAACATCAAAGAAGAGGGGAGTTATTGAATTAAATGATGAAGAGATGAAGGAAGCTAAGAAATGTCTTAAGGAGAAGGGAATTAAAGCCGCAGATGTCAAGAATTTACCTCCTATAGAAGAATTGTGTAAGCCTATTCCCTACTCACCCACTATTGAGGTACACTCTCTCCAACACTTTGATGAAGGTGATATCCCTTACGTTGAGTTGAAAGATATTGTGGAAAGAACCTCTAATGATGTTAAAATGATAGTTAAACACTTTCAAATGGTTCAAACTCAAATAGATCAACTCGTTAAAGTGCAAAACGACTTGCTAGTTAATGCTGCTAAAGAAAAACATGCTTATGAAATTAGAACTAGAAGTGGAGCTGCTACCCAGGATCCTCTATATCCTGAGGGGCATCCCAAAAGAATAGAGCAGGATTCTAAACAAGCTGAAAATAGTGGTTCTATTCGTAAGAAAAGGAAAAAGAAACATAAAACTGTTGTAGAACCCTCTGAACCTGCTATAGATCCTAATAGTATATCTATCTCTGATGCTGAAACTGAAAGTGGTAATGAAGAAAATGATGTGCCTAATGAAGAAAAAGTTGAAGAAGAACCTGAAAACCACACTAAGAATACTAAATACACCAAAGAAGATTTTATTGCTAAGAAACATGGTAGTGAAAGAGAACCTTGGGTCCAAAAACCTATGCCTTTCCCTGATAAGAAGCACAAGTCAAAGGAAGTTGAACACTATAATAAGTTTTGTGAGTGGATGAAGCCTTTATTCTTGCAAATTCCTTTGACTGATGCTATGAAATTACCTCCTTACTCAAAGTATATGAAGGACATTGTCTCGAATAAAAGGAAGATCCCTAATGAAGAAATCTCTACTTTGCTTGCTAATTATTCTTTCAATGGTAAGGTTCCTAAGAAACTTGGAGACCCAGGGATTCCAACTATCCCTTGCTCTATTAAGAACAGTTATGTTAGAACTGCTTTGTGTGATTTGGGAGCTGGAGTTAGTGTTATGCCTTTCTCTATAAGAGGCTTCAGCTTGAAAAATTGATACCAACTGATATATCTTTGCAAATGGCTGATAAGTCTACCACTATTCCTGTGGGTATATGTGAGGATGTACCTGTTTAGGTGGCTCATAATTGCTTGATATTAACTGATTTTGTTGTGCTTGAAATGCCTGAAGATGATAATATGTTTATTATTCTTGGGAGACCTTTTCTTAATACTTCAGGAGCTGTTATTAATTGTAATCAAGGAAAGGTGACCTTCAATGTTAATGACAAGGAACATACTGTCTATTTCACCAAGAAGATTGAAAGGACTTATGGTTTAAACTCAATTGAACATGTTGAAGGCATTCAAGTTGGAGAAATATATTGTCCCATACCAAAAGAAAAATTTGAAACTATTATGATTGGGACAATTGCTATCAAGGTTGAGGTAACATAATCATTAATGGAATACAAAGTTTTGTCTCATATGCAATTGTTTTGGTAGCAAGACTTGATCAACCTTGCTAACAAAAGGATTCCATTGAACAAAACAATGTTTTCATTATGATTATCCCCGTTTATTTCTATCCTTTGCATTTTAGTTTTTTGCTGTTGTTTAGTTTTATTTTTGTTGTTAGTTGCTTGCATGCTAGAACTTCTGTAGTTCTAGCCTTGCTTTGTCCTTGCATCATGTTTCCAAAAGAAAAAAATCTGTCTGTCAGAAAAATCATTCTTCTATTTCTGAAAAATGCCCAAAAATAAAGTGTCTCGAAAAATTCTAGAAAATTCATATTAATTTTTTACGTGAAAAAAGGAGCAGAGGAGTACCTGGTAGGTACCAGGGGGGCCCACCAGGCAGGCACACCACATGGTGGCGCGGCCAGACCTGGGTGGCGCCATGCCCTGGTGTGGGCCACCCCTGGCCCCCACTACTTCTCTCACCTGCCACTTTCTTCTCTCTCCCGAGTAAGCTCCAGTTCATAGCTCAAAATCGCGTTCTTTCTGTGCTTGCTCTCGATTTCTTTGATCTCCTTGCTCAGCCCATCTTTCTTGCTGAAATTTGGAGCAATTGTTCCTTGGTATGTGACTCCTCCCCTTGTCCAAGTAGATTTGTGTTTAGTGGATTATATGTTGAGTATTTTGCTGCTATAGGTGACTGGTTGAGAGTGCTTATAAGCTTGTTTGATGCTGAGAGATATAGTTTTGATGCATGTTTAGGCCTCTTGCAAGTCTCTATGAGTAGAATCCTTCATTATATTTACTTTGCAATCACTTGTTTAATAGATGTTTAAATTTCAGAATAGAAGATGAGTGAACACCACCTAAACCAACATGAGCTTTGGGTGCCTGAGGTCATGAAGGTCCATCGGGAGGAGGAAGTTTTTCCCTCCATTTATCCTTGCTCTGAGTTCGTGAGAGCTGCAGGAATTCTACAAGATTTCCACACTTTGGTTTCTAATGCAGGGTTAGAGCACTTTTTGGAGGATGAACCTTGTCAATTTGTGAAGCTAACCATGTCAGTGGTGCAGGATTTCAAATTTAGTCACTCTTTGCCTAACCCCATGGTCCATTACAAAATCTACAATATAGCTGTCGACCTTTCTCTTGATGATTTTTGTGCAGCTATTAAGGTACCTCAATGGGGATCATGTAAGAAGATTAAAGAGAGACCAGAACCACTCATGGAGTTATACGCAGAAATTTGTCAAGGGAGTAGCTTATCGAAGGAGAATGGAAAAATCCGTAGCATTCATCTTCCCTCCATTTGCTATTTTGCCTACTTTATTGCCAAGTGTGTTCTTGCTAGGAAAACTACCAACAAGTTATCTTCGTTTGATCTAGCGTTTATCTCTGCTGCTCTTAGACGAGATAGGTCTTACAACTTGGGTGCTTTGATAGCTTTCCGTCTTTCTGCTAACCGTGAGAAAGGTGGAATTTGTGGAGGCCTCATTGCTTCTCATTTACTAGCATTGCATGGTTTAGTGCCTCATCATCTAGACCTACAATTTCCCATAGAAAGGTTTGATTTCAATTCCATGTTACAGCATACATTTATTTCCTCATGGGCTAGTTTGAGTGAGTTATCTTATGAAATAACCTTTCTCAAAGCTGGTTGGAGGAAGAGCAAGTCCGAGCGTGTTATTCTTTTGCCTGCAACTATTTTGTTTAACCTTGATAACTGGGAAGGATGGTCCCTCACTGAGGAAGAGCTTGACACGTACTTGGGAAAGCTCTCCCAACAGGAGCGGGACACTAGAAGGGAGGTTACAGATGATTCGGGCCAGCCCTCGAATGAGGGAGAGTCTTCATATCAGCAGCCCGCTTATGATTGGGGAGCCTCTTCTTCTTCTCATGGGCCCAGCTACGACCATTCTTACCAAGATCCGCCTGGTTGGAACCCCAATTCATACATGGACTGATATCCACTTAGGCCAAAAGCCTAAGCTTGGGGGGAGGTACGCCGACACCGCACTCATCTCCATATCATGTTGCGTCGGTTCTTTGTATATTCATGTGTTTTCTTTCTTTTTAGTTTTCGTTATTCTTTGCTTTGCTTTCTAAAAACACAAAAAGACCAAAAATATTTCTCTTGTTTCTCTTTGGTTTGCTTCTTATTTTTGCCTTGGTTTGCTTTCCCCTTTTTTGCTTTGTTTCAGCTATTTGAAAAACCCAAAAAGATTTTGCTTTGTTTGTTGTTCTCTTTTTGTTCTTGTTTAAAAATCAAAAACACCAAAAATATTTGTCGTTCTTCTTTGGTTTTTGCGAGTTGGCTACAGGGTTCGGCAGTTCTCAGTGGATTATTGGTTTCATATTATTATTCAAGCCACACAAGTGAAGAGCAATAATGAGGATTAATGACAACTTGAGGCGTGGTAAGAGGCTAGTAACGAACTCTATTTGTTTTCATTTTTGTACATATACTCATCATTGTGAGCTTGCTTAGTCCGTTCATGTAGAGTGTATGTTTTCTTTGGATGCTTAGTAGTTCTTGCTTTCTTGTGATTAGCTCCAGCTCGCTAATAGTTTGTACTATGTTTCATGAATGTTTGCTTGCATTACTCTATTCATAAATTGGTATGGCACCATGGTTTCCTCCTCTGAATGTTTCATTTGATCGACTTGGCACATGCTTACGCATGCACATGACTGTAATAATCAGTTAAGCCTTGACGAATTATTTTGCTTTGAGGATCTTGAATCATTTTCATGCCATGAGTAGTATTTTTTTTCTGCAAGCATGATAATGACAGCTATTTCTCTCTCGTTTGTCGCTCCCTTACTATTGCTAGCCTTCATTTCCACTGAGTGTTTTACTCATGTTTCCAATTCCCTAAACCAAATATTTCCAAAGTGTCCACCATACCTACCCATTAGCATCATTTGCTACTATCGTGCATATTCAATATGCCTTGATTTCTTCCGAATAAAATGCTTGCTTGTTATGGGAAAATTAGTTAGTAAAGCTCTCACGAACTTGATGGCACACTTTATTTTCCGCACTTAATAAACTTGAACCATTGTGAACTCTCCATGAAAGTTATATGCTTGCAAATTATAGGCTGGGGATTAGCAGAACCGTGCTTTCACGGGGAACGCTTTCAACACTTGTAAATATATACCCAGTTGATACCTTGCTCTTTTGTTTGCGGATGTCGTCGGTGTGAAATAAAAGGGGAGCTTGTAAGTCCATGGAGTTATGTATGTGTGTTAGAGAAATGCCTAGGCCGCTGGTCTAATCCATGCTGACATGGTAGAAACCTGCAGCGTAACCATAACGAGTATCTATGAAGCATTCTTCTTATAAAAAAGATTCCTATATTGAGAAAAGGAGAAAAAGAAAAAAGAGATATTATGAAAAGAGGAAAGAGAGAAAAAAGCACCATATTCCCATGGTAAATAAGAAGATTGCTGAGATACTTGTTGTCTGCTTGCCTTGTCATTTGGATATGGGGATTCTTCCGTATCATCGGGCAAGGGGTACCCCGTTGGCGGTTCTCAATGATACGCACATACTTACGATGACAAGAACTTACCGGTAACTAAAGTTGAGTAGCATGAGGAGCTGCCCTCGTACTCAAGGGACTTGGGATTTTAGTTTATAGTCTGTCAAGCATATAACTCAGATTGGATCTCACTTTCACCTTAATCACATTAAAAGATGCTTATGATAGGGGCAATGAGAGCATAAAGCTAATTAGTACCATACTTTCAGCATTTCGAAGCCTTTCAAAATTATTCAAAACTTTCTTTCTTCTACTTGTTGAGTCTCCACATATTCTTTGAGCACCTTCTTGAGAGCATAGTTGTCATTCTTTGTGTTTGTACCATTACTTGATTATTTGTGTTATGACTGTGATGCTTGTATCCTTGATATCTTTACTTCTAGTCATCACTTGAACTTCAGAGGTGCCTTGGCATTCATAATCAAAGGCAAGCGAGTTACCACTCTATCATACCTTTCTATGAGCATTGTAATGTTGCTTATGTTTGTGCTTCATGCTACTTATTATTTTTGAGTTGGAATCTCTTCATAGCTTGCAATGACTATCAATTAGACTTGGTTGCATACTCTTTATTATGAATTGTCTAAGTAGTTGATCACATTGCTGAGAATATTTAAATCATATGAAGCAAATGTGTTCGTGAAAGTTCTTTTATCGCACTCAGTTTTCAACTGAATTGCATGAGGAAAAGCAATAAGCTAAGCTTGGGGGGAGTTGATACGTCCAAAACGTATCTACTTTCCCGAACACTTTTGTCATTGTTTCTCCTCTATACTTGTGTGATTTGGATGCAACTAATGCGGACTGACGCTGTTTTCAGTAAAATTACCTTGGTGTCTACTTTTTGTGCAGAAAATCAACTATCAGGAAAAATCCGGGAAAATATGCCAAAAATTCTATTTCACCCGAAGACTCCAGGAGCCAGAATACAAGACCGAGAAGAGCCCTGGGGTGGCCACACCACCTAGTGGCGCGGGCCAGGCCAGGCCGCGCCAGGGGGTGGTGTGGGCCCACCAGGCACCCCCTCGGTCTCTCTCTTCGCCTATAAGGAGCCTTCTGACCTAAAAGCTTCGGGGGGTTCGACATTTTTCTAGAAGGAGTTCCGCTCCGCCGCCACCACCAGATTCCACGAAACAGCATCAGAAACTCCGTTCTGGCACCCTGCCGGGACGGGGAATTGGAGGAGATCATCGCCATCATCATCACCATCGCTTCTCCATCGACCATCCATGTTTCCCCCATCTATGAGTGAGTAATCCCCCGCTGTAGGCTATGGGGATCGTAGGGATTGGATGAGATCGTTCATGTAATGGCATCAGATTGTTAGGGCATGGTGCCTAGTATCTTTTATTAGTGCTTTATGACTTTGTGCTTAATGCTTGTCACTAGGGCCCGAGTGCATGATTTCAGATCTAAACTTGTTATTGATTCATTATGATAGTATTGTTCTTGGTATTATCTGCAAGTTGTATACACACGTTGTTGTCCGGAACCAATGGCCCTGAAGTGACAGAAATCGGGATAACCGGAAGGGAAAGGCTTTGATGTGAGGATCACATGTGTTCACGGAGTGTTAATGCTTTGCTCCGGTGCTCTATTTAAAGGAGCACCTTAATTGCCAGTAGTTCCCTAGAGGCCCACTACAAACGGGCTGGCAGGACAAAAGATGTTGTGCAAGTTCTCATTGCGAGCATGTATGGCTATATATGGAACACATGCCTAGGATTGTCTAGTACTTAGGTGCTTTATCTTAGTTATCTGCAATTGCCCTATGTTCTGATTGCTATGTGAATTGTCATGTCCATGCAACGCCCGTCTATCCATCCCTATGCCTACCGCACTCGAATCCTACTGTTTACTGTTTTAGTTACTACTGTCTTTGGTTTGCTACTGCTGTTACTTTGTTATTCCTACTACAAAACTGTTGCTACTGATAAACTGCTGTGAGCAAGATTGTTTCCAGGTGCAGCTGAATTGACAACTAAGTTGTTAAGACTGATAAGTATTCTTTGGCTTCCCTTGGGTCGAATCAATAAATTGGGTTTCACTTCCCTCGAAAATACTGCGATACACCCCCTATACTTGTGGGTCATCACCAGGATCCACCGTCAGCGACTATTTTGCTACAAACTTCTTCTGCCCTGGCTGGAAGGTCAGCCCGTCGCTGTCTACTTGCTGCCAACGATAGCCGTATCCGCTACATACTCTCTTCGTCGATGCTAAATACGCTTGCCTCCGTTGCTACATACCAATGACATCTCTGCTACGACGCCGACCGGCCGCTGCTACATACCGATGTCGTCTCTTCTACGTACACCGGCCGTCGCTGCTAAATACGCTTGCCACCATAGCTACATACCAATGTCATCTCTTCTACATACGTCGGCCGACCGTTGCTACATACCAATGTCGTCTGTGCTACATACGACGTCCGTCGCTGTAAATACGCTTGCCGCCGCTACATACCAAGGCCATCTCTGCTACGTACGTCGGCCGCTGCTACATACCAATATCGTCTCTGCTATGTACGCCGGCCATCGGTGCTAAATACGCTTACCGCGGATGCTATATACCAAGGCCATCTTTGCTGCGTACGCTGGCCAGCCGCTGCTACATACCAATGTTGTCTCTGCTAAATATGCTTGCCGTCGCTGCTGCGTACCAATGATGTATCTGCTAGGTACGCCGACCGGCCACTGCTACATACCGAGGCCGTCTCTGATAGGTACGCCTCACATTGCTACATACAGTGGTCGCATTTGCTATATACGCTGGCGGCCTCTGTCGGCCGCCTCTACTGCGTACGCTGCAGTGGCCCTGGAAAAGCTGCAAGCAGGAGTGGCGAGCTCGTAGGGGGTGCGCTTCTGTAGAGCCACTGTGGACTTTCGCCGAAGCAACGCTCCATTGCCGGTGGTATTAAGGCGGCATGCCGAAGGTAGCAAGGCTCCTTGCCGGTGGTAGCAAGGATGCATGCTGCTAGCAGCAGAATCTAGCCCGACCATGCTTTGGCACCGCATCCAGCACATCGCAACCGTCGTAGGAAGCAATGACGCCCGCTGTACAGAGCAACACTAGCCGTCGCATGCAACGACACCAGCCTTCACATCCAGCAACGCCAGCTGTTGTAGGGAGCGATGCCAGCCTTCGCATGTAGCAATAATGGCCGTCGTAGGGAACCATGTTGGCCATCGCATGCAGCAACGCCAGCCGCCATGGGCCGCCTTAGTTAGCAGAGCCCGCCGCCGTTGGTAGCATCTCCCGTCTCTGTAGGTAGCAGCTCCCGTCGACGTAGGTAGCGGAGCCCGACGCCGTTGGTAGCAGCTCCCGCCTCCTTTGGCAGCATCTCCCGTCGCTGTAGATAGCATCTCTCACCGCTGTAGGTAGCACTGTCAGCCAGCGTTCGTAGCAACAGTGCCCTACCTTGGTAATAGCATCAGCAGCTTGTCTTCATAGCAATGGCGGCATGCGTTGTATGCGTCAGCGTCCTACCTTGATAGCACCGACGTTGGACGTTTGCAGCTCCAGTGTTGGCCTCATGTAAAACATCTTTTGTTATGGAGGCATCGAGGCGGCGATGCCTGCTGGATGCAACGGTGGCCCGCCTTAGCACTAGCAGCCAACGTTCGCAGCAATAGTGGCCTACCTTGGTAGCATCGGCAGCCCGTCTTCATAGCAACGGTGGCCTGCCTTCTCTTCGCCGGCGACTGATGACCCACAAGTATAGGGGGTGTATCGCAGTATTTTTGAGGGAAGTGAAACCCAATTTATTGATTCGACACAAGGGGAGCCAAAGAATATTTATAAGCCTTAACAACTGAGTTGTCAATTCAGCTACACCTGGAAACAATCTTGCTCACATCAGTTATCAGTAGCAACAGTTTTGTAGTAGCAATATTAAAGTAATAGCAGTAGTAAAAGTAAAGATAGTAGTAACAGTTGCAGTAAATAGTAGGATTAAAACGCGGTAGGCATAGGGATGGATGGACGTGCATTGCATGGACAAGACAATTCATATGGCAATCAGAACATAGGGCATTTGCAGATAAATAAGATAAAGCATCCAAGTACTAAATAATTATAGGCATGTGTTCCATATATAGTCATACGTGCTTGCAATGAGAACTTGTACAACATCTTTTGTCCTTCCAGCCCGTTTGCAGTGGGGCCTCAAGGTAACTACTGGCAATTAAGGTGCTCCTTTTAATAGAGCACCGGAGCAAAGCATTAACACTCCGTGAACACATGTGATCCTCATATCAAAGCCATTCCCTCCGGTTATCCCGATTTCTATAACTTTGGGGCCTTTGGTTCCGGACAACAATATGTGTATACAACTTGAAGGTAAGACCATAAACAATACTATCATAATGAATCAATAACATGCTTAGATCTGAAATCATGGCACTCGGGCCCTAGTGACAAGCATTAAGCATAACAAGTTGCAACAAAGTCAAAAAGCACTAATAGTAGATACTCGGCACCATGCCCTAACAATCTGATGCCATTACATGAACGATCTCATCCAATCCCTACCATCCCCATAGCCTACAGCGGGGGATTACTCACTCATAGATGGGGGAAACATGGATTGTCGATGGAGAAGCGATGGTGCTGATGATGGCGATCATCTCCTCTAATTCCTTGTCCCGACAGGGTGCCAGAATGGAGTTTCTGGTTCCCAATCACGGAATCTGGTGGTGGCGGCGCAGCGGAACTCTTTCTGGAAAAACGTCAAACCCCCCGTGGTTTTTAGGTCAAGAGGCAACTTATAGGAGAAGAGGGAGGCCGAGGGGATGACCGAGGCGGCCACACCACCCCTTGGCACGGCCAGGCCTGGCCCGCGCGGCCAGGTGGTGTGGGCCCCTTGTGTCCCTCCTCCGTCTCGTCTTCTGGCTCCGTGAGTCTTCTAGTGATATAGGATTTTTGGCATATTTTCCGGGATTTTTCCTGATAGTTGATTTTCTACACAAAAACTAGACACCAAGGCAATTCTGGTGAAAACAGCGCCAGCCGTGTTAGTTGTATCCAAATCACACAACTTTAGAGGAAAAACAATAGCAAAAGTGTTCGGGAAAGTAGATACGTTTTGGACATATCAACTCCCCCCAAGCTTAGCTTATTGCTTGTCCTCAAGCAATTCAGTTGAAAACTGAGTGCGATAAAAGAAACTTTCACGAACACATTTGCTTCATAAGATGTATATATTCTCAGCATATGGTCAAGTACTAGGCAATTCATAATAAAGAGTATGCAACTAATTTTACTTAATAGTCATTGCAAGCTATGAAGAGATTCCAACTCAAAAATAATAAGTAGCAGGAAACATAAACATAAGCAACATTGCAATGCTCATAACAAGGTATGATAGAGTGGTATCTCGCTTGCCTTTGATTGTAGAGCAAACATCAATGCCAAGGCACCTCTGAAGTTCAAGTGAATACTAGAAGTAAAGATATCAAAGATACAAGCATCAAAGTCATAACACAATTAATCAAGTTTTGAGACAAGCACATTACACTAAGAATGACAACTATGCTCTCAAGAAAGTGCTCAAAGAATAGGTGGTGACTCAACAAGGGAATGAAAAGGTTTTGAAAAGTTTGAAAGGCTTCCAAATGCTGAAAGTATGGTACTCATTAGCTTTGAGCTCTCATTGCCCCTATCATAAGCATCTTTAAATGGTTAAGGTGAAAGTGAGGTCCAATCTGAGTTATATGCTTGATAGACTATAAACTGGAAATCTCATGTCCCTTGAGTATGAGGGCCGCTCCTCATGCTACTCAACTTTAGTTACCGGTAAGTTCTTGTCATAGTAAGTACATGCGTATCATAGAGAACTGCCAACGGGGTACCCCTTGCCCGATGATACAGAAGAATCCTCATATCAAAATGACAAGGCAAGCAGACAACGAGCATCTCAGCAATCTTCTTATTTACCATGGGAAAATGGTGCTTTTTTCTCTCTTTCCTCTTTTCTCATATCTCTTTTTTTTTCTTTTTCTCAATAGCTATCTGATACATCCATTTTGCATCACTATTCTATATAATAATTCACTGTTATTCATTGATATATTTCATATTAAGAGGTGATACTTATGTTATTTCATCTATTTTTGCATGGTTGATGAATTTTAGAGCATGGACCGCTGCAGTCAGGATTCTGATGGAAAAGGTGCTATTTGGAGGCAAAATTCGCGAAGATCAGAAAATCCGGGAAAATATACGGAAAATCCTATTTTTCTAGAAGACGAAGGAAGCCAGAAGGGGGGGCTGGAGATGGGCCACAGGGGGCCCACACCAAACCCTGGCGCGGGCCACCCTGGGCCGCGCCACCAGCTGCTGTGGCTGCCCTGGTCCATCCCTAGCTCTCCCCTCTGGCGTACACTATCCTCCTGAAACCCTAAGACTCGGGGAGCGACCATAGAAAGATTCCACCGCCTCTGCGGGGCAGAAAACACCGAGAGAGAAAGATCTCTCTGGCAGAGAGATTTCTGCCGAGGGAATTCCTTCCTGGAGAGGGAAGATCGTCGCCATCAACACCACCATCAAGCTGGACTTCATCGGGATCATCATCATCATCATCACCATCATCACCATCAACACCCTCATCACCATCTCCATATTGCTATAATAATTGGGTTGAACCCTGCATAGTTCTTAGGGGAACTTTCTCGGTGTTGATTACTCTTTGTAGTTGATGCTATTGAGTGAATAATTGAATTATTGTTTATGTTTAGATTGTTATACATCATTATTCCATCTCTGATCATGATCCATATGATGTCTTTTGAGTAGTTCGTTTTGTTCTTGAGGACATGGGAGAAGTCATGTTGTTAGTAGTGGAATTGTGTTGAGAAAGATTCAATAGTTTGATATTTAAGTTGTGGTGCACTTCTTCTAGTGGTTTCATGTGAACGTCGACTACATGACACTTCACCTATATGGGCCTAGGGGAATGCATTGTGTATTTGGCTACTAATCGTAGGGGTTGACGGAGTGACAAAAACCTGAACCCCCGTTAGGAAACCATTACACAAGGGACATAAGGGTCTTAGAGTTTAAAGTTGTGGTTAGGTTTCTACCTTAATTACTTTCTTCTACTTACGGATCTTTGCAAGGGGTATAATCACAAGTATGTATTAGTCCTAGGAAGGTCGGTACATTAGCATAGGTTCACCCACACAACACTTAGCAAGCTAAAAATATTAATCAAATATATGAAGCGAAAGCACTTGACAGTCTTCCCATGTGTCCTCGAGAACGTTTGGTCATCTTAAGTAATACAAACGGCTTGTCCTGTGCTGCATAAAGGATTGGGCCACTTGCTACATTTATTCCTACTATCTTTTATTTACTCGTACTTTGTTTACTTGCTTTATCAAAACCCCCTAAAAATCCGTTTGCTAAGTATTTGCAGAGAATTCCTGATCCATACCACTAGCCAGCACCTTTTGCTCCTCGTTGGGTTCGACACTTTTACTTATCAAAAATACTGTGATAGACCCCCTATACTTGTGGGTCATCAAGACTATTTTCTGGTGCCGTTGTCGGGGAGTGAAGCTCTATTGGAGAGTGGAACTGGTAAAGGAAACTTCTCCTATGAGTATTGTTTACTTCTGTTAGTTGCTTTATTTTCGTTATGGATAATTCACTGAGTTTCTTATTTGGTAAAGCTACTACCACTGCTAAGGTAGTAGATGAACCACCACCTGCTGAGAATGATGCTTCTAAAATACCTACAAGAATTGATGATCGTGTTATGGATAACTACTGTGTTGGGGATGGAAATGTCCATCCCGGTGATCATTTACTCTTTATACACGAATTATGCGGGTTGTTCAAGTGTGCAGGTATTTCTACAGATCAAGTTAAGAAGAAGTTATTCTCATTATCGCTGAAAGGAAGAGCTGAGGAATGGTATAAGCTGCTGAAGAATGGTCAAGCTCTGGAATGGGAGGAAATAGTGCCTCTCTTTTATTCAAAATTTTCTCCTCCTAGTGAGATTCATAAAGATCGGAATCAAATATACAACTTTTGGCCTCTTGATGGAGAGAGTACAGCTCAAGCTTGGGGAGATTGAAGTTACTAATGCTCAAATGTCCCATTCATGAGCTCCCCAACAATATCATTATCAATAACTTTTATGCAAGGCTCCCTCTACATGATAAGGATTTATTGGATGCTTCTTGTGTTGGATCATTCACTCGCATGGAAGAAGAAGCTAAATGGGATCTTCTGGACCGTATTCAAGGTAATGCTGAAGCTTGGGAGAATGAAAAAGGTAGAAAGTCAGGTATAAATTATGAATGCATTGAATCTTTTATGGGAACTGATGACTTTCAAAATATTAAAGATGCTCATGGTCTAGACTCTCAAGCTATTGCTTCTTATTTTAAGGCTTTTGCTTCCTATATTGAAGTGCCTAAAAAGAAGTGGAATAAGTATCATGAACCTTATAAAGATATTGCTAAGAGTGTTCCTGCAAGAAATACTGAAGTTTATACTGCTAATCATGTTTTACCTAAACCTTACATTGAGAAAATGCCTTTCCCAGTTAGGAACACTCTATGATAGCTAGTATGGTTAATGAAAGTACAAGTAAAGCCGTTGAACCTGATAAACAAATGGTTGATGAACCCACAATAGAAAATGTGAAAGACTTTGTTACTAAATATGAAGAAGAGGGACATACTATCCTTTGTAAGGATACCTCTAATATTGTTTCACAAAGTAGCATTATGAGAGCTAATATTCCTGTGTTTTTTGTTAGAATAAGTGATCATTGTTACGATGGTCCTTGTGATAGTTATATTGTTAAGTTTATGCATCATACTGAAAGTTACTATGAAAGAGGAAGAAGTGTTCGTATGCATCTCAATAATATCAAGTTTCCTCATTTTATGCTGAAAGTTTTTATGATGCACTTGTTTTGCCTTCTTATGCAAGTAGCCTCTGGTTTCGACAACTTGTTTGTTTACAAAATTCCCTTGCATAGGAAGTGGGTTAAACTTAAATGTGTGTATTTTTGCTTCTTAATGCTCTCTTTCACTTCAATTCATATTCCTATGTGAGCATCTTCAAAATTATCATGCCCATCTTAATGGCTATAAAGAAAGAGCTTTTTGGGAGACAACCCAATTTAGTTTTTGCTTTCAGTTTGTTTTTTGTTTCTTTGAGTTTTGGAAGTTATTACTTTGGTAATAACCGCTCCTTATCCGTTTTGTTTGGTTTTTGTGTCAAGATCAACCTCTAATGAGAGAGAAGTAAGATTTGGGGAAGTTGCTGTCCCGAAACAGATTTTTGTGCTTCACCGTAAAAATTTGTGAGAGATCTCTGTCTGTCAGATTGAGCTGTAATTTTTTGCACTTCTGCCCAGGTTGTTATTTAACTTTCGTTAGTTTTGCACTTTTAGATTTGAGCAACAGAAGATTTTCGAAAAAATTGATCTTTACCTGCTGGTCTGTTTTGACAGATTTTGCCACTCTTGCATTTGCTTCTTTAATCGATTTCTTTTTTGAATTCTTTTTGGGTTTTCGGAAGGAGTTGCTACAGTAGCTTATGTTTTGATGGTTTTTAGTTGAATTTGGACACAAAAGGTTTTATCACTTCACTTATACTAATGTTGCTAATGAGAACTGTGTGAAGTTTTGTGTGAAAGAAATTTCCAAGTAGTGGAGATAATGGTGTAATGAGAAAGTGAAAGGTTTCATGACTCAAGTAATAAGTGTATGAAGATGAAGATATTGATGTTATTCAAGTGGTGACTCCGGAAGAATCTACTAGATACCAAATTCAGAGACCTGCAGAGTCCGTTTTCAAATAGGTCACAGTTCTGGTAAGAAAAGTTCCACGAAAATACTATCCAACTATATTTTTGCAGTTTTTAGACAATAAGGAAAGCTACGAAGCAAAAGAGAGACGGAAACGGAGCCAGGGTGGCTCACACCACCCTGTGGCGCGGGCCCTCCCCTAGCCGCGCCACCAGGTGGTGAGTCCACCCTGGACTCCGTCTCCGACCCGTTTTCTCCCAGTACCTTCCTTTTGTTGTGAAACTTCATAATATATAATCCCCCGGATCTCTCGATGTTCATATATCATGTTTTCGTCGTGTTTTCGTTTCGATCTGTTCCTGCCAGGAACTATCTTTGAAAGCTTTGAAGCACAATGGTGTCCGCCAAGGATAAAGGAAAGGAGCCTATGGAGGAAGATCTCCAAGACCCCGAGCAGGAGAAGGAGATCAAGAGTGAAGGTGAAGAGGAGGCAAAGCACACCGGCACTACCGTTTCAAGCATTGGAGTGGTGGCGAACCCTGCCAGGATCAGAAGGACTGCACGGATGTCTACTGGAGGGAAGCCTCCGCGTCACTGGTTGGCACCACGGACACCTTCTCCAAGCACCAAGAGTCCCTTCCATACCTTTATCCATAACCATGTAGGAAAAGAAGACCGCAAGGAAGAAGAGCGGAAAAATAATCACAAGAGCTGGGATCCACAATCTGACATGATCATGCACCGCATCAAGCACAACTCGGAGTTGATTCGTACCCTCACCTTCAAGATTGAGGACTTGGGGAAATTGGTCAAGAAGCTCATCGAGAGGATACCACCACCACCAAAGGAGTAATTCATCATCAGGTTTGGCATCCCCTTGGTTTGTTCCAAGCTTGGGGGAGTGCCGCGGTATCACATCACTATCTTCTATCTTTTTACCTTTTTAGTAGAGTCATATCATGAATAGAGAAGTTATTATGTATGATGGTTTGCATTATGGAAGTGTCCCCTCTCTGTTAGATATGTATCCCTTGGTGCGAGTTGTCGTTATGGAATATTAATGAGAAGTTCTATCATTTACTCTTTTGCATAGCTTATATTAGTTTTCAATTCGTGGTTATATGATTGATCTTATTGTTAGTATTGGTAGAACTTTGGGATCATTGAGTTAATTTAGTTGGTTTTGGCAAACCTAGCTCGGTCAGTAGCAACACTATTTTTGAGAGTTGAATGAAAAGATAAAAGTACTCTCAAGAAAAATAATTTCATCATCTTTCTTTCTTGATTTGCTCATGAGTTAGTATTCTCTAGTTAAGATCTTTTGTGCTTCCAAGGAAGATGGCATGTTTGTTTTTATCGCTTGTATGTTTGCGTGTTTCCTTCAACTCTTATACTTGATACCTAGCCTTGCTAGCCAAAAAACCTGTACTGAGAGGGAATTCTTCTCGTGTATCCAATCCTCAAACCAAAACCTATGCCATTTGTGTCCACCATACCTACCTATTAGCATTATTGCTATTCCAAGTAAATTCTCGTTTTATCTACCTCCCAAATTAAACTTGTTATGTGAAAATAAGTGATTAAAGCTCTCACGAACTTGATGGCACACTTTATTTTTTTGCACTTAATAACTTGAACCATTGGGTCCTTCTATGTTGTGTATATGCTTGCGCTTTATGAGTTGAAGTTAGCAGAACCATGTATCATGGGGAACGCTTTCAACACTATCATGGTATTTTGTACCTAGTTGATATCATGATTGTTTTGCCTATGGATCCCGGCGGTGTGAAATAAAAGGGGAACTTGTAAGATCATGGAGTTTATATGTGTGTTAGAGAAACGCCTGGGCCGCTAGCCTAAGCCATGCCTAATCATGGTGGAAACTTGCAGCAAAACTATAGTGAGCATTCTATGAAGCATCCTCAATAAAAACCTATGCAAATAGCAAATAAAAAGATCGCTGAGATGCTCATTGTCTGCTTGCCTTGTCATTTTGATTATGGGATAGCTCCTGTATCATGTGGAAGGGGTACCCTGTTGGCTGTTCTCTATGATACATATGTATTTATAATGACAAGAGCTTACTTGTGACTGAAGTTGAGTATCATGAGGTTCGGTACTCGTAAGTAAGGGGCATGAGATTTCAACTTATAACTTGTCAAGCATATCCTCTTAGTTGTGTCACTTTAACCTTAACCACCTAAATATGCCTATGATAGGGGCAATGAGAGCTGAAAGCTAATAAGTATCATAATTTTTGGGAGCTCTTTATGAGACTTGTAATCCCTGATTCCCTCTGCGAAGGGCCTTTCTTTTAATTTTTACTTGAGTCAGTAAACCTATTCCCTTCCATCTCAGCAAGTATTTTGAGTTGTTGTGTTTCATTCATTCATATGATGATTTATTCAATCATGTTTCTTATGTTCCTTGTTTTCCACATTGCTCTTATCTTGGTGATTACTACTTTGAAAGATATCATTGAAAATCAGTTATTTGTGAACTCTAGCAAATTATCAACTATTCTTCGACCAAGAGCTAAGTTTGCCATTACCAATTATGATTTACTTCATGTATATCTATTGTGTTTCCTTTACTTATTGCAAGTTAAGTTATATAATAGTGATTTGCCTTCTATTATGATCTGTGTATTGATGAATGTGATGCTTCTTGTCTGTATTCTTTTATCGACCCTTCACTCCATAAACCTGAGGTCATGTTTATTGAGCTCAGTTTCGCTTGGGGACAAGCGAAGTCTAAGCTTGGGGGGAGTTGATACATCCATTTTGCATCACTATTCTATATCATAATTCAATGTTATTCATTGATATATTTCATATTAAGAGGTGATACCTATGTTATTTCATCTATTTTTGCATGGTTGATGACTTTTGCAGCATGGACTGCTGCAGTCAGGATTCTGATGGAAAAGGTGTTGTTTGGAGGCAAAATTCACGAAGATCAGAAAATACAGGAAAATATATGGAAAATCCTATTTTTTCAGAAGACGAAGGAAGACAGAAGGGGGGCTGGAGATGGGCCACAGGGGTCCCACACCACCCCCTGGCGCAGGCCACCCTGGGCCATGCCACCAGGTGGTGTGGCCGCCCTGGTCCACCCCTGGCTCTCCCATTTGACGTATATTATCCTCTCGAAACCCTAAGACTCGGGGAGCGACCACAGAAAGATTCTGCCGCCTCTGCAGGGCGGAAAACACCGAGAGAAAAAGATCTCTCCGGCAGACAGATTTCTGCTGGGGGAATTCCTTCCCGGAGAGGGGAGATCGTCGCCATCAACACCACCATCAAGCTGGACTTCATCGGGATCATCATCATCATCACCACCATCATCACCATCAGCACCCTCATCACCATCTCCATATTGCTGTAACAATTGGGTTGAACCTTGCATAGTTCTTAGGGGAAACTTTCTCGGTGTTGATTACTCTTTGTAGTTGAAGCTATTAAGTGAACCATTGAATTATTGTTTATGTTCAGATTGTTATACATCATTATTCCATCTCTGATCATGATCCATATGATGTCTTGTGAGTAGTTCGTTTTGTTTTTGAGGACATGGGAGAAGTCATGTTGTTAGTAGTGGAATTGTGTTGAGAAAGATTCAATAGTTTGATATTTAAGTTGTGGTGTACTTCTTATAGTGGTGTCATGTGAACATCGACTACATGAAACTTCACCTATATGGGCCAAGGGGAATGCATTGTCTATTTGGCTACTAATCGTAGGGGTTGCCGGAGTGACAGAAACCTGAACCCCCGTTAGGAAACCATTGCACAAGGGACGCAAGGGTCTTAGAGTTTAAAGATGTGGTTAGGTTTCTACCTTAATTACTTTCTTGTACTTACGGATGTTTGCAAGGGGTATAATCACAAGTATGTATTAGTCCTAGGAAGGTCGGTACATTAGCACAGGTTCACCCACACAACACTTAGCAAGCTAAAGAAGATTAATCAACTATATGAAGCGAAAGCACTTGACAGTCTTCCCATCTTTCCTTGAGAACGTTTGGTCATCTTAAGTAATACAACCGGCTTGTCCTTTGCTGCATAAAGGATTGGTCCACTTGCTGCATTTATTCCTACTGGTTTTTATTTACTCGTACTTTGTTTACTTACTTTATCAAAAAACCCTAAAAATTCGTTTGCTAAGTATTTGCAGAGAATTCCTGATCCATACCACTAGCCAGCACCTTCTGCTCCTCGTTGGGTTCGACACTCTTACTTATCGAAAATAATGCGATACACCCCCTATACTTGTGGGTCATCACTATCTCTCTTTTTTTAATAAGAAGAATGCTTCATAGATACTCATTATGGTTATGCTGTAGGTTTCCACCATGATTAGGCATGGATTAGACTAGCGGCCCAGGCGTTTCTCTAACACACATACATAACTCCATGGACTTACAAGCTCCCCTTTTATTTCACACCGACGACATCCGCAAACAAAAGAGCATGATATCAACTAGGTATATATTTATAGTTGTTGAAAGCGTTCCCCGTGACAAAACTGTTCTACTAATCCCCAGCCTATAATTTGCAAGCATATAACTTTCATGGACCGTCACAATGGTTCGGGTTTATTAAGTGCAAGAAATAAAGTGTGCCATCAAGTTCGTGAGAGCTTTACTAACTAAGTTTCTCATAACAAGCAAGCATTTTATTTGGAAGAAAACTAGGCATATTGAATATGCACGGAACATCAAATGATGCTAAAAGGTAGGTATGGGGGACACTTTTGGCAATATTGATTTTAGGGAATTGGAAACACGAGTAGAGATCATACTCAGTGCAAGTGAAGGCTAGCAATAGTAAGGGAGTGACAAACAAGAGAGCAATAACTGTCATAATCATGCTTGCAACAAAACATGACTAATCATGGCATGAAAGTGATTCAAGACCACTGAGGCAAAATAATTCATCGAGGCTTAACTGATTATTGTTTCAGTCATATGCATGCATGAGTATGTGCCAAGTCAATTCAAGTGAAACATTCAGAGGAGGATACCACAGTGTCATACCAAGTTATGAATAGAACAATGCAAGCAAACATTTATATGACATGCTACAAACTATTGGCAAGCTAGAGCTAATCATAAGAAAGCAAGATCTACTAAGCATCCATAAATAACATACGCCCTAAATGAACAGACTAAGCATGCCCACACTGATGAGCATATGTACAAAAATGAAAACAAATAGAGTTTGTTACCAGACTCTTACCACACCTCAAGTTGTCATTAATCCTCATTATTGCCCTTTACTTGTGTGGCTTGAATAATAACATGAAACCAAATTCCACTGAGGCCTGCTGAACCCTGCAAAAAACTTCACAAAACCAAAGAACAACAAATATTTTTGGTGTTTTTTAATTTTTTAAAGGCAAAAACAAAAAGGAAAAACAAGCAAAGCAAAATCTTTTTGGGTTTTTCGAATAGTTCAAACAAAGAAAAAAGGAAAAAACAAACCAAGGCAAGAATAAGAAGAAGCAAATAAAGAGAAACAACAGAAATATTTTTGGTCTTTTTGTGTTTTTAGAAAGAAAAAGTAAAGAAAGAACGAAAACTACAAAGAGAACGAAGCATGGATATTATCAACTAAACATGATATGGAGATGAGTGTGATGTCGGTGTACCTCCCCCCAAGCTTAGGCTTTTGGCCTAAGTGGCATCAATCCCAAGCTGGCCAAGATGGAGCACCTCCGTAGTACGGCGAGGAGGTACCCTCGTCCTGGTACGAGCTCGAGGACGCCCCACCGTAGTGCGCAGAGTATTCGTAAGAAGGCACATCCTCCTGGTGCTGCATATGGAAAGCAAGCAAGCAGAGCTGCTCGTCCACCTCCTCCTTGGAACACAACCATGGCCTCCTGTGAATACTGAACAAAGTAGATTGCGGCAAAGGAATCTCCCTCTCAAATATTTCTCCAAATGTGTGGTTGTTCATCTTTGATATTCGGAGAACAAATGCTCCAAATTTCAGCAGCAAAGATGGGCTGAGCAAGGAGATCGAAAAATCAAGGACAAGAACAGCAAGAACACGATTCCGAGCAATGAACTGGTGTTTTCTCGGGAGAGTGAGAGAGCAGTGGGAAGTGAGAGAGTGAGTGGAGGGCCAGGGTGGCCCACACCATGGCCAGGCGCACCCCTGGGCTGGCCGCGCCACCAGGTGGTGTGCCTGCCTGGTGGGCTCCCTCGTACTCTCCAGGCACTTCTCTGCCCCTTTTTTCACATAAAAATTTAATATGAATTTTCTGGAATTTTTCGAGACACTTTATTTTTGAGCAATTTTTAGGTATAGATGAATGATTTTCTGACAGAAAGATTTTTTTGGAAAGATGCAAAGGCAAAACAAAACTAAAACTTTAGAAGTTCTAAGACACTCTAATATGCAAGCAACTAACAACAGAAGAGTAAACTAACGAAAGCAAAAAACTAGAATGAATAAAATAAAAGTAATCAAAGATAATCATGGTGAACACATTGTTTTGTTCATTAAAATCCCTTTGTTAACAAGGTTGATCAGGTCTTGTTACCAAAACAATTTTATATGAAACAAAACTTCGTATTCCACGAATGATTATGTTACCTCAACCTTGATAGCAATTGTCCCAATCATAATAGTTTCATATTTTTCGCTTGGTATGGGACAATATATTTCTCCAACTTGAATGCCCTCAACATGTTCAATTGAATTCAAACCATAAGTCCTATCAATCTTCTTGGGGAAATAGACAGTATGATCTTTGTCATTAACATTAAAAGTCACATTTCCTTGATTACAATTGATAACAACTCCTGCAGTATTAAGAAAAGGTCTCCCAAGAATAATAGACATATTATCATCTTCAGGAATTTCAAGCACAACAAAATCAGTTAATATCAAGCAATTATGAGCCACTTGAATAGGCACATCCTCACATATACCAACATGAATAGTAGTATTTTATCAGCCATTTGCAAAGATATATCAGTTGGTATTAGTTTTTCCACTTGAAGTCTCTTATAGAGAGAAAAAGGCATAAGACTAACTCCTCCCAAATAAAACAAAGCAGTTCTAACATAACCTATTTTTAATAGAGCAAGGAATGGTTGGAATCCCTGGGTCTCCAAGTTTCTTTGGAACCTTACCATTGAAGGAATAATTAGCAAGAAAAGTAGAAATTTCTTCATTAGGGATCTTCCTTTTATTCGAAATAATATCCGTCATATACTTTGAATAAGGAGGAAATTTAATAGCATCAGTCAAAGGAATTTGCAAGAATAAAGGTATCATCCACTCACAAAACTTGTTATAGTGTTCATCTTCCTTTGACTTGTGTTTCTTATCAGGGAAAGGCATAGGTTTTTGGACCTAAGTCTCTCTTTCACTACCATGTTTCTTAGCAACAAAATATTCTTTAGTGTATTTAGTATTCTTAGTGTGCTTTTCAGGTTCTTATTCAACTTTTTCTTATCAGGAGCATCATTTTCTTCATTACCACTTTCAGTTTCAGCATCAGAGATAGATATACTATTAGGATCTTTAGCAGGTTCAAAAGGTTCTACAATAGTTTTATGTTTCTTTTTTCTTTTCTTAGGAGTAGTACCAATATTTTCAGCTTGTTGAGAATCCTGCTCAATTCTTTTAGTATGCCCCTCAGGATATAGAGGATCCTAGGTAGTAGCACCACTTCTGGTTCTAATTTCATAAGCATGTTTTTCTTTAACAGCATTAACTAGTAAGTCTTTTTGTACCTAAATAAGCTGATCAATTTGAGTTTGAACCATTTGAAAATATTTAACAAGCATTTTAACATCATTAGAGGTTCTTTCCACAATATCTTTTCACTCAACAATAGCTCTAGAGTTTTCCATTAAATGATTTTGCACCCTTTTATTAAAATTATCTTGCTTAACAATAAAAATATCAAATTCTTCTAAGCATTGATCAGGAGGTCTAGAGTAAGGGATATCACCTTCATCAAAATGTTGGAGAGAGTGTACCTCAATAGTGGATGAGTGGGGGATTGGCTTACATAATTCTTCTATAGGAGGTAAATTCTTGACATCTGCAGCTTTGATTCCCTTCTCCTTAAGATATTTCTTAGCTTCCTTCATCACTTCATCATTTAGTTCAATAAATCCCCTCTTCTTTGATGTTGGTATATGCGCAGAAATAGTTGGTTCAGGTATGGTTGGTTCAGGAGGATTCCAATCTTCATAATTCTTGCTTATTTTAGCCATTAATTCCTCAGCTTCCTTGGGAGTCCTATTCCTGAAAACACAATCAACACAACTGTCCAGGTATGTCCTAGATTCTTCAGTTAGTCCATTATAAAATATGTCAAGAAGCTCATTCTTAGGTAATGGACATCCAGCATGTTCATGAATCAAAGCACAAAACCTTACCCATGATTCAGGCAATATCTCTTTTTCCCCCTGTTTACAATCAAAAAGTTCCTGCAAAATAGCATGTCTAGCACTAGGAGGAAAATATTTCTGAAGGAAGGTACTAATCAAGCAATCAGGGCTATCAATAGATCCAGGAGGTAAATTATTAAACCAAGTTTTAGCTTCTCCTTTCAGTGAAAAAGGGAAAATTTTAGCAACAAAGTAGGTGCGCATCTTAATATCATCATAAAATAAGCCACTCATGGTAGAAAATAAGCCACTCAGGGTAGAAAGCTCTATCAATAGACACTACCGCACTTTCATTCTTAGTCCCACAAAAAGGTTCTTTCTCAACAATAGCTATGTAAGATAGATCAAGAGAGAAATCATAATCCTTATCTTTAATGTTTATGGGAGATGTAGCAAACTTAGCATTAGGAGACAATTTGGGTTTTATAATACGCCTCTCAAGGAGACTCTTAATAGCACTCCTATCATGGGTGTTTTGACATTCTTTAATAAATTCATCGGTCATCTCTATATAACCGTCCTCAATATCATAGCTCTCTCTAGACTCAGGTGAACTGACAGGTGTAGTAGTGTCTTCATTAGGAGTTTCAGTATGTCCAACTATAGTTCTAGCAATCGTGGCATCTAGGAAAGGACCTAATGAACCACTCTTATCAAGCATAGTAGAAGCAGCATATTAAGTATCGGAAGTTTCAGATTCAGTAGTAGTAGCAGTATATGTAACATGTGTATGTGGTGGTGTAAGGAGCTTACTCATAACAGATGGTGAATCAGGAGCAATAGAGGTGTTCAGAACCGTACCTCTTCTTGTAGTGGATGGTAAAATAGGAACCTTGCCATCACGAGACTTACCCATGATGGATGGATGGCAGTGAGCAATAGTGATTCCAAGTGAACTTGATAAATAAAGCTATGCTCCCCGGCAACGGCGCCAGAAAATAGTCTTGATGACCCACAAGTATATGGGGTGTATCGCAGTATTTTCGAGGGAGGTGAAACCCAATTTATTGACTCGACACAAGGGGAACCAAAGAATATTTATAAGCCTTAACAACTGAGTTGTCAATTCAGCTGCACCTGGAAACAATCTTGGTCACAACAGTTTATTAGTAGCAATAGTTTTATAGTAGCAATAGTAAAGTAATAGTAGTAGTAAAAGTAAAGACAGTAGTAACAATTGCAGTAAACAGTAGGATTAAAACGCGGTAGGCATAGGGATGGATGGACGGGCGTTGCATGGACAAGACAATTTATATGGCAATCAGAACATAGGGCATATGCAGATAAATAAGATAAAGCATCCAAGTACTATATAATCATAGGCATGTGTTCCATATATAGTCATACGTGCTCGCAATGAGAACTTGCACAACATCTTTTGTCCTGCCAGCCCGTTTGCAGCGGGGCTCAAGGGAACTACTGGCAATTAAGGTGCTCCTTTTAATAGAGCACCGGAGCAAAGCATTAACACTCCGTGAACACATGTGATTCTCACATCAAATCCATTCCCTCCGGTTATCCCGATTTCTATAACTTCGGGGCCTTTGGTTCCGGACAACAATATGTGTATACAACTTGCAGGTAATACCATAAACAATACAATCATAAAATCAATAACATGTTCAGATATGAAATCATGGCACTCGGGCCCTAGTGACAAGCATTAAGCATAACAAGTCGCAACAAAGTCAAAAAGCACTAATAATAGATACAAGGCACCATGCCCTAACAATCTGATGCCATTACATGAACGATCCCATCCAATTCCTACCATCCCCATAGCCTATAGCGGGGGATTACTCACTCATAGATGGGGGAAACATGGATGGTCTATGGAGAAGCGATGGTGATGATGATGGCAATGATCTCCTCCAATTCCCCATCTCGACAGGGTGCCAGAACGGAGTTTCTGGTTCCGAATCGTGGAATCTGGTGGTGGCGACGCAGCGGAACTCTTTCCGGAAAAACGTCGACCCCCCATGGTTTTTAGGTCAATAGGCAACTTATAGGCGAAGAGGGAGGCCGAGGGGTGACCGAGGCAGCCACACCACCCCTTGGTGTGGCCAGGCCTGGCCCGCGTGGCTAGGTGGTGTGGGCCCCTCATGGCCCTCCTCCTCTCTCTTCTGGCTCCGTGATTCCTCTGGTGAAATAGGATTTTTGGCATATTTTATGGGATTTTTCCTGATAGTTGATTTTCTGCACAAAAACTAGACACCAAGGTAATTTTGCTGAAAACAGTGTCAATCCGTGTTAGTTGTATCCAAATCACACAAGTTTAGAGGAAAAACAATAGCAAAAGTGTTCAGAAAAGTAGATACGTTTTGGACGTATCACCGACTCGCTTTGGTAGCACCGATGGTGGACATTTGCAGCTCCAAAGTTAGCCTCATGTAGGAACATCTTTTGTTGTGGAGGCATCGTGGCGGCGGTCCCGACTGGCAGCAACGGTGACCCGTCGCACCAACAAAATCCTGATTGGGTGATCTCTGGTGCTACACGCTTCTTCAGTTCTTCTCGGTAGCACCAGGAAGAAGAAAATCTTGGGAGAATATGTAGGTGAGGTAGGTGAAAGTGGATGCAGCCAAAAAAGCAGGCGGTGGTGCACAAACCATCGGCGGGAGCGGTGCTGGGAGGACGGCGAGCAGCAGCGACGGGTCGATGTGCCCATGAGGAGCAACAACTTTAATTTCTTGCATGGAGTTCATGTAGACTATGGCAGGAGTTCGGAAGGAAAGAGACAAGGGAGAGAGAAGTGGTGGGCGTAGGATCCTGCGCGTGGGGCCACCGGACACGTGTAGCTCGCGGGAGGCAGAGGACGCTTCGCATCGTAACCCCCGGGTGATTACAAGCATTTTCCTGCTCCGCTCGATTTCTCTACGGTTTATTCCTTTTTTCTCTCTCTCCCACGCAGCAAGGTAGAAACATGCCTTGTCCCTCCTCACCTCCGCTGCTGAGTGTCCTCTGGAGGCTCGGAACCTCCCAACCTCCGGGTGGAGCGTTTGACACGTGTCCTCTCCAAAGTTCTCACAATAGAGATTCTAATAGTAGTGCGTGCTACGAAGAGAATCTTAAACTAGCAGCATCGATCGTCTTGAGCCAAACATCGGATGGACCAAGACAGCCGCCTCTGACGATCAATTAATTGAAGAGATTCCAGGCATCAGAAGACCTCATGTACAATGTTTTACAGACACGCGTAAGCTGAAACATCGGTACTCTAGCTTGACCAGCTCTGCTGGACGATGGCGTCAGCCGCTGTCAAGTGGTAAATCATTGTATACTGCAAGGGACAGGTAATTAAAGTTTAGCAGAGCGCACACTGCCAAATTGTGTCGGCTGCAGTGTTGCAACATCTTTCATCGCTCACATGGGTTTAATACACACTGGTACAGCCTTGTCACAGCGTGAGTGTAGGTCTGAATGCATGTGGTGCACGATTTCTACCATACAAGACTAAAGTCCAAGGAAAAAGTCAGCATATTTAGCAGATACCTCGTGTTGTCCCGTCCCGTAAAATAACTGTCTTGCGGTACGACGTGAACTTTTCTAGATACCGTAAGCCATATTTTCCGTATGAAGAGCTCCCTGTACGGTTTACTGCAAATAAAAAGACGGTTTGCGAGAGGGAATATTCAGCTACAGTGCCTCGTCGCCGTCAAGTCGGCCGCCGGAGATCGATTCCGGCCATCCTTGCGGTTGCCACCACCGCCGGAAGCTGCGAAAGATCACAAACAGCTAGCCAAGCACGCGCACAGCAAGCAGCTAGCTAGCCAAGCACGGACGGGCAAGCACACGCGGAGCAAGCAAGCATGCGCGCTCGCGAGCAGCTAGCAAATGTGCACCAAGCGGCTAGCAAGCATCGAGCACGCGCAACAAGCAGGGACGAGCGAATTCAGGCGGCGGCGACGCGATTCCGGCCGACGGTGGCGTGAATCGAGCGTATTCTCGGAGCAGTGGTGGAGGTCTGATACAGATCCGCATGTATACGAAGAAGACGATAAAATATTCGTGGGTATATTCTGTTTTGCGGTATCCATATGTGATATCTGTTCCGTGCTGATGTTTTTCGTACCGCAAAGACAAGTTGTGGTTTACCGCATCCGCATTTTCCGGTATGGCCAGATGCGGTATCAGCTAGAGATGCTCTAAACTACTCTCTCCGATCCAATTTAGTTGACTCAAATTTGTTTATATTCAAATATATCTAGACTTATTTTATTGCTATATATATCCGAATTTAGCAAAATCAAGTCAACTAATTTGAATCGGAGGAAGTAGCGAACAGCTCCAAACACACCGAACATCTTTACCTCTTAACTTTCTTTTACTCTTAGACCGTCGATCAGTATCAAATCCTCTTGATCCCCACCGCCCAGCCTTTCCTTGGGTAAAAGAACTCATTTCCACTGTCAACAACGTTTTAGCTCCAGCTCGTTGACTACTTCGAAGAATGAAGAACACGCGAAATACGAGAAATTATACTAACAAGATAAACATGAACACTATATTTTTAAAACAAAGCCTCACTCCTAGTCTCCCAAAAAAATCGATGAAACAACTGAGCACCTGTAGCCTTAATCGAACCGTTGCCTTTTCCCACTACAAGGAAGGGAATTTAAATCTACACTACAAGATACAAGATCCCATACATACCTCGTTATTGCACATTCAAAAATAAGGTGGTCCACAGTTTATTTGCAACGGCAGAATCTAAATATTTCATCTCCCACCCAACCTGTCTTTACTAAGTTATTGTTAGTAAGAATAATATTTCTAAACGGTAACCAAAGAATGACTTTTATTCTCAGGAAAAAGTGGGACTGATTTGGCTTTCTGGTGCACAAAGTAAACTTATTCATATATTTAGATCTTAGCAATTCCTGCCAAACAAAATTAGAGTTCTGCAATTCTAGAGCCAATTACTAAGTAAGTAAACATTTATCCATAGTAGCTAGGTCTACAACACCTAACCACCCATATCTTGTGGCTAACATACAATCTGCCCCCCCCCCCCCCCCCCAATTTACTAGATGGTATTTTTTAATCACTTATTTCTCCTGTCAAACTAAACTTTTCACAAAAAATCATTCAATTTAAAGGTACTAACTATTTCATAGAAAATTCAACATATAAAGTGGCACATTGCGTCGGCAGGATCTTAATAAAATCAATCTATCACTATAAGAAAGAGAACTCCTTTGCCAAGTATGCAGTTTATTTTTCATCTTAATCTTAGTAGGGTTGGGTCACTATTCCTCAACCTTTTGCAACATACTGGTACACCTAAATTTTAATATCCCAAAAATTTCCATATTTTTGGAATGTGAAATTAAATAAACAGGCTTGATTCAAATTTTTAGACTTGTTCAAACTTTTGAAGAAATAAATATTTTTTGGCATCTTTATACCATTCATGCATATCATGATTTAAAAATATTTTCATAAAATTTAGAAAAATAGAGGATTTAAATGCCCTAAAAGATCTTTGGAGACTATCCCATAAGTCATAATGGCAATCTCGTAATAAAATCAAATTTTATTAGTTTTATTTAGAAATTAAAATAGGCTTACTATGTTTTGTTAAGTGTACGGTATTTATAGAATTTTCCTTGAAATTAGTTTTGTTGCATTCCCTAAACCCTAATGGGTATCTATTTAAAATGGCTTTTAAGCCCTATTCGTTTTGAAATGTTTAAATTTAAATTAGTTTTGTACCATAAATGGTTGCAATGTATAAATTATACAGATTTTGAATTTACCAAATTCTTTTGGAGGGTTTTGGAGGCAGTTTGAGGATAAAAACCAAATATGCAAAATAGAAAAAACAAAGAAAAAAAGTGTTGGAGATATGCCCAAGAGGCAATAATAAAAGTGATTATTATTATATCTTTGTGTTTATGATGAATGTTTACATCCCATGCTATAATTGTATTATTAGGAAACACTGATACTTGTGTGTTTTGTAAACATATGAGAGTCCCTAGAAAGCCTCTTGTTGAACTAGCTTGTTGATTGATTGATGATCATGGTTTCCTGATCATGGACATAAGGATGTGATTAATAACAAGGTTATATCATTAGGAGAATGATGTAATGGACACACACCCATAGTAACCGTAGCATAAGATCAAGTCATTAAGTTCGTATTGATGTAAGCTTTCAAATACATAGTAACCTAATCCTTCGACCATGAGGTTATGTTAATCACCATTACCGGATGGATACTTTGATGACATCAAACGCCGCTTCGTAACTGGGTGGTTATAAAAGTGTCATTGGGTATTCTGAAAGTATATGTGTTGAAGCGCATGAACCAAGATTGGGATTTGTCCATCCATATGACGGATAGATATGCTCTGGGCCCTCTCGGTGGAATGTCATCTAGTTAGCTTGCAAGCATGTGACTAGGTCACAAGGGATGACATATCACGGAACGAGTAAAGAGTACTTATCAGTAACGAGGTAGAACTAGGTATGGAGATACCGACGATCAAACCTCGGATAAGTATAGTATCGCGAGACAAAGGGAATTGGTTTCGTATGTAAGTGGTTCAATCGATCGCGAAGTCATCGTTGAGTATGTGGGAGCCATTATGGATCTCCAGGTCCCGCTGATGGTTATTGATAGGAGATGTGTCTCTATCATGTCTGCATATTCACGAACCGTAGGGTGACACACTTAAGGTTCGAAGTTGTTTTAAGTAGATATGGAATGTGCGTTGGAGACCGAATGTTGTTCGGAGTCTCGGATTGGATTCGGACATCACGAGGAGATCCGAAATGGTCCGGAGAATAAGATTCATATATAGGAGATCATTTTCTGAGTTAGGAAATGTTCCGGAGTGTTTGTATGAGGATTCTAGAAGGTTTCGGAATGTTCCGGAAGGTTCTAGAAGATATCTTGGAGTTTGCTTGAAAATCAAGATAGGGATCAAGGAGTCCTGGTGGGTCAAGACTAAGAGTCGTGGGGGAGTAGGACTCCTCCCCCCACTCCCAATCCGCTGGCCTAGAGAGGAGGGGAGTCCTACAAGGACTCCCCCTCCCCAGGCGCCCTCCCTTCTTTAAATAGAGGGGCAGGGGCGCCCCCTCCTCCCCTTCTCTCATAACTCCAATCTCTGCCGCCTCTCTCCTCCACCTTTCTTCTGCACAGGCATAGGCGAAGCCCTGCAGAATTCTCTACTCCACCACCACCACCACGCCGTCGTGCTGCTGGGATTCCGTGGAGAAGAGCTACTACCTCCACTGCTCGCTGGAACGGGGAGAGGAAGGTCTACTTCGACTCCGCACGTGTGACCAACTGCGGAAGCGCTGCCGAATCGCGGCGCCGGAAGGATCGCCTACTTGACCGACGGCGGAAGCGCTGCTGGAACGCGACGCCGGAAGGATCGTCTACTTGACCGACGGCGGAAGCGCTGCCGGAACGCGACGCCGGAAGGATCTTCTACTTGACCGACGGCGGAAGCGCTGCCGGAACGCGACGCCGGAAGGATCGTCCACACGATCTTGAGATTGGCAAGTGATCGACTACATCAACCACGAGATCTAATCTCGATAACGCTTTCGGATCTACGAGGGTTAGTTCCTATCTATCTCGTTGCTCATGTCTAATAGATTAGATCTTGGCTTTTATCTAGATTAGATCTGGGTTTCGTTCGTTCTTGCGGTAGAAATTTTTTGTTTTCCATGCTACGAACCCATTAGTGGTATCAGAGCCGTATCTATGTGTAGATCTGTTGCACGAGTAGAACACAATGTTTTTGTGGGAGTTGATGCTTTTGTTGTCGGTGTCTTAGCGTGTACTTTGCATCTTGTGGCATGGTGGGATGAAGCGGCTCGGGCTAACATTACATGTCATCGCACATGAGACTTGCTCCACGCTTGACGTGCAACTTGCTTTGCACAAGTGGCTTTGCGGGTGTCTGTCTCTCCCACCATAGTTAATATTCAATTTACAATGAGCATCTTGACAACACTTGTATCAACGTTGTGGTCATTGTTCGTAGGTAAGATCGGTCTTATGCGAAAGCCCCAAACCACGTAAAACATGCAAAGAAAATTAGAGGCGTCTAACTTGTTTTTGCAGGGGTTTTGTGATGTGGTATGGCCAACATGTGATTGTGATTGTATTTGATGTATGCAATGATCCTTGTTATAATATGGCAACCGGCAGGAGCCTAATGGTTGTCTTTAATTCTGTTAAGACCTGCGTGTCTATTCATCTTGTAATAGTTTTATTCCAAGTAGTTGTAATAGTTGCTGGTGATGATGGACAACCATGAAGCGGCGCCACTGACCTTGACGCAATGCTGGTGATGATGAAGATCATGTTCGTGCTTTGGAGGTGGAGATCAAAGGCGCAAGAAGAAAAGGCCATATCATATCACAGTAATTATGAATTGCCTATGATGTTAATCCTTTATGCATCTTGTATTGCTTAGATCGCGACGGTAGCATTATAAGATGATCCCTCTCACTAAATATCAAGTAATAAAGTGTTCACCCTTAGTTGGCACCATTGCTAAGACTCGTCGTTTCGAAGCATCTCGTGATGATCGGATGTGATAGATTCTACGTGTGCATACAACGGGTGCAAGCCAGATTTGCACATGCGGAAACTAAGGTTATCTTGACGAGCCTAGCATGTACAGACATGGTCTCGGAACACGGAATACCGAAAGGTAGAGCATGAGTCATATAATTGATATGATGAACATGAAGATTGTTCGCCGATGAAACTACATCTTCTCTCGTGAAGATCGGACTTAGTGTAGTGGACTTGGTTCGTGTAATCACTAAGACAATGTGAGGTATGTTGTTTTGAGTGGGAGTTCACCTAGTTAGTTTAAGAATTAAATTAGAACTCAATTTGTCATAAACTTAGTCTAAACTACTTGCAAATTGTTGTAGATTATGGCGACCCCCTCCATCAATTTCAATGCGTTCCTAGAGAAAGAAAAGCTTAAGAACAATGGAAGCAATTTCACGGACTGGTTCCGTGGACTGAAGATCGTCCTCAGGGCTGGTCAGTTGACCTATGTGCTCGATGCACCGCTAGGTGACCCACCTGCAGATAATGCCACCGATGACGAAAAGAATGTTTTCGCCACTCAGAAGAATCATTACTCCACAGTTCAGTGTGCCATCCTGTACGGTTTAGAAGCGGAGCTCCAACAGCGTTTTGAGCACCACGACCCGTTCGAGATCATTAAGGAGCTCAGGCTAATTTTTGAGACTCGCGCGGCCATGGAGAGCTATGAGGCCTCCGAAAAGTTCTTTAACTGTAAGATGGAAGAAGGAAGCTCCGTTAGCGAGCACGTGCTCCCCATGTCTGGGTACGCAAAGAAGCTCCAAGAGTTGGGAATATCGATTCCTAATGAATTGGGGATTCACCGTCTCCTTCAATCACTGCCACCAAGTTACAAGAACTTTGTGATGAACTACAACATGCACTGCATGAACAAGATGTTGCCTGAACTGTCATCCATGCTGAAAACTGCTGAAGTGGAGATAAAGAAGGAGCACCAAGTGTTGATGGTCAATAAGACCACCAATTTCAAGAAAAAGGGCAAGCCTAGGAACAAGGGCAACTTCAAGAAGGACGGCAAGAAAAAGCTGCCGCACCTGCTAAGAAGCCCAAGGCTGGTCCTAAGCCTGAAACTGAGTGCCTCTACTGCAAGGGTGCTGGTCACTAGAAGCGTAACTGCCCCAAGTACCTGGCAGATCTGAAGAACGGCAACATCAAGAAGAAAGGTATATTTGATATATGTGTTATAGATGTGTATCTTACTAGTAATCGTAGTAGTGCCTGGGTATTTGATACTGGTTCGGTTGCTCATATTTGTAACTCGAAACAGGAGCTGCGGAATAAATGAAGACTAGCAAGAGACGAGGTGACGATGCGCGTTGGAAATGGCTCCAAGGTTGATGTGATCGCCGTCGGCACGCTCCCTCTACATCTACCTTCGGGATTAGTTTTAAATTTAAATAATTGTTATTTGGTGCCTGCGTTAAGCATGAACATTATATCTGGATCCTGGTTATTGCGAGACGGTTACTCTTTTAAGTCCGAGAATAAAGGTTGTTCGATTTATATGAGTAATATCTTTTATGGTAATGCACCTGAGATGAATGGTTTATTCTTACTGAATCTCGATAGTAGTGATACACATGTTCACAACATAGATGCTAAACGAATTAAATTGAATGATAATTCTACATACATGTGGCACTGTCGTCTTGGTCACATTGGAGTGAAGCGTATGAAGAAACTCCATTCTGATGGACTTCTTGAATCACTTGATTTTGAATCACTTGAAAGATGTGAAGCATGTCTAATGGGAAAAATGACTAAGACTCCATTCTCTGGTACAATGGAGAGAGCTACAGACTTATTGGAAATAATACATACCGATGTGTGCGGTCCAATGAGTGTAGCATCGCGTGGTGGATATCGTTATGTTCTCACTTTCACGGATGACTTGAGTAGATATGGGTATGTCTACTTTATGAAACATAAGTCCGAAACTTTCGAGAAGTTTAAGGAATTTCAGAGTGAAGTGGAAAATCATCGTAACAAGAAGATTAAGTTTCTGCGTTCTGACCGCGGAGGTGAATATCTGAGTTATGAGTTTGGCATGCATTTAAAGAAATGTGGAATACTTTTGCAGTTGACACCGCCGGGAACACCACAGCATAATGGTGTGTCCGAACGTCGTAATCGAACTCTCTTAGATATGGTTCGGTCTATGATGTCTCTTACAGATTTACCGTTATCATTTTGGGGCTATGCATTAGAGACAGCCGCATTCACTTTAAATAGGGCACCATCTAAATCCGTTGAAACGACACCGTACGAATTGTGGTTTGGAAAGAAACCTAAGTTGTCGTTCCTTAAAGTTTGGGGTTGCGAGGCATATGTAAAGAAGTTACAACCTGATAAGCTAGAACCCAAAGCGGAGAAATGTGTCTTCATAGGATACCCTAAAGAAACGATTGGGTATACCTTCTATCATAGATCCGAAGGCAAAGTTTTTGTTGCAAAGAATGGATCCTTTCTTGAGAAGGAGTTTCTATCGAAAGAGGTGACTGGAAGGAAAGTAGAACTCGATGAGGTTATTGAACCTTCTCTCGGATTTGAGAGTAGCGCAGCACCGGAAGATGTTTTTGTGCCGCCTGCACCAATTGGAGAGGAAGCTAATGATAATGATCATGAAACTTCAAATGAAGTTACTGCTGAACCTCGCAGGTCAACAAGGGTTCGTACCACTCCTGATTGGTATGACTCTGCCTTGAACGTCATGTTGGTGGACAACGCTGATGACCCTGCGACGTATGAAGAAGCTATGGTGAGCCCAGATTCCGACAAATGGCTAGAAGCCATGAAATCCAAAATGGGATCCATGTATGAAAACCAAGTGTGGACTTTGGTGGACTTACCGGATGGTCGTAAGGCTGTCGAGAACAAATGGATTTTCAAGAGAAAAACAGATGCTGATGGTAATGTTACCGTCTATAAAGCTCGACTTGTCGCGAAAGGGTTCCAACAAATTCAAGGAGTTGACTATGATGAGACCTTCTCACCAGTAGCGAAGCTAAAGTCTGTGAGGATTTTATTAGCAATTGCTGCACATTTCGATTATGAGATTTGGCAGATGGATGTAAAAACGGCGCTCCTTAATGGTGACATTGAGGAAGAGTTGTATATGGTACAACCCAAGGGTTTTGTCGATCCTAAAGATGCTGACAAGGTATGCAAACTTCAGCGCTCCATTTATGGACTGAAGCAAGCATCCTGGAGTTGGAATCAATGTTTTGATAAAGTAATCAAAAACTTTGGATTTATACAAACTTATGGAGAAGCTTGTATTTACAAGAAAGTGAGTGGGATCTCTGTAGCATTCCTAGTACTGTATGTAGATGACATATTGTTGATTGGGAATGATATAGAACTTCTTAATAGCGTCAAAGCCTATTTGAATAATAGTTTTTCAATGAAGGATCTTGGCGAAGCGGCATATATTCTAGGCATCAAGATTTATAGAGATAGATCAAGATGCCTAATTGCGCTTTCATAAAGTACATACTTGGACAATGTTCTAAAGAAGTTTAGAATGGAAGATAGCAAGAAAGGGTTCGTACCCATGTTGTCAAGTAAGACCTTGAGTAAAACTCAAAGTCCAGCTACGGCAGAAGATAGAGAGAAAATGAATAATATTCCCTATGCCTCGGCCATAGGTTCTATCATGTATGCCATGTTGTGTACAAGAACGGATATAGCACATGCTGTTAGTTTGACTAGCAGATATCAAAGTGATCCTGGAATAGAACACTGGACAGCGGTCAAGAATATCCTAAAGTACCTAAATAGGACTAAGGATATGGTTCTTTCTTATGGAGGTGATGAACAACTTGTTGTAAACGGTTACACCGATGCTAGTTGGAACACCGATCCGGATGACTCAAAGTCACAGTCGGGATACGTATTTATTTTGAATGGTGCTGCAGCGAGCTGGAGGAGTGCGAAGCAAAGCGTTGTGGCGAAATCTTCAACTGAATCGGAATACATAGCTGCTTCGGAGGCTGCACAAGAAGCCGTTTGGATGAAGGAATTCATTACTGAACTCGGCGTGGTTCCCAGTGTGTTGGACCTGATGGCCATCTACTGTGACAACACAGGTGCCATAGCTAATGCACAGGAGCCAAGGTCACATAGGAAGCTGAAGCACATCAAGCTACGTTTCCACGTTATTCGCGAGTATGTCCGAGATGGTGACATAAAGATTTGCAAAGTACACACTAATCTGAATGTGGCAGATCCGTTGACTAAACCTCTCCCTAGGGCAAAGCATGACCAACACCAAAACGCCATGGGTGTTCGGTATATTACCATGTAATCTAGATTATTGACTCTAGTGCAAGTGGGAGACTGTTGGAGATATGCCCAAGAGGCAATAATAAAAGTGATTATTATTATATCTTTGTGTTTATGATGAATGTTTACATCCCATGCTATAATTGTATTATTAGGAAACACTAATACTTGTGTGTTTTGTAAACATATGAGAGTCCCTAGAAAGCCTCTTGTTGAACTAGCTTGTTGATTGATTGATGATCATGGTTTCCTGATCATGGACATAAGAATGTGATTAATAACAAGGTTATATCATTAGGAGAATGATGTAATGGACACATACCCATAGTAAGCGTAGCATAAGATCAAGTCATTAAGTTCGTATTGCTGTAAGCTTTCAAATACATAGTAACCTAATCCTTCGACCATGAGGTTATGTTAATCACCATTACCGGATGGATACTTTGATGACATCAAATGCCGCTTCGTAACTGGGTGGTTATAAAAGTGTCATTGGGTATTCTGAAAGTATATGTGTTGAAGCGCATGAACCAAGATTGGGATTTGTCCATCCATATGACGGATAGATATGCTCTGGGCCCTCTCGGTGGAATGTCATCTAGTTAGCTTGCAAGCATGTGACTAGGTCACAAGGGATGACATATCACGGAACGAGTAAAGAGTACTTATCAGTAACGAGGTAGAACTAGGTATGGAGATACCGACGATCAAACCTCGGATAAGTATAGTATCGCGAGACAAAGGGAATTGGTTTCGTATGTAAGTGGTTCAATCGATCGCGAAGTCATCGTTGAGTATGTGGGAGCCATTATGGATCTCTAGGTCCCGCTGATGGTTATTGATAGGAGATGTGTCTCTATCATGTCTGCATATTCACGAACCGTAGGGTGACACACTTAAGGTTCGAAGTTGTTTTAAGTAGATATGGAATGTGCGTTGGAGACCGAATGTTGTTCGGAGTCTCGGATTGGATTCGGGACATCACGAGGAGATCCGGACTGGTCCGGAGAATAAGATTCATATATAGGAGATCATTTTCTGAGTTAGGAAATGTTCCGGAGTGTTTGTATGAGGATTCTAGAAGGTTTCGGAATGTTCCGGAAGGTTCTAGAAGATATCTTGGAGTTTGCTTGAAAATCAAGATAGGGATCAAGGAGTCCTGGTGGGTCAAGACTAGGAGTCGTGGGGGAGGAGGACTCCTCCCCCCACTCCCAATCCGCCGGCCTAGAGAGGAGGGGAGTCCTACAAGGACTCCCCCTCCCCAGGCGCCCTCCCTTCTTTAAATAGAGGGGCAGGGGCGCCCCCTCCTCCCCTGCTCTCATAACTCCAATCTCTGCTGCCTCTCTCCTCCACCTTTCTTCTGCACAGGCATAGGCGAAGCCCTGCAGAATTCTCTACTCCACCACCACCACCACGCCGTCGTGCTGCTGGGATTCCGTGGAGAAGATCTACTACCTCCGCTGCTCGCTGGAACGGGGAGAGGAAGGTCTACTTCGACTCCGCACGTGTGACCGACTGCGGAAGCGCTGCCGAATCGCGGCGCCGGAAGGATCGTCTACTTGACCGACGGCGGAAGCGCTGCTGGAACGCGACGCCGGAAGGATCGTCTACTTGACCGACGGCGGAAGCGCTGCCGGAACGCGACGCCGGAAGGATCATCCACACGATCTTGAGATCGGCAAGTGATCGACTACATCAACCACGAGATCTAATCTCGTTAACGCTTTCGGATCTACGAGGGTTAGTTCCTATCTATCTCGTTGCTCATGTCTAATAGATTAGATATTGGCTTTTATCTAGATTAGATCTGGGTTTCGTTCGTTCTTGCGGTAGAAATTTTTTGTTTTCCATGCTACGAATCCATCAAAAAGTTCAACAAACCTAGTCGTGTCGGCCAAGTCCACCTCCCTCTCTTTCTCTTCCAATTTTGGCGCAGCAACAGCTCATCCCGCCCCCTACTCTATTTTTTCTTACTCTCACTACTATGTAGACCCACCTTGTCAGCCCCTTCGCTGACCTCCCGATGACCGCTTCCACGCACATGCCCATGGAAACGCTCCCGCCCATGTCGCTCACTCCCCCACTCAGACGAGCCGCAATGGCCCCAGCACCACCCCCTCCTTTAAATCCTCAACAGACATCTCTATTTCCCCCGGCTCCTCTCTCTTGCCCACTGCTATGCTGCACAGTTTTTCAATGGACCTCCACCACCCGTCACTGCTTCGACGATGATTGTTGGTATTATTCTCTAGAGGCAATACTAATTATTATTATATAATACCATGTTCCATATATAGGTGTATCGAACTATGCTAGAACTGTCGTGAAACTTGATTGTGAGTATCATAGGAAGCATCACATGCATGTGTAGTAAATATGAACCACCAAGATGTTCCTAGTACAGCCTCTGGGATGACCTCATGTTCTTGAGTGATGATAGAGTTTCCTGATCATAGGTAAAGAGTATACCGCTAAACATGAGAGTAAATTGCCTGTAGAGATAAGGGTATGAAATAAATCCATCTGATGACTTACTATGAGATGTAATCGGTAATGTCAATAATCGACCATCATCGTTATCTTTTAGCTAAATCCTTAGACCATGAGAATATCAAGTACCCTCATGCTAGAAGGCTTGTCTTTGGTTTTATTCTGATCCCACCTAAAAAGGTGGCCTTACAACGACTCTAGGATAACTGCAAAAGTATGTCTAGGGACTTGGATAGTTCAATACTGGGATTCTACTCCTTCTCACGATGGAGAGATAAACTCCGGGCCCACTCGGTATTACAATGTCACCCATCGTCTGCACAGATAAGTTATGATGTTGATCATAAGGATACTGGAATACATGCGAGTAAATAAGAGTAAAACACGAACGGGGATAACAGATATAGTGATCAAGAGTTGCATCATGAGGATACGGACATCTCGCTCGGTTTTGTCACATATTGTGAAGCCGAAGTATGACTTGTATAATGAATCGGGTTCACTCGATGTTTCATGTAATATAAAGGAACCATCATGGGCGTTCAGGTTCCGATGTTGGTTATTGATCCGGAAGAATTTCTGGAGTAATGTCAGCATATTACCAAAACCGACAGGATCACATGCTTAAGGCAAAACAATCAAGTTGTGATAATCACACTTTTGTTAAGAGAGTCGTCTAAAATATGTTCTAGAGACACCAAAATAGTACTCAGAATGATTAAGAGAAATCGGAGTAGTTCCAGTG
The DNA here is from genome assembly GCA_910589775.1 of Avena eriantha. Lineage (NCBI taxonomy): Eukaryota > Viridiplantae > Streptophyta > Magnoliopsida > Poales > Poaceae > Avena > Avena eriantha. The sequence goes on from OU342746.1 coordinate 316,768,029, forward strand.
ACGTAATCTATTTCGCGAAGGTAGTTCCAAAGTTGTCGGTATTGACTCGACGTTCATCGTATTCATTTCGAAAGAGTGATCAAGTCGTAGAGAGTTTGGAAAGGTTCCAAAATATATATAGGTTTGCATACGTGATGTGTATAGGTCTTTATTTGATAGAAACTAGAGAGGAATAAACCCACTGAAAGGGTTCTAGAGGGGGAAGAAATGATCTAGACGGGGAAGCCCACATATGGTATGGCATCAAGGCCTCCCAGGACTACCACGCATGTCGCATGGGACTATGTGTCCTACACCCATACCTTCGATATATAGATCCCATAAATTAAAGGAGTTAATTTGTGGGAATGTGAAAGTATCAGATCATATCACTAATTTAGTAATGTCATGATTATATCTTCTATTAAGGGTATGAGATGATCTTGCATTAATTAGAGATATTATATCTTGCCAATAAGGGAGGGGATGATTTGCACTTAATTCATATCCTCTCAAGGAGGGAAGGAAATGATCTTGGCGATCAAAACCTGCCTAAAGGGGGAGGCGCCACTTATGGGATGACCTAGCCACCGGCAACCAGGGGAATCCTAGTGTGCCCCATCCCCTCCCCTCCTCCTATATAAACCCCCAGGGGCTCTCCTCCAAGTATACACAAACATGGATCCCCTCTAAATGGGTGGCTAGTTCTCTCTCACCCTAGTGGAGTGATGAGTGCAATTATGACGCATATTTAAGGATGAAAATACTCATATTTCTACTCATCTCATGCTATATCTAGCTACAACTATGCCAATTATGCATGACTACTAGTTCTCATTCATTTACATATGAGTATTGCACAACTATTAGTTTTTAGTAGGATATTATTACTTTTCCTTGCCTTTGACATGTGTGTAGGTGTTATGAACAATTATGGATAAATCAAGGCAAGAGGGATCAAAGAGAGGGAAATATGGAGGAGCTGCAGACACCAGACTTAGCCATATGAGTGCTGGAAAAAGTTGATTTTCCTATCAACTCCAAATTAATATGCAAATCCTTGGTGTTGTAGCCCTCGTCCATACTAATCTAGCAAGCCGAAGAATACCTAGATTAGATTTTGTCTAAAAAATGGCGACCAAAATACCAAAGAGTACTGAGCTCGTAACAACCATCGGTACGGGCCAGTACGGTCATACCTGAAGGAGATATGCCCTAGAGGCAAATAATAAATAGGTTCTTATTGTCATATCTCAATTAGTTTATAATAGTTTCATATTGTGTTATAACTGTGCCAAGTAGAAACATTGGTACAGGTGTGGTATGAAACAACCAAGTCCCTAGTAGCCTCTATTTATACTAGATCGTTGGTCACGAAGATGATCTGGGTTTCAAGATCATGGGCATTTATGTCGACTGACAACGGGATCATATCATTGGAGAATGATGTGATTAGACATTCCTCGAAGGATTGCAACATGATCAAGTCATATAGTTCATTGTTGCAACAACTATACCTAGACTCCTTCTCCTTAGACCGTGAGCTCATATTACTCACTGTTTCCCGAGGCTGCTTAGACTGCATCAAGCACCACTTGGTAATACATTGGTTATAAAGGTGTACGTTGGATATTCCAAAGGAACAGTAGATGACATGTGACTGCAAGACCAGGATTTGTTCACCCACATGATGTGTAAAGATACATACGGCCGGCTTGGTGAGATTACATCCATAAATATTGCAACATGTGACTAGGTCACGGAGATGTAATATCACGGTAACAAGAAAATTGAACTTGTTGTGAACGAGATTGAACAAGGTATGGGATACCAATGATCGGATCTCGGACAAGTTGTATCGAGAAACAAAAGGAAGAGGATGCTACATTTAGCAGTTCAAACGCATTGTCATCAGGAATGCATAGGGGTCACATGGACATCTCTGGTCCCTCTGTTGATCATTGATACAGATCATGTCTAGAGCATTCCTGAGCCGTGAGAGTATACACTTAAGGGTACGATGAGAGCGATCATTCGTAAGATAGAATCACAGTAGAGAAAGAGAAAGCCAGAATCGTTCCGTGGAGAGATCCAAAGTTGTTCGGAGAAAGAATAAAGGAAAAGACCGGAAAAGTGTTTTCAGATAAATGGGAATTTAAATATATATTTATTATATGTTAATTGTGGATTAATATATTATAAATAATATTTAGATTAAGATTTATAAAGGCAACTTTTATATTAGGCCAAATCCCAGAGGGAAAAGACATAGAATAAAAGCTGCAGAAAAATAAAGGAAAAATAAAAAGAAATAGCCATGTGGGCGGTTTTTATTAACCGCCGCACGGGGACGGACCAAAGCAGCGAGCCGCCGCGCCGGGGCCTGCTCGACCTGGCCCACGCGGGCGCCAGGGAGCTGGGCCGCCAGGGCGAGCCGGCCCACCCGGGCAAGCGTAGAAGGGCGAGCTGGGCCGCGGGGGGAGCAGTCGGCCCACCCGGGCGCCCGCCGCCGCCGCTTGCTGGGCCGCCGGGGCGCCAAGGCCCACCCGAGGCTGGCTCTACCTCGCGGCGAGCTGGGCCGCCGGTGTGGCACCTGGCCCACCTGGCTGGCTGCTGTTTGCTACTGTCCCTTTTTCTTTTTGTTGTCTATTTTCTATTTTAACTATTGGGCTGAGTTGATTCGGCCCAATCGGCCAGGACAAAAATGCCTGATATTTTCTCTTTATTAATAGTCCCACATAGGAAACCCAATGGGGAGGGCACACCCCTTCCGCCTATATAAAGAGGTGCCCATGGGTGGGATTAAACACACAACTTGAGAAGTCCTTTGTTGACTTCCTCCTTCCCTCTCTCCCTCTAGCCCTTGCGACCATGGCCCCAAGTTTGGACTGTGCGATTGAGGCACACCAGCAGCACGCCGTTGCGCTGTAGGGATTCCTAGCCGGATATCAACTTCCGCACTCCCAGCGGGATCGGGGAGCCGGAGGTCTCATCGTGCACCGGATGACACCAGGCGCAACACTTGGGGCGCTTATATGTCGTGAGCCGGAGCTGTTGCACGATGAAGATGAAGAAGGAGCAAGGGGTGACCTGCGAGGAGCTTCACGACCTTGAGGTCGGCTACGAGTAGGACTACATCAACCATGTTCCCCGCGGAACGTTAACCACGTACGGTCTACAAGGGTATGTATTCTATACGCTCCGGCCGTTCCCGCATTACTACATAGATAGATCCTAGACAGTTTTTTAGGGTTCCGTCGTAGGAATTTTTTTGTTTTCCACACTGATCCCCAACAGTGGTTTCAGAGCCGATCTATGCGTAGGAGTGTTGTACGGCCAGTACACACAATTTTTGTGCGGGGATTGATCCCTTAGTTGTTACCCTCTAACGTGTACTTGTTTATATCGCGGTATTGTTTGATGAAGCAGCCCGGACCGACCTTACGCGTATTCGTACGCGAGACTGGTTCCACGCTCAACATACGGCTTGTACAGTATAAGTGGCTAGCGGGTGTATGTCTCTCATTCGATAGTTGATATAGCATTTACAACGGAGGGCCCCAAAAGGGGTGTAATAGAGACAACTGTCGGGTCCATGTTGTGGTTGGAAAGTTCGTAGTTTAGAAATGATTCTATTGCAAAATCCCTAACAACCACGTAAAACTTGCAATAGATAAAGTAGAGGCGTCTAACTTTATTTTGCATGGGGCATGTGATTATGATATGGCATTGGTCGTTACAAAGGTAAAGTAGTTTACTTTTCTGTTACTAAGTAGTATAGTAATAGTCATTGTTCCGATGGACGATTTGGTGGAGGCATCGTGGACTTGGCGTCAAACCAAGGGCAAGATGGAGATCATGCCGGAGCGCTCGATGGAGATCAAGGCGTAAGAAAGACCATATCATATCACATTATACATATGATGTTGATACATGTTTTACATCTTATTCTGTGCTAGTATTTAGATACTCAACGGTAGCAAATAAGATAATCCCTATTTAATTTCAATGTTCTGTGTTCCCCTTGTGTGTGCACCACCAAGAAAGTTCTTCGTTATGAGGCCAGCTGTGATGATCGGGGGTCAGACATATCTACGTTCACATACAGTGGGTGCAAGCCATGTTGCACAGCGAATACACACAAGTTAGATTTTGCGAGCCTAGCATGTACAGACATGGCCTCGGAACACAAGAGATCCAAAGATCGAGCATGAGTCACATGGATGATGTGATTGACATTAGTGAATGTCTACCTTTGATAAAGCACTGATGGCCGTGATGATCAGGGGAGGTGCAGAGGATAGGGATCATGTGATCACTAAAATCGTCCAGGGGATGACCATTTTAGTGGAGACCAATTATAAATTGATCCCTTGTTATGAACTTAGTCTAGATGTCTGTTTGCAAATATCTTAGTAGACCTTGGCCTGTCCCATTGAGGTCCTTTGCGACCATGGGAATATATTACTTAATTTGGAACTTAGCAAAAGGGTCCAACTTCATAGATTAATACCCACGCCTGAGGGATATCCTCATAGAAGGTGATCTTCTCTTCTTGATACAATAACCATTAGGAGATAATTCAATGACTCTAGAATGTTTGCAAAAACACTTAGAGATCTTGCATTAGAGTTGAGAACTCTTGGAAGGGCTTGATTGCAATGGAGGTCATGAATGAAAAGGTATATGTAAGATATACAAATTATAAATGTGGTTTTTGCAAAACTCGTTGCAGTTTGCGAAGTATTTGATACTTGTCCCGTTTTGTGAAAATAGGAGGATCTACTTGAGTATTGCTGGTTTTGAGGCAACGTGACTTGATGACGGCAAGCAAAATAGTTGATGGCCGACGTCACCTCTTCCCTCGAAGTTTATCATTTGGATTAGTGGACTTGAATATAATTTTGTAATCCTTGTTTGTGTGTCTTGCTTTTGGCGAGACGATTATTCATATGAACAAGTGGCAATCCAGTTTCTACTATTCTTATGAACAATACCTTATGGTCACATTATGATTATAAACAAGTGTTGGGGATATACTTTCCGGGTATCCTTATAGTTCCTCGTTGACCAGGGTGGCCCACTTCGGGTTAGAGCTTTGCTTCACGGGCGGCCTAGTCAGGGAGAAGAGACGGAGTCCAATCCGTCTACGGGAAGGCCCAGAAGACTTACCGACATAGGCCCATAGTGTTACTTGTAGTTCAAGATGTACTCTGTAACCGACTCTTAGTCGTAGCCGGATAGATCTCTCATGTAAACCCTAGGCCGGATATCTATATAAGCCGTCCTAGGGAGAGCCTTTAGGGCAACCCAATAGTCTACAATCTCAACTCACACAGGCAAACCCTTGTAAACCATATTCCGGCTCTTCCGTATTACTGGATTGCTAGCAGGAGTAGGATCCGTCCAAAGACGGCGGATTCGAACTTGGGTAAACTTGTGTGCTCATCTTCCCGGAATACCGTACGTCTTACACCCCTCTCTTCCGCACGCCTCGAGGACCCCCTCATGGAGTACTTGTCATCAATCCGACGACAGTTGGCGCACACTGTGGGGCAAGTGAGCTTCGGATCTATGTTCCAAGCAGAATCTGCAAGAATCGGAATCGGCAAGACTATTGCCGTCGGTTGCATCCTCTACGCCAGCGACATCCCTCTCATCATTCTCGACAAGATCTGGATTCCGGCTAGGGAGGCTGTGACTGCCTACACCATCATGTATTTTGGCAAGATTGATGTTTACGTTGCCACCCACCTCAGCGTTGATGATAGAGGCGGAAGAAATTTCTGGGTCCCCTTTGTTCGTGGAGGCGGCAGAGTTCCGGATCTCAGAAAACCCTAATCCCACCTAGCTCGCACCAATTGTGGAGATAGTGGAGAAATCCGAGCCTGAAGCAGACCTAGCGGTCCAAGTCGAATGTGGAGTGGATCTCCCTGGAGAGACCGAATCCCAGATCGACCCACCTGCTGAGGTCGAAATCCAGGAGGTCTCCCAATTGGTTTCCCAAACTGCGATTGGAGCATTCATCACAGGTCTCCCAATTGGTTTATTGCGTCATCGCTTGAAGTGTGACAAAGTTACTAATTTGGGAGAGATGATAGAAATAGCGAGCAAGTATGCAGATGCTGACGAGGACGCAGAGGGATTACTCAATGCCCTGGCTATGCCACAGTCAGCAAAACAACCAAAGCAACAAGCTCAGAAGCGCAAGAACACCTCGGAAAAAAAACCCAACGTGGAAACGGTAGTGGTCACTACCACTTTCGGGTCTAGAGGACGAGGAGGACATGGCGGAGGTCGTGGGCATGGTCGTGGGACTTCGAGAGTTCAAGGTAGAGGAGACCAGCAACCAGGTAAAACCTACTCTTGGGCCGACATTGCCAATAACCCATGTGTGCATCACTTAGATGCCAATGGGGGCTCATCCCACACAAACGCCGAGTGTCGTTTCAATGACGACATTAAGAGAGATGATACCGCTGGCTACAAAGCTAAGCGGAAGAAGGGAAAGAAGAATCCCGAAAAGGATAAAGAGACCAAGGAAGATTCCGACATGGAGGAAGCTGATGCTTCAAATCCCAAGCCAGAAGGGAAGAAAAAATTTCCGACCAAGAAAGACACTTACGTCACCTTCCTCGGATCTCACCCAACAAAGGTCAAGAAAGCAGTTCTACATGAGCTCAACGCAACAGTTCTGGCTGTCCCTCAGTTCTTGGACTGGTCGGAAGTGGCAATCACATTTGACCGCGCTGATCATCCGCCTAAGCTACACATGCGAGGAAATTACGCCTTAATCATCAATCCACTTATTGACGGTTATGGTTTCTCCAAGACTCTCATGGATGGTGGCAGCAGTATTAATATTCTGTATGTCGAAACGCTACGCCGGATGAGGATCTCGAAGACCCAACTGAATCACAACTCTGTGATCTTTCACGGGATTGTCCCAGGAAGACAAGCAAATTCCCTGGGAGAAATCACTTTGGATATTACCTTTGGAACTCCAAAGAACTATCGGATGGAGGCACTTTCCTTCGAAGTGGTCTCGTTCAAGAGCGCGTACCACGCTATATTCGGACGTCCGGCTTACTGGGCTTTTATGGCTCGTCCGTGTTACATTTACAATATGATGAAAATTCCAGGTCCCAACGGCGTGATCACTATCAGGGGAGACCCGAAGAAAGCGCGAGAATGCGAGGATGGAAATGCCGCCTTTGCTGAAGCTGTGCTGCACGCCCAGGAGTACTAGGAGATCAAGAAGAGCATAGATCCGTCCGAGATGCCCGCAACGAAGAAGGAGGTGACAAAACCGAATCCGGAGTTCAAGGCATCAGAAGAGATGAAGAAGACGCCATTGAAGGATGATTACCCCTCCAAGGTGACCCAGATAGGCATAGGCCTATATAGCGCATAGGAAGGCGCGCTCGTCAAGTTGCTCAAAGCAAATCAAGATATCTTCGCATGGAAGCCATCTGACATGACCGGAGTACCTAGGAAACTTGCCGAGCACTCTTTAAATGTAAACCCGAATGCTAAACCCATCAAACGGTCCTTACGATGTTTTGGCGATAAAGAGCGTAAGGCAATAGCTAAGGAACTAGCACGGCTCGAGTTAGCCGGATTCATAGAAGAGGTCATCCACACTGAGTGGTCGGCCAATCCTATAATGGTCCCTAAAAAGGACACTACTTATTTAAGGATGTGTGTTGATTATACTGCCTTGAACAAGGCTTGCCCCAAAGATCCGTTCGCTCTGCCTAGGATTGATCAAGTTATCGATTCTACGGCAGGCTCAGAATTACTCTGTTTTCTCAACGCATATTCCAGTTATCACCAAATCCGGATGAAGGAATCTGACAAAATCAAAACTTCATTCATAACACCCTTCAGAACCTTCTGTTTTGTTACGATGCCTTTTGGGCTGAAGAACGCAGGAGCTACGTACCAACGCACAATGCAGCGTTGCCTCCACGATCAAATCGGACGCAATGTACATGCATATGTGGATGATATTCGGTGATGTCCAAAAAGAAGGAAACATTGATTTCCGACTTGGAGGAAACGTTCGCCAATCTACGAAAATACAACATCATGCTTAATCCGAAGAAATGTTCCTTTGGAATTCCAGCCGGAAAATTGTTAGGTTTCATCGTGTCTCAAAGAGGCATAGAGGTGAACCGAGACAAAATTAAGGCTAACTCAATATTTTCAGGCCAACTCGCCTGAAGGACGCACAAAGACTAACTGGTTGCATTGCTGCAGTCAGTCGGTTTGTAAGCCGGCTCGGTGAAAGAGCTGCACCATTATACAAACTCCTAAAAAAGACCAAGGATTTTGTGTGGACTGACGAAGCTGAAGCTACGCTACAAGACTTGAAAAAAGTACTCTCATCTGCTCCTATCCGTGCAGCACCGGAACCACAGGAACCGATGTTGCTTTATATAGATGCGACAAACAAAGTCGTCAGTATCGTCATGGTAGTGGAGAGACCGGAGGAAAATCAGGAACACTTGGTGCAGCGTCCAACTTACTTTGTCAGCGAGGATCTAACAGAATCAAAACAGCGATATCCGTACTATCAAAAGCTGGCTTACGGTGTTTTCTTAGCATCTCGTAAGCTACGACACTATTTTCAGGAGCATCCAATTACCGTGCTGAGCACAGCTCCCATGCGAGATATAATCAACAATAGTGACGCAACAGGACGCGTCGCCAAATGGGGCATAGAGCTCCTAGCTTTCGATATTGAGTACAAACCTCGGACAACAATCAAATCCCAAATCCTTGCCGACTTTATTGCTGATTGGACAGAGACGAAGGAGAATTTGATCTCCCTGAGTCGGAATATTGGAACTTATATTTTGATGGGTCTAAGGCTCGCGGGGGCTCGGGGGCTGGCGTGGTGCTCAAATCACCCCAAGGAGATCCACTTCACAGCGACAAACAATATTGCCGAGTATGAAGCACTTCTGCATGGAAACCGGATTGCTAAGGATATCACCATCCGATGATTGATGTGTTACAGAGATTCGGATCTTGTTGCTCAGCAAGTGTCGGATATTTGTAATGCAAATAAACACATGGCAGCATATAAAGTTGTCATAGATGATTTATCTAAATCGTTTGAAGGGTTTGAGGTTCAACACATCCCTCGAGCAGAAAATGAGGAAGCAGATGCACTATCTCGAATAGGCTCTGCACGGAAAGAGTTCCCGGATGGCGCTTTTTTAGAGCACCTCAAAGTTCCCTCAATAAAGGGAGTGGACGAGGAATATCCGACCAAATCCGACTCACCTTTGATAGTAGTTCTGGCTATAATTCCCAGCTGGACTCAACCCTACCTTGATTACCTTGTAGATGGCAAATTACCCGAAGACGAAGTTCTGAGCCGGCAGATCGTCCAACGAGCAAAATCCTATACTGTGGTTAGTGGTGAGCTTTATAAGCGGAGTGTGTCTGGGGTTTTTCAGCGCTGCGTATCTCCGGAAGAAGGAGTGGAAATCTTAAGAGAAATCCACAAAGGCGAGTGTGGTCACCATGCTGCAGCCAAATCTTTAGTGGCAAAAGCTTTCAGACACGGTTTTTTCTGGCTTACAGCCAAGGCAGATGCCGAACGGCTGGTCAAGACGTGCATGGGCTGTCAAAAGTACTCCAAACAAGCTCATGTTCTGGCCGATCAGCTGCGAACAATACCTATAACATGGCCTTTCGCGGTCAGGGGGCTTGACTTGGTAGGACCGTTTAAACAGGCTCCAAGTGGATTTACTCACCTCTTAGTGATGGTGGATAAGTTCACCAAATGGATTGAGGCTAAACCTGTCACTAGTTATGATGGAGCAACAGCCAAACGATTTGTCGAGGATGTTATAATCCGGTATGGTTATCCGCACAGTATTATCATGGACAATAGGAGTAATTTCTCTATGGGAGAACTGGCTGAATTCTGCAATGAACAAAATATCCGGCTTGACATTGCGTCAGTCGCATATCCACAGGCTAATGGACAAGTTGAAAGAGAAAATGTTTTAATCTTACAAGTCCTAAAACCAAGACTCGAAGCACCACTACGACGTGCTGCGGGGGCTTGGGCAGAGGAATTACCCTCTGTAATATGGAGTGTACGAACAACTCCGAACAGGTCAACCGGATATACCCCTTTCTTCTTGGTCTATGGCACAGAAGCAGTTCTTCCTAGTGATTTGATTCACACTTCTCCTAGAGTGGCCGCGTATATCAAGGAGGATGCCGAGATTTCTCGACAAAATGATCTCGACTTAGTCGAAGAAGTTCACGTCGTTGCTGAAATGAGATCAACAGCCTATCAGTAGAAGTTATGCAAGTATCATAGCCAGAGAGTTAGAAACAGATCTTTCAATAAAGGCGATTTGGTTCTTCGGCTTGTGCAACAAAGAAAGCACAAACTTTCCCCAGTATGGGAAGGGCCCTTCCTGGTTAGTTGAGTATTGCAGAATGGATCATACTACCTAACTGATATGACGCCAGTCAAAGAAAGACCTGCTACTAAGAAGAGAAAGAGAGCTGTAGGCAGTACAAATCCAGATGAGTTAGACAGACCATGGAATATTGCTCTGCTACGTCCCTTTTATTCTTAGTTTATCCTTCTTTGTAATCATATATGTGTACATGTTCTGTGAGAAATAAAAGTTTTGGTTGCATCAAGTTTCTTCTGAGAAATCTTTACCATCTTATTTCTAAATGATCATGTCACAGTCGAAAATCCCAGAATACTTGAAAGTAATTTATGCTCATGTTTGTTCTGGTTTAGATTTCCGATTCTAAAAATGCTACCTTCGGGTATAACTCTAAAGTTTCTAGTCTATACTTTGGTTATTTGTCTGATTGCCGGATGCTGGTATTTTCCGACTAGTGAATTGTTGGTACTGGACGCCGGCTTTGTTTCCGAGTTTAAACTGGTTTAGGAGTTGAGCTCCGTTCCTCGGCAAAGTTTCCGTGTAGAAAGTTTAGCCGGCTCACGAAAGGGACGAGGCAGAAAGCCAGATAAACGATAAGTATAGACGAAAAAGTACAAGTGCTTATGTAAACATTTCACGCACACAAAAATTTAAAGCCAAAAGTGTTGAATAGATAAAAACTTAGCACTAGCAAAAGTATAGTACTGCATATTTACAAACCCATAATGTTTTTCAGAATAACACATTTGTTTCTGTTAATCTATGATGCAGTAGATGAGGTAGGAGCTGCCGGCTCACTGGACACGTCAGCCGCGCCCTGATAACGATCCGAGATGTCCAAATCCGATATGGTTTGTTCATCGTCGGAAACTCCGGCTGCTTCTTCGGGAGGCGGAGGCGGCGTGTCCACGCGAGTGAAGAAGGGAGTGTCGTAGCTGGTTAAGTCAGCTACATGACACCCATATCCGGCACAAGAGTCCATGATGGCCTTGATGTCTTGCTCATGTCCGTCTTCATCAACCTTGCAGTACCCTCTGGTTACTTGCCAGATTTCCATGCTTCCATGGTGGCTCATGGCCATTGTGAGGGCGTTCTGCGTTGTTGATCGTGCGTAGGACATATTCCAGTCCCGGACGAGCTGCGGCATCGCCTTTGCCTTGTCCCGCACATAAAAGTCAGACATGCTATGCATGTCCAGAACCTTGAGAGCTTCGCCAAGATCTTCAATGGATTGGCGGAAGTCATGAAGCAAATCACCAACTTTTGAAAGCCGGTGGGTGCGAGGCTCGGCAGAAGTGGAGTCCGTCAAGTTCAGAGGACCTATACATATAACACAAAATGGTTAAGTAAATTCGACATCGAAAGAGTCGAAATATGTAGACAAGTCAGAAAGATGGAAACATACCAAAGATGACGTGATCAACTTTGGTATTCTCTTCACGAAGACTCCGGAGTTCAGCCCGGAGTGCCTCGGAAAGGTCCCTCTCTCTGCAAAGCTCGTCGTTGAGATTCGAGATTTTCTTTTCGTGGAGTGCAATCTTGTGATCACGCTCCACGGTGGCCATGGAGGAGGATTTGGGAACTTGAGCTATGCTCTTCTCATGATCCGCCTTAAGATAGTCTAGCTCTGACAAAGATCCTTGTTTTCCACCACCAAGGTTTTCAAATTCTCGGCCTCTTCGATCATAGCACAAGACTGTTTTACCAGTGCAGTAAGACAAAAGAACAACAATTCAGCAAAAATATTCGACTATGAAAACACAAGACAAGTTTTGAGTCTCGGAATGTTTACCTTCGGCCTCATCCTTGGAAACCTCCAGCTCAGCATTTTTAAATCGGAGAGCTTTGATCTGTCTCCACTTATTGCAGATATTCTTCAACAAATCCTGGTTATATGAATTAACTTTCTATAAGTCAGAATACCCAGAGTCAGAAGTCTACTGAAGACTCGGGCTAATATTGTTACTAATATCAGCATGAGCCTTGTGGGCTACACTAGTTCGTTCTTTAGCATCCTAAGGAAGCATAAACCCGGATTGTATATCCAACTTCATCCTTGGGGGCTAGAGGATATGATATAAAGTACAATAAAGAAAAACGTGAGTTGGAATTCCGACTTACATGATGTTCATGTGTGAGCTTGCTCAGGCACATGTTCACCTCGGTGGTAACCTTCTCGGCGAGGGTGAGTGGAATAACCGGAGGTGGTGGAAGCACACCAGCTCTTAGTCCCTCGTCGCGAAGGCGGACTTGTTCAAGAAGGTCGGAGTACTTGATGTCCTCCGCTTCTTGTGCTTCTTCTTCGGCAGAGAGATTAAGGCTTTCCAGGCATTGCCGGGCCAGCTGCTGGATTTCCTCCGCAGCTTTCCGAGACAAGCCAATTTTGGCAAGTCCCGAATTGCTCAGGAGAATTTCGACGAAGGTCTCTTCCGAGGGATCATTACTCGAAGAGGGTTCACCCTTATCAAAACCTGAGCCACCCATGGTGGCGTCAGTCTGCGAATCAAGGGTCGCTGGCCCTGTTGAAGGAGCCGGATCTTCTGTGACAACCGGCGATGGAGTAATCATCGGCGTTGCAGAAGGTTGAGGGGCAGGAGTTAGAGGAGCCGCAGCAGGAGAAGCCATAGTCAGCTTCGTCTGCCGCAGGGGCTTCAAAGAGGTTCCCTTCCCCTTGCCCTTGATGAGCTGTTTAGCTCTAAGAATGTGATAGAATAGAAAACATTACATCTCGGAAGAAATTACGAGTAAGGTACAAAGGCGGAAGTTGTGTGGAAAGTTACCTCTTCACAATTGGCACTTCCTTTGTGCCGACGGCCACTGTCGGAGCTTTGCGCTTCCTAGGCACAACGTCCAGCAGTGGGACAAGTTCTTCCTCCTGAGAAAACTCCAGAGGATATCCCTCGATGGGAGCCAGTTCCGACTCGGGGTGGTCGGCAAGCTGAAAAGAAGATAATATCTCAGTATTGCAGAATAACTTAAAGGTGAAATACATAAAGAGGGTTTACTGCTAAAAGCTTACTAGCACTACAGGGGCTTCCACTATGTGCATGTCCAGAGATAAATCCGGAATCTTTCTCTCGATCCGCTCCTTTATCAGCCATTTTATCTAGCTTATGTAGTCATGTGGCTTTAGGGCCTTGGGGCTGATGCGGAGGGAGTCTTGTTTTGACGCCGTGATGGAATGCATCAGTCGGTCGCCATGGTGCTAGAGAGGCTGGATACGGCATTCCACCCAGCACTGGACCAGGTCAGACCCTCTCAGGCCCTTGTGTTTCATCAGATATTCGATCCGCCTCTTGGCGAGGATCAGATCGTCACTGAGATCCGGAGGAGCCTCGTCCCAGGATGATAGTGTCGTGGCGGCTTGATACATTGCAAATGTATCTATAATTTTTGGTGTTCCATGCTTGGCTTTATCTACTTTCTTACGTTTTGTTCCAACTTTGGAGTACTTTTCATATGATTTCTTGGACTAACCTATTAACAAGAGCCACCATGTGAGTTGCCTGTTTTCTGCTGTTTTTGGTTCCAAGAAAGTCAGAAAATGAATATTATCGGAATTGGACGGGACAAAAGCCAAAGTTCCTATTTTATCGAAAGACTCACGGAGCCAGAATACGAGACGGAGGAGGGCCATGGCCTGCCCCCTAGGCGCGGGTCACCCCAGGCCGCGCCAGGGCATGGTGTGTGCGCCCCTGGCACCCCCTCGGTCTCCCCTCTCTCCTATAAGAGCCTCCTGATACCAAAACCCTAGAGAGTCAATTAGAAATCCACGAAGAGTTCCGCTGCGCTGCAGCCACCGAAGGGGAGATTCGGGGGACAGAAAGTCTCTGTTCCGGCACCCTGCCGGGACGGGGAAGTGCCCTCGGAGCCATCTCCATCGATCTCCACCACCATCTCCATCACCACTGCTGATTCCCTTGATGAGGAGGGATTAGTTCTCTCTCGAGGCTAAGGGTTCTACCAGTAGCTATGTGTTCATCTCTCTCTCTATGCATGATCATATTGTGATCATGAGCTTTGTAATCTAGTAGATATACATTGCTACTCAAGTGCTTTAATAGATCTCTACTCTCCCCATGTGTGTGAAAGTGACAGCGTGCACACCATGGTAACACTTAGGCTAGAGATTACAAATACTTGTTATGAGTTATATTTGGAGTTGGATGTCTTTATAAAATTGTGGTGTTTGTTGGAACCATCTAGTGCTCAAGGTGACAGTGTGGGGTTATCTAGATGGGAAAGGCTTACTTTGAGGTGTGCTGTTATAGCCCTACCATCGATTATAGTGTTCAACCGGAGAGTAGTTAAGAGTAGTATCATAAAGAGAAGATATTTATATGAGAGTGTTCACTAGTGAAAGTATGGTCCCTAGGCCTTGTTTCTAAGCATTGATACACCGTTTGCAACTAGATCTGTTACATGTTTGCTTGCTTCCATCTTTATTTCAGTTTTCCATTAGTCTTTTCCACGCCACCAAGCTATTTTCTATCACCATTACCACTTATAATTATGTACCACTTGTATTTCACTATCTCTTCGCCGAACTAGTGCACCTATACACCTGACAAGTGTATTATGTGTGTTGGGGACACAAGAGACTTCTTGTATCTTGATTGCAGGATTGCTTGAGAGGGAATACCTTTGACCACTTCCTCCCTGAGTTCGATAAACCTTGGGTGATCCACTTAAGGGAAAACTTGCTGCTGTTCTACAAACCTCTGCACTTGGAGGCCCAACAACTATTTACAAGAATAGAAGTGCGTAGACATCAAGCTATTTTCTGGGGCCGTTGCCGGGGAGTTAAGGCAAAAGGTATTCACACCGGAGGATTAGAGAAGAAGAACCTCCCACGGCAAACGCCTATTTTCTGGCGCCGTTGCCGGGGAGGTAAGGTAAAAGCTACTCACATCCTCCGGTGTGAGTGCTCGAAGTTATTTCCTTTAGATTCTGCAATTTTGTCTTATTGTTTCTTGTTTTCACTAGTTAGGCTTAATGGAAAACAATAAAAAAATTAGAGAGCTTTATAGTCTTTATCTTGAGTTAGGACATGAAGTGTTTGAAGAGAAAATTAAAAAACCTATGGAACTTTATTTGCATGCTAATAGCAATGTTGTTAGTATGAATTCTTTGGACACCATTATTGCTAATGCTATGGAAAATTCTAAGCTTGGGGAAGCTAGTTTTGATGAAAATGATCTTTTTAGTCCCCCAAGCACGGAGGAGAAAATTTACTTTGATGATACTATGCCTCCAATATATGATGATTACAATGATGAATATGATATTTTCAGTCCACCTACTATTGAGGAGAAAATTAATTATGATTACAATATGCCTCCTATATTTGATGATTATGGTGATAAGAATAATAATGATAGCTATTTTGTTGAATTTGCTCCCACTATGATTAATAAGAATGACTATGCTTATATGGAGAGTAATAACTATTTTATGCATGTGGCTCATGATAAGAATGTTTTATGTGATAGTTATATTGTTAATTTTATTCATGATGCTACTGAAAGTTATTATGAGAGAGGGAAACATGGTTTTATGCATCTCAATAATATTAAGTTTCCCCTATTTATGTTGAAAGTCTTGAAGTTGCACTTGTTTTGCTTTCCTATGCTTGTTGCTTTGTGCTTTCATGACTTGTTTGTTTACAAGATTCCTATGCATACGAAGTGGGTTAGCCTTAAATGTGCTTTGAATTTGCTTCTTGATGCTCTCTTTTACTTCAATTCATATTTCTTATGTGAACATCTTCTCAAACTATCATGCCTAACTTAAAGGCGTTAAAGAAAAGTACTTATTGGGAGATAACCCAAAAGTTTTAGATGATTCTTGGAAGTTAACCGCTCCTTATCCTTTTTATTTGATTTTTGTGCCAAGAGTAGCCTCTAATGAGAGAGAAGTAATGATTGGGAAAGTTGTTGTCCCGAAACAGATTTCTATGCTTCACCATAAACATTCGTGTAAAATATCTGTACGTCGTTTTGAGGCGTGATTTTTTGTGCTTATGCCCTAGGTTGTTATCTAACTTTCGTTAGTTCAACACTTTTTGATTTGAGCAACAGAAGGTCTTCGAAAAAATTCGTCTTTACCTGCTGGTCTGTTTTGACAGATTTCTGCCATTTTCTGCATTTGCTTCTTGTTGGTTCCTTTTTGAGTTCTTTTGGGGAACTGAGATTTTTTAGAGAAGTGCTACAGTAGCTTGTGTTTTAATGGAAGTTTTATTGGTGTTGAAACTGAACCTAAATACTTATTATCTTGAGTGTACTAATGTTGCTAATAAAGATTGTGTGAAGTTTTGTATGAAGGAAAATTTTCAGGTGTATGGAAGGAATGATGTAATGAGATGAAGAATGGACTAAAGCTCAAGCTTGGGGATGCCACCCTGTGTCACCCCAAGAAATATCCAAGAAGTACAAGCGTCAAAGCTTGGGGATGCCCAAGGCATCCCCCTCTTCATCAATAAAAATATCAGGTTCTCTTTCAAACACTTCATTTTTATTGTTTCATGCACAACTGTGTTGTTCTTGGAGCGTCTTCGTTTTTGTTATTAGTTTTAGTTTGCTTGGTTTGCTTAGTTTGCTGAATAAATTGGTTGGACCCCCTCTTTCATACATTCGTTTTCAAATAGTTTGGTTTGGATTGGAAAAGAGTAGTGGAAAGCTCATGCTTAAGTGGTAAAGAGAGCTTGTTTTTGACTGTAGCCTATGCTTTGTCATGCCATGCTTGATATTGTTTTGTATTTATGCTTAGTATTCTTTGCTGTAGCATGACTTGTTATAAACAACTGAGGTTGCTTAATGTGCCTTGGATGAATCATGTGTTGTTTTAGCATATTAAAGCATATTATAGTGGTATTCTCATTTGATACTTTATTTGGGTTGACTTGGCGCATGCTCACACCATGTTATGACTATCTCAAGTCACCATAACCTTTATGATCCTTTAGTTTTCAACTTGTAGTATCACTTTATGCTTTGATCAATGATGTTTTGTCGCTCTGTATGATTATGGCCATTATTGCTCTCTTAGTTTGTCGCTCCCAGTCTTTTGCTAGCCTCCACAACCAAGTATGAGTTCCACTCATGCATCCAACTCCGTAAACCAAGTTATTCCAAAGAGTCCACCATACCTACCTATTAGCTTATGCTATTCGAAGTATATTCATGCTTTTGTTTATCTTCCAAATTAAAATTGTTATGAGAAAACCAGTGATTAAAGCTCTCACAAACTTGATGGCACACTTTACTTTTCCCGCCCTTAATAAACTTGAACCATTGTGTCGTCTATGTTGTATATGCTTGCACTTATTTGTTGGGAATTAGCAGAACCATGCTGTCATGGGGAACGCTTTCAACATTGCACGGGTACCTTGTACCTAGTTGATATCATGCTCTTTTGTATATGGATGTCGTCGGTGTGAATGAAAGGGGAGCTTGTAAGTCCATGGAGTTATGTATATGTATTAGAGAAACGCCTGGGCCGCTGGTCTAATCCATGCTGACATGGTGGAAACCTGCAGCGTAACCATAATGAGCTGTCTATGAAGCATTCTTCTTATAAAAAAGAGTCCTATATTGAGAAAAAAGAGAAAAGAGAAAAAAAGAGATTATGAAAAGAGGAAAGAGAGAAAAAAGCACCATATTCTCATGGTAAATAAGAAGATTGCTGAGATGCTCGTCGTCTACTTGCCTTGTCATTTTGTATGGGGATTCTTCCGTATCATCGGGCAAGGGGTACCCCGTTGGTGGTTCTCTATGATACACATATACTTACGATGACAAGAACTTACCGGCGACTAAACTTGAGTAGCATGAGGAGCGGCCCTCTTATACAAGGGACATGAGATTTCTAACTTATACTTCGTCAAGCATGTACACCATAGTTTGTTCACTTTAACCTTAATCACTTCAAGATGCTTATGATAGGGTCAATGAGAGCTAAAAGCTATAAGTACCATTAGTTTTGGAAGCTCTTTATGAGACTTGAATATCTACTTCCTTTTATGAAGGCCTTTCTTCCACCATTATATTGAGTCTCCACCTTATACCTTTATGCACCTACTTTGAGAGCATAGTGGCCATTCTTAGTTCTATGTGCATTGTCCCAAGACTAGTTGATTGATGCATACTTTGATATTTCTTGTTTTAAACTATTGTATCTAGTCACTCTTATGAAGTTTGAAGGTGTCCTATGCATTTATATTTGCTACTCTATTGAGGGACAAGCTGAATGCCACTATGCTATGTTTTCTTTATGTGAAACAAACAAACTTCTTCCAAAGCATTGTTATTCATAAATCTTTTGTTTGTGCCTTTTCGTGTTGCAACATAGTTTCTTTGTCTTATTGCTAGAACTTTGTCTTTCATGTTATGATTGAAGTACTATGATCCTAGCTATCAATGTTTTACAAATATTTTGATCAAGTTTATGATGATGCATGTCACCTCAAAAATTATTCTTTCTTTTTATAACTTACCTACTCGAGGACGAGCAGGAGTTAAGCTTGGGGATGTTGATACATTGCAAATGTATCTATAATTTTTGATGTTCCATGCTTGGTTTTATCTACTTTCTTATGTTTTGTTCCATCTTTGGAGTACTTTTCATATGATTCTTGGACTAAACTATTAACAAGAGCCACAGTGCCAGTTGCCTGTTTTCTGCTGTTTTTGGTTCCAGGAAAGTCAGAAAATGAATATTCTCGGAATTGGACGGGACAAAAGCCAAAGTTCCTATTTTACCGAAAGACTCATGGAGCTAGAATACGAGACGGAGGAGGGCCAGGGCCTGGCCACAACCCCCAGGGGCGGGTCACCCTAGGCATGGTGTGGGCCCCCTGGCACCCCCTTGGTCTCCCCTCTCGCCTATAAGAGCCTCCCGATACCAAAACCCTAGAGAGTCAATCAGAAATCCACGAAAAGTTCCGATGTGCCGCCGCCACCGAAGGGGAGATTCGGGGGACAGAAAGTCTCTGTTCCGGCACCCTGCCGGAACGGGGAAGTACCCTCGGAGCCATCTCCATCGATCTCCATCACCACTGCTGATTCCCATGATGAGGAGGGAGTAGTTCTCTCTCGAGGCTAAGGGTTCTACCGGTAGCTATGTGTTCATCTCTCTCTCTATGCATGATCATATTGTGATCATGAGCTTTGTAATCTAGTAGGTCTACCTTGCTACTCAAGTGCTTTAATACATCTCTGCCCTCCCCATGTGTGTGAAAGTGACAGCGTGCACACCATGGTAGCACTTAGGCTAGAGATTACAAATACTTGTTATGAGTTATATTTTGAGTTAGGATGTCTTTATAAAATTGTGGTGTTTGTTGGAACCATCTAGTGCTCAAGGTGACAGTGTGGGGTTATCTAGATGGGAAAGGCTTATTTTGAGGTGTGATGTTATAGCCCTACCATCGATTATAGTGTTCAACCGGAGAGTAGTTAAGAGTAGTATCATAAAGAGAAGATATCTATATGAGAGTGTTCACTAGTGAAAGTATTGTCTCTAGGCCTTGTTTCTAAGCATTGATACACCGTTTGCAACTATGTTACATGTTTGCTTGCTTCCATCTTTATTTCAGTTTGCCATTAGTCTTTTCCACGCCACCAAGCTATTTCCTATCACCATTACCACTTATAATTATCTATACCACTTGTATTTCACTATCTCTTCGCCGAATTAGTGCACCTATACACCTGACAAGTGTATTAGGTGTGTTGGGGACACAAGAGACTTCTTGTATCTTGATTCCAGGATTGCTTGAGAGGGAATACCTTTGACCACTTCCTCCCTAAGTTCGATAAACCTTGGGTGATCCACTTAAGGGAAAACTTGCTGCTTTTCTACAAACCTCTGCACTTGGAGGTCCAACAACTATCTACAAGAATAGAAGTGCGTAGACATCACGGCTCCATCGACGAAAGCCAGCAAAGCAGTAGCTTTGCCAGGAGCAGGAATATCCTTATGGTAAAAGAAGGAGGCCGGCCATTGTTTGACCGACTCACTAGCTAAAATACGAGGATAAACACGCTCGCGTCTAACTGAAAGGCTAATCGTGCTGGTGATATAAGGATTACCGGCAGTGATGGAGTTTCTCCGGACATGAAAAAAGAACCGGAATAAAGTGAGACTCGGCCTAATGCCGAGATAACCCTCGCATAAAGCCGCATAGGCGTTCAACTCTAAGATGGAGTTGGGAGGAAGATGGTGAAGCTGAACACCATAGTGATCTATAAACTCGAAAAAGAATTCCGAGGGAGGGAAAGACAAACCTCTGTCGAGGTGGGTGCCAAAGTGTATACCCGCTCGTCGACGTGCGGGTTGGGGATGGTTTCGCTGAAACCGCTCCGCCAGTCGCCGGCGTGGAGGAGCCCTTCATTCTCCACGCCGCGAAGCTTCTCGCCGTGGAGGAGGCATGGGATCCAGACCCCGCGGTTGCTTTATTTCTCCACCGCTGCCGTCGCCGCCGTTGCAAATCTAGCCAAGCCAGATGATGAAGATGAAGCCATTCCTCCGGTGCGCCGATGACTTTAGATGGGCGACGCTAGGAATCTGGGAAGCAGGGGATTCTGTGCGCGAGGGAGAACTGGAGGAGAGGAAACGGTAAGGGGAATAGGTGAAGATGAGGAAAAGGAAATCCTCATCCCTTATAACCACGTACCCGCGCCAAGATTCGTGCAAACGGCACACTGTAAATGCCACGCGTCGTGGAAAGAACCAGGAAGGACCCACGCGATGATTACGTCGCCTCGATCTCCACGTACGCATTGAAATGGTGCCTCGGTCCCGTGAACGGCGGACCCACCAACGGTAGTGCTGACAGGATGTTTGTTAGATGACGTGACTTGACCATGACCAGTGTCAGATGACGTCAGAGACCAAGTTTCGGCTTAGTTTGAATATCAAGCTGGAAAATCCGAGTAACGTACTGATAGGTCTGACTTACTTTTGAGACCCGGATCGTGTCTTTTGTTTTGAAGTTTCAGGAACCCTTCAAGATTCTGCAAGCCGAAGATCACGCTAGACGATGATGAATCCGACTTTGGATCTTGGAGACTTCCGGGGGCTGCTGTTCGGGATATACTTTCCGGGTATCCTTACAGTTCCTCACTGACCAGGGTGGCTGAAGGGAATATGCCCGAGAGGCAATAATAAAGTGGTTATTATCTTATTCCATGTTTATGATAAATGTTTATTTTGCATGCTATAATTATATTGATCGGAAATGTCAATACCTGTGTGTTTAATAAACAAAAAGGGGTTCCTAGTTATGCCTCTCTTATAGACTAGCTTGTTGATTAACAAGATGATCAAGGTTTCCTGATCATGGACATTGGATGTTGTTAATAACAAGGTCACAGCATTTGTGAAATGATGTGATGAACATTCATCCAAAGTATAGCATTACGATCAAGTCATTATGTTTATATTGCTATAACATCATACGAAGTAATATTTATCCTTAGACCATGAGATCCTGTTAATTGCTAACACCTGAAGAGTATAATGATAACATCAAACGTCACACCGTAACAGGGTGCCTATAAAGATGGGTTCAGTGCTACAAACGTGTTATGTTGAGGCTCATGGATCAAGAGTGGAATTTTTCAATCCCGATGACGGATAGATATACTCTGGGCCCTCTCGGTGATATCACATTAAGATAGCTTGCAAGTAAGTGATGTGATCACTAGAATGTTATATCACGGGAACGAGAAAAGAGTGCATGTCGGCAGCGAGATCAAACTAGGTATGGAGATACTGATGATCGAATCTCGGACATGTAATATATCGCAAGACAAAGGGATTTAGTTACAAGCGTTAAAGGTTCTCACGATCACAGAAGTCATTGTTGAATATGTAGGAGTCAGTATGGATCTCCAGGTCCCGCTTCTGATTATTGATCTGAGAGGAGTCTCAATCATGTCTGTATTATTCACGAACCATAGGGTGACACACTTAAGAGTTACCGGACACCATTTTGGAGCACATATGTTTCAGACGAAAGAATTGCAAAGCGTAGGAATTGTTTCGATAGAAACCGGAAATTGTTTTGGGTGAAATTGCAGAAAGTGGTTCTGCATGTGATATTGAAATATTGCAAGGGGTTATATGTGAATGTTTGTTAATTAAAGTAATTAACAAAATTCTGAATAAATTAAATAAAATAGTTTTATTAAATGAGAGAGCATTAAACTTGGAGAATTTTAATGCATTTAATGTAGGGACTTTAAAGGGGAATGTGAAGAGGCATTTTAATGTGGAGGGGTTACCACCACATGAATGGGGGAGGTGAGGAGTCACCCCCCATGCGCCGGCCATGAAGGAGGGGCACCCCCCCTCCTCCTATAAAAGGCCACCCTCTTCCTCCTTCTTCCTCACACCTCCTTGTGAAGGATCTCTCTCCCCCTCTAGAATTATTCCCCCATGGTCTCGGATTAGCGAGATACATGTTCCTGGTGGCATTTCGTCTGGAAGGAGTTGCTGCTTCCGCTGGATTGCTGGAGCGAGGAGGTGGAGGTTGTCCGGTGGATTGAACGTGTGTGCGAGTATGGATGCACTGCTCAGTTGCGGCGCTCAGGCTTCCTCACGATCTTCAGATCGGCAAGTGTACGACTACATCAACCACGAGTTCCTACTCGTTAACAAAACTCGTTGTCTTCGAGGGTAACTTCTCGATGGATGTATGTCCACCCGTTGCTCTGTACCTAATAGATAGATCTTGGTGTATAGTTCTCATCGTAGGAAATTTTTTGTTTTCTATGTTGTGGACCCAACAGTGGTATCAGAGCCTGATCTATCTGTAGGTGCTTTGCACAGGTAGTACACATATGTTTATATGTGGGCGATGATGATCATGTTATTGCATCTTCTGTGTATTTTGTATATTGGTGGCATAGTGGGATGAAGTGGCCCGGACCAACCTTACATGTCATCGTACATGAGACCGGTTCCACGACTGACATGCAACTAGTTTTGCATAAGTGGCTGGCGGGTGTCTGTCTCTCCTACTATAGTCAATATCTGATTTACAACGAGTTGCTAATAACTTGGTTATCCTCGTTGTGGTTCATGTTCGTAGGTAAGAACGGTTCTATCTCCGAAAGCCCTAAGCCACGTAAAACTTGCAATTGATAAATTAGAGGCGTCTAGTTTAGATCATTGCTGGGCTAGTGTCTTGATATGGTAATGTTGTAAGTTGATGTATAGTTGATACTCTTACAATACACCTAATGTGTAAGTTCCATAGACCTTGGCCTTACACACAAAGTAATGATAGAGATCATACCATGATGCATATGATAGAGATCAAATGCATGGACCATATCATCTCACTTTACACATTGGATGTTTGCATCTTATATTGCTAGTTTGGCGTTTTAGTAGCATTTTAAGATGATCCCTCATTTAGATATCAAGATAAAAATGTGTTCTTCCTTAAGTATGCACCGTTCTATGGATCGTGTTTTGGGACATCACGTGATGATCGGGTGTACTCAACTCTACGCTTTCATACAACGGGTGTAAGACAGTTTTACACATGCGAGTACTAAGGTTCTTACTTGGCGAGCCTAGCATGTACATACATGGCCTTGGAACACGGACCGAAAGCTTAAGCATGAGTCATATAGTTGATGTGATGCCCATATTGATGCTCGCCTTTGAAGCTACACCGACTCACGTGATGATCGGACTTGGTGTAGTGGATTTGGTTCATGTAATCACCAAAAAGGCACGAGGGATGTCGTTTTTGAGTGGGAGTTCATTTCTAATTTGGATTAGTCGAACTCAATTTGTCATAAACTAAATTGAAGTGAATTTGCATAATTTGTTATAGTCATTGGCGTTTGTTCACTACCTTATGCTTAGTTTTTATTTGAGATAATAGAACTATAGAATTCTGGATATTTACTTTACGAACTGGTATCGTATTGTTTTGAATGTCAATTTAAAGTTTATAAGTCCTATTGCAAACTTTCAGCAAACTCTATTTACTCCATGAAGTTTAATAAGTAGTATTAAATCAAGAGTAAGAATTCCAATGTTAGTATCTAAAGTATCATGTTTGCCTCCATGATTATTGATATTCAAAAGTTGTTTTAATATCAAGATTATATAGGAGCTGAAAATTGTTTCAGAAACCATCATGTGTGGAAGATATTGTGATATCTGAAAAGAAAGTTTTTGGTTGCATTATGATAGAGTATAATCTAGAAAAATACATGTTCTCATATTATATGAGAATTTGTGAAGGATGGGGATGCTAGGCATCCGGATCTCCCAAAAAGGTTTTGGGAATTAACATTATACTCGCGATTCTTCCTTATAGGCTATTAGCTTGATCATGAAAGTTGTCATGATAAGGATGAATAGAAGATGTAAGTAAAATGTTTACTACACTGATAGATTACTAAAGAATGGATTTTTGAAAGAACACCAAACATTTGATGATGGTGATCCACTTCAAAGTGCAAGTCCAAAGGTATTAGTATTTGACTATGTACAAGCTTTGTACCATGTGTCATGTGAATGACACCACTATTGATGTTGATAGATTCTTTTAAAAGAAAAGCAATTGTTGAAAGAGAATCTATAAAATATTTGGCAGAAAATAAAAGGTTGGAGATGTCCAACTTAGGTATATAGAAGATATACATGTTATGGCCTTATTCCTTGCTTGTTAAACAATGTGTTTCTGAGGTATTGGATACCGAATTGGTTGGTGTGAAGTGTCATATAGGACAACGCAATTCATGAACTGCAATGGCCTAAGTAACTAGCAAGAGAATAAGTGATGATGTTCATCGAAAACAAATAAAGTTTTATTGTGTTTTTCGTTGTCATCAAACCTAGCCTTCAAGATTTGTTTTAATAATTGTTATTTTGTTCCTGTATTACGATAACAATGGTTGTTCAAATAATTACCGTATTCCATAAAGGATGGATGAACTTTTTACAAGTCTAGTGGGAGAAATCACATCCATAAACACTATTGCTAAAATGTCGCAAGACAAATGATTAAAATATCACTTATGAAGTGACATCGCTGTTTTAAATTATATTGGAAAGAAAACATGAAGAAACTCCATGTTGATGGAATTTTGGAGTCTTTAATTTTGATCAATTGACGCTTGTGAGACTTTCCTCGAGATAATTGAAACTCCGTCCATAGGTCAAAGAGGAACGGATGACTAAATTATTGGATATTATGCATGTTGATGTATATAGTCCATTATGTGTAGCCATATGCGATGGATATTTTTTGTTCATATGCTTTCTCCAGAAATTTAAGTAAATATATCTATATATTTACTTAATAAGGAAGAAGTGTGAAACATTTGAAAATTGTTCAAAGACTTTCAAGATGAAGTGAAAAATAATTGTAACAAGAAAATAAAAGAGTTTATGATTTGATCATAAAGGAAGATATTTGAGTTACATGTTTAGCAAAACACCTAAGATTTGAGGAATTGTTCCATGATTTGTGTTTCCCGATAAACCATAGGAGTATGGCATATTCTAGAGATGAAATCAAACCATGTTTGACATGGTAAGATCAAAGGTGTCATTTATAAAAATGCCATTATGTTTTAAGGATTGAAGCTTTAGAGACTACCGCTTTTACACTAAAAAGAGCACCATCGTGATCCGTTGAAATGACACCATATAAGTTATGGTTTGGGATAAAACCCGAATTGTCTTTTCTCAAATTTTGGTATGCTATGCATAAGTAAAATGTTTACAACCAAAGTCGGGTAAGCACGTCTTTGTAGGTTATCCCCAAGAATTTGTTGGGAATTTCTCCATAACACTGAGGACAAAAGAGTTTGTTACTTGGAACGTCAAGTTTCTTGAGAAGGAATTTTCACGAGAAGTTAATTGGGAGGACAATAGAACTTTGATAAGGTTGTTGAACCTTAGCTATATGTGCTAAGTAGCGCAGCGCCGGAAAGTGTCCCGGTGGCGGCCACAATGCTCATGGCTCCCGTGATTACAAAGGTTGTGATCTCGGAGATTAGAGTTCAGATTGAACCGTGTGGGTCGGTAAGAATCAAATAGGGTGATTTGATAAGCAAGTCGTTATTGTTTTGACAATAATGAACCGACTACATGCAAAGAAGCGATGATGGGCCCTGACTCCATAAAATGACTAGAAGTCAAGGAATCCGTGATAGTATCCATGTTGGGTCCGCAGCATAGAAAACAAAAAATTTCCTACGATGAGAACTATACGCCAAGATCTATCTACTAGATACAGAGTAATGGGTGCACATACATCCATGGAGAACTTACCCTCGAAGACAACGAATTTTGTTAACGAGTAGGAACTCGTGGTTGATGTAGTCGTACGCTTGCCGATCTCAAGATCGTGTGGAAGTCCGAGCGCCGCAAATCAGCAGCGCATCCGTCCTCGCACACACGTTCAAGCCACCAGACAACCTCCACATCCTTGCTCCAGCGAATCAGCAGAAGCAGCAACTCCTTCCAGACGCAAGGCCACCGGGAACATGTATCTCGCTAATCCGATACCATGGGGTAATATCTAGAGGGGGAGAGAGATCCTTCACGAGGAGGTGTGAGGATGAAGGAGGGAATGGGTGGCCTTTTATAGGAGGAGGGGGAGTGCCCCCTCTCTCCATGGCCGGCGCATGGGAGGGGGTGACCCCTCACCTCCCCGATTCATGTGGTGGTAACCCCTCCACATTAAAATGCCCCTTCACATTCCCTTTTAAAGTCTCCACTTTAAATGCATTAAATTTCTCCAAATTTAATGCTCTCTCATTTAATAAAACTCTTTTATTATTTTTATTCAGAATTTTTTAATTACTCTAATTAACGAACATTCACATAAAACCCCTTGCAACATTTCAATATCACATGCAGAACCACTTTCTACAATTTCACCCGAAACAATTCCGGTTTCTATCGAAACAATTCCTGTTTCTATCGAAACATTTCCTGCGCTTTGCAAACCTTTTGTTTGGAACATATGTGCTCCTAAATGGTGTCCGGCAACCCTTAAGTGTGTCACCATACGGTTCGCGAATAATGCAGACATGATTGAGACTCCTCTCAGATCAATAATCAGAAGCGGGACCTGGAGATCCATACTGACTCCTGCACATTCAACGATGACTTCTGTGATCGTGAGAACCTTTAACGTCAGCAATTTAATCCCTTTGTCTCATGATATAATACATGTCCGAGATTCGATCATCGGTATCCAAATACCTAGTTTGATCTCGTTACCGACATGCACTCTTTTCTCGTTCCCGTGATATAACATTCTAGTGATCACATCACTTGCTTGCAAGCTATCTTAATGTGATATCACCGAGAGGGCCCAGAGTATAGCTATCCGTCATCGGGATTGACAAATTCCACTCTTAATCCATGAGCCTCAACATAACACCTTCATAGCATTGAACCCACCTTTATGGTCACCCTGTTACCGTGTGACGTTTGATGTTATCAAGATACTCTTCCGGTGTTAGCAATTAACATGATCTCATGGTCTAAGGACTAAGACTACTTTGTATGATGTTATAGCAATATAAACATAATGACTTGATCGTAATGCTATACTTCGGATGAATGTTCATCACATCATTTCACAAATGCTGTGACCTTGTTATTAACAACATCCAATGTCCATGATCAGGAAACTTTGATCATCTTGTTAATCAACAAGATAGTCTATAAGAGAGGCATAACTAGGAACCCTTTTTGTTTATTAAACACACATGTATTGATGTTTCCTATCAATACAATTATAGCATGCAAAATAAACATCTATCATATACAAGGAATATATAATAACAACTTTATTATTGCCTCTCAGGGCATATTTCCTTCAATCCATACACGAGAAATCAAGTTTCTGAACTTGGAAGACCCTCTGGAAAGGCGTGAAGCCTATCGGTCGTGTTTGGATCTATAAAGAAATAGACATGGATGTTTAACATCTATGAAATAGTCAACATGTCAGAAAGAAGTTTTCGGCAATGTTCAAGGAGTTTACTATGACAAGATTTGATCTTTCATAGCGATATTTAGTCTTGACGGATTAATGTAGCAACCACTACATATAATTTGGTATATGGTAGTTGAATAAACAAAAACAAGGTTCTTCTAATAGAATGGTTACCTAGGACGTGTACATGACATGGTCCGAAGGGTTTTTGTTAATTCAAAGGATGCTAAAAGGACATGCAAACTTCAATAGTTGAAGTAAGCATAGCGGAGTTGGAATCTTCACCATGATGAAACTGTTAAAAGAGTTTAAATTCATCGGAGATGATGAAGATGCTTGCATTTGCAAGAAATTAAGTGGGAGTGCTAAGACATGTTTCTAATACATTATGTAGAGGACATATTGTTGATTGGAAATGATGTATCTTGTATTGACACATGTTAAGAATTTCATTAAAATGAGATTTCGATGAAAGACTTGGGCAAACCCGGAATATTTGGCATCAATATCTATATGGATAGATTGAGGTGCTAATATGGTTGTGCCAGACATACATATAAGAGATATTGAAAGGGTTCAATATGGAAACAACAAGAAAGGTTCTTGCTGCATGGAAAGGATTGTATCAAGATTCAAGTGTTTCAACAGTTGGTGAGTAAAATCACATGAAGATTTTGATCGATTATACCGTGATATGTATATATCCAAACTGTCCTATGCTCTAAGTGTTATGAGCACATACCAGAATGATTCATAAGATGATCATTGGACAATAGTAAAGATATTCTTATGAGCTTTGAAAGAACTAAGAATATATCATGTATAAGTGATAGATAGTTAAAGGTAGTTCATTGTAAAGTGTTACATTGATACTAGTTTTTGTCATAAGATACAAATTAAATTTATCTCAATTTAGACTATGGGTGGCACAATGTAATGGAAAGGATGTTCCATGATGGATTGGGATGAGTTCCAAAGTTGAGACATTGTGACGGATACTACAACAAAAGGCTAAGTATATAACTGCTATAGTAGCAGCAAAGGAGGGCATTTGTGTTAAGTAGTTTGTTATCAAACTAGGTGTGGTTCAAAGTGGGCTAATACTATGAAGATATATTGTGTGACAATAATATCAACATATTTTAACCCGAACGAACTAAAGGTCTCACCAGAGGACCAAATTTATACAATGCCATCTCATTTGAGGATGAGTGATGCGTAGAGATGCAAAGACATGCAAATACACACGGACCTGAAACTGTTAGATCCAGATATTATGTTAACCACTAGCAATCGCATATATGCAACACCAGAAAGCCATAGGTGTTCAATACGCAAAGTTTTTCAAACTAGATTATTGACTCTAGTGCAAGTGGGAGACTGAAGGGAATATGCCCGAGAGGCAATAATAAAGTGGTTATTATCTTATTCCATGTTTATGATAAATGTTTATTTTGCATGCTATAATTGTATTGATCGGAAATGTCAATACATGTGTGTTTAATAAACAAAAAGGATTCCTAGTTATGCCTCTCTTATATACTAGCTTGTTGATTAACAAGATGATCAAGGTTTCCTGATCATGGACATTGGATGTTGTTAATAACAAGGTCACAGCATTTGTGAAATGATGTGATGAACATTCATCCGAAGTATAGCATTACGATCAAGTCATTATGTTTATATTGCTATAACATCATACGAAGTAATCTTTATCCTTAGACCATGAGATCATGTTAATTGCTAACACCTCAAGAGTATCTTGATAACATCAAACGTCACACCGTAACAGGGTGACTATAAAGATGGGTTTAGTGCTACGAAGGTGTTATGTTGAGGCTCATGGATCAAGAGTGGAATTTGTCAATCCCGATGACGGATAGATATACTCTGGGACCTCTCGGTGATATCACATTAAGATAGCTTGCAAGCAAGTGATGTGATCACTAGAATGTTATATCACGGGAATGAGAAAAGAGTGCATGTCAGCAACGAGATCAAACTAGGTATGGAGATACCAATGATCGAATCTCGAACATGTAATATATCGCGAGACAAAGGGATTTAATTACAAGCGTTAAAGGTTCTCATGATCACAGAAGTCATCGTTGAATATGTAGGAGTCAGTATGGATCTCCAGGTCCCGCTTCTGATTATTGATCTGAGAGGAGTCTCAATCATGTGTGTATTATTCGTGAACCATAGTGTGACACACTTAAGATTTACCGGACACCATTTTGGAGCACATATGTTCCAGACAAAAGAATTGCAAAGCGCAAGAACTGTTTCGATAGAAACCGGTTGTTTCGGGTGAAATTGCAGAAAGTGGTTCTGCGTGTGATATTGAAATATTGCAAGGGGTTATATGTGAATGTTTGTTAATTAAAGTAATTAACAAAATTCTGAATAAAAATAATAAAAGAGTTTTATTAAATGAGAGAGCATTAAACTTGGAGAATTTTAATGCATTTAAAGTAGGGACTTTAAAGGGGAATGTGAAGAGGCATTTTAATGTGGAGGGGTTACCACCACATGAATGGGGGAGGTGAGGAGTCACCCCCATGCATCGGCCATGAAGGAGGGGCACCCCCCTCCTCCTATAAAAGGCCACCCTCTTCCTCCTTCTTCCTCACACCTCCTTGTGAAGGATCTCTCTCCCCCTCTAGAATTATTCCCCCATGGTCTCGGATTAGCGAAATACATGTTCCTGGTGGGATTTCATCTGGAAGGAGTTGCTGCTTCTGCTGGATCGCTGGAGGAAGGAGGTGGAGGTTATCCGGTGGCTTGAACGTGTGTGCGAGTACGGATGCGCTGCTGAGTTGCGACGCTCGGACTTCCTCACAATCTTGAGATCAGCAAGTGTACGACTACATCAACCACGAGTTCCTACTCGTTAACAAAACTCGTTGTCTTCGAGGGTATGTTCTCGATGGATGTATGTCCACCCGCTGCTCTGTACCTAGTAGATAGATCTTGGTGTATAGTTCTCATCGTAGGAAATTTTTTGTTTTCTATGTTGCGGACCCAACAGTGGCCCACTTCGGGTTAGAGCTTTGCTTCACGGGTGGCCCAGTCAGGGCGAAGAGACGGAGTCCAATCCGGCTACGGGAAGGCCCAGAAGACTTACCGACATAGGCCCATAGTGTTACTTGTAGTTCAAGATGTACTCTGTAATCGACTCTTAGTCGTAGCCAGATAGATCTCTCATGTAAACCCTAGGCCGGATATCTATATAAGCCGTCCTAGGGAGAGCCTTTAGGGCAACCCAATAGTCTACAATCTCAACTCACACAGGCGAACCCTTGTAACCCATATTCCGTCTCTACCGTATTACTGGATTGCTAGTAGGAGTAGGATCCTTCCAAAGCCGGCGGATTCGAACCTGGGTAAACTTGTGTGCTCACCGTACCGGAATACCGTACGTCTCACACCCCTCTCTTCCGCACGCCTCGAGGACCCCCTCATGGCGTACTTTTCATCAATCCAACGACAACAAGTTATTCTCATCACTATGTTAATGATAATAGTTTAAACATTTATAAAGGATTATAATGCTAAAAGATATCCAAAGTTTAATAATAAAATGACACTACAGTTTAAGTCATTTTGGTTATTGCAGGTTCTTTATGAAAGATCAGGGTCCTAGATGCTTAATCTAGAGACTTTGCAAAACCATTCCGCTTGGGTTGAATGACTAAAACTCCGCATTATGGTAAAACGATGATATGAGAAGAAATGTTGAAACTTATACATAGTGATGTATCATATTTTCAACAAATAGTGGAAATCATTAGTTAATTGTGGACTTAAGTGAATAAGCGTATTTACTTAATGAAACATAAGTTTGAAATGATTTGAATTGTTCAAATGAGTTCATAACTAAATGGGATATTGAAATTAAAAGGAATACGAAGTCTCTTCGATTTGATCGACATGACTAAAGTATTCAAGTTAAGTTTAGCATAAAAGGGACTTGCGAAAGATGTTTAACAAATTATCATAATTGGATGAATTCAAACTTTGTTGAAATATCTAAACATCATAATTCATTATGTATTAAGATATATATGGTATAATATCATCTCTTATAGGGGTTATAGTTATCATTTAGAGTTAGAGATCAAAATAAGCAAACACTCGTTTGAAATACAAAGGAACATCTAAAAGATTCGTGGAAACAACACCATAAGTGTTATGGCAAGTTCGAGTTTCTGGAGATTTTGACAAGTCGAAATCGTGGCGAATAAACAAGTCTTTGTAGAACATTCTTAGGAAGCTATGAATGCATCTTCCACAAATGGGCAAACCAGTTGTTGTCCAAAGATGACGTGTCTTGATGAAGATACAGGTGGAAGAAAGTAAAAGATCTAAACAAGGTATTTGACCTTACCTCTGAATTGTTGACTGGCGCAGCGGAATTTGTTTTGTGAATCCAAACTCTACATATAGATGAGAAACCAATGATAATGATCATAAAGTTTCAGAGAATACTTTTACTAAAGGAAGTAGGATTCAACTATATATTCTACAAGTTTGTAGAATTATATTGTTGATTCACTTGTCATGTTTTGAACAAGACATACCTACGAATTACAAGGAAGCGTGATGGACCTAAGTACGAGAAATGAATGGTCATTGAAATCTCGTTAGTGGGATTCTCGATTTGATGATGATCAAAGGAATTTTGGAATGTCCAATATTATCGAGAGGACCTAGATTTGAGTGGGAGCAAATCAGCTTGGCTAATTCATAATATGTAGCTGACATATTTTGAGTGGGAGCTGAGTGAAATCCTTGGATCTCAAAATATTTGAGTGGGAGCGTGAAATCATTCTGTGATATGTGGACGACATATATGAATGATGTGATTGGTGTTAAAAACATTCAAATAAGTAAATAAGGATGAAGTTGAAGTTATTAAACAATAAGATCTATCGAGATAGATTGGTGAGTTTAATAAACACTGAATGTCGAATGCTTCTTGGACTTGATTCCGAAAGATGTTCAGAATGTCCTAAGCAAGATTTTGAAGTAACTCAGAATGGAACAAGGTAAGAAAGAAGTTCTTACTATATGAAGCATTGAGTATTGCAACTATGGTTGAAAGAAAGAGATGCGTTGCATCTCTTATGCCTCAGTCATAGGTTCTTCCACATAACCATGTTGTATCCTCGACGTAATGTGACCCGATGATCTGGTTGGTAGGACAAAGTCTTAACTGTAAGAACGTGTCTTTAAGTGATTCCTGAATTGATCACTGAACCAAAATTAAGTTTGTACTTAAATGGCAATAAGCAATGTAAGTGGCATAGATGCATTTCATGCACTAGGATATACATAGATATAGAAGTATAAATTCTACATCTAATGTGATGTATAATGATATGGTGGGGCTAGTTCACTTTTAACGTAGAATAATGTCTCCCAGGGCCCAGTGTGTTGGGTCCGCAGCATAGAAAACAAAAAAATTCCTACGATGAGAACTATACGCCAAGATCTATCTACTAGATACAGAGTAATGGGTGCACATACATCCATGGAGAACTTACCCTCGAAGACAACGAGTTTTGTTAACGAGTAGGAACTCGTGGTTGATGTAGTCGTACGCTTGCCGATCTCAAGATCGTGTGGAAGTCCGAGCGCCGCAAATCAGCAGTGCATCCGTCCTCGCACACACGTTCAAGCCACCGGAAAACCTCCACCTCCTCGCTCCAGCGAATCAGCGGAAGCAGCAACTCCTTCTAGACGCAAGGCCACCGGGAACATGTATCTCGCTAATCCGAGACCATGGGGAAATATCTAGAGGGGGAGAGAGATCCTTCACGAGGAGGTGTGAGGATGAATGAGGGAATGGGTGGCCTTTTATAGGAGGAGGGGGGTGCCGCCTCTCTCCATGGCTGGCGCATGGGGGAGGTGACCCTTCACCTCCTCCATTCATGTGGTGGTAACCCCTCCACATTAAAATGCCTATTCACATTCCCTTTTAAAGTCTCCACTTTAAATGCATTAAATTTCTCCAAATTTAATGCTCTCTATTTTAATAAAAATCTTTTATTATTTTTATTCAGAATTTTATTAATTACTTTAATTAACAAACATTCACATAAAACCCCTTGCAACATTTCAATATCACATGCAGAACCACTTTCTGCAATTTCACCCGAAACAATTCCGGTTTCTATCGAAACAATTCCTGTTTCTATCAAAACATTTCCTGCGCTTTGCAAACCTTTTGTCTGGAACATATGTGCTCCTAAATGGTGTCTGGCAACCCTTAAGTGTGTCACCCTATGGTTCGCGAATAATGCAGACATGATTGAGACTCCTCTCAGATCAATAATCAGAAGCGGGACCTAGAGCTCCATACTGACTCCTGCATATTCAACGATGACTTCTGTGATCGTGAGAACCTTTAACATCAGCAATTTAATCCCTTTGTCTCATGATATAATACATGTTCGAGATTCGATCATCGGTATCCAAATACCTAGTTTGATCTCGTTACCGACATGCACTCTTCTCTCGTTCCCGTGATATAACATTCTAGTGATCACATCACTTGCTTGCAAGCTATCTTAATGTGATATCACCAAGAGGGCCCAGAGTATATCTATCCGTCATCTGGATTGACAAATTCCACTCTTGATCCATGAGCCTCAACATAACACCTTCGTAGTACTGAATCCATCTTTATAGTCACCCTGTTACGGTGTGACGTTTGATGTTATCAAGATACTCTTCCGGTGTTAGCAATTAACATGATCTCATGGTCTAAGGACTAAGACTACTTTGTATGATGTTATAGCAATATAAACATAATGACTTGATCGTAATGCTATACTTCGGATGAATGTTCATCACATCATTTCACAAATGTTGTGACCTTGTTATTAACAACATCCAATGTCCATGATCAGGAAACTTTGATCATCTTGTTAATCAACAAGCTAGTCTATAAGAGAGGCATAACTAGGAACCCTTTTTGATTATTAAACACACATGTATTGATGTTTCCTATCAATACAATTATAGCATGCAAAATAAACATCTATCATATACAAGGAATATATAATAACAACTTTATTATTGCCTCTCAGGGCATATTTCCTTCACAGTGCCCATGAGAAAGCCCTCGAGGTTGATCTAACATCACTGTAAGCTCCTGGAATCTGGCCTTGTTCTGCTGCCATGACTACAGTATATACACAAAGGATAACAAAGTGTGTTTTGAAGTTTAGATGACAATGGTGAAAACGACCGTCATCATAAACACTAGAAACAATGTTGGCGGGATACCCCCGGGTAGGGTCACGCCGGGGTATAAAGGCCGAGTTAGCCGAGGTTTGGCAAGGCTAAAGAGGATGCTGGCCGGGTCACTTCGAGGCAGGCCGAATCACGGGGTAACCCAGACCAGGGGGCGTCCACCTAACTAGGTCTCAGCCGACTTAAGCCGTAAGTTAGAAAGGTGTATTGAACTTGTATGCAGGAACGGGTGTGTCCGGATCAACTATGATCCGGGTCATATCTAGCTTCTAGGAGAAGGAAGGAATCTCGCTGGTCAAAAGAAGCCCTGGTATGCACTGCATGAGCGAAGCGGACAGGGGCAGGACCACCGAGGTGTGGCCGACAGAGGTGACGACGCCCATGTCGGCTGACGCGGGCACCGTAGAGGCTCATGTAACCTCTGCTTGTGTGACGCGGGGGAAAAGCAACCCGTGCGGCTTACTATTTTGAGAGGAGGCATATTCCCAGGAATATGCCTCCACGTATGCCCTAAGTGGAGACCTAGCCACCCCTATATAAGGAGGGCTAGGGCCTCTATAGAAGGGGTTCCGCTATTCTGATTGGTTTTAGGTTCTAAGGCTTGATCTCTAGTTGGTCTTGTACGGGTTAACTGTGGGTGAGAGTAAGAGAGTTCCTTCTTCCTCCTCTCGCCAATAAAGCTCTAGGAGCACTTGTAAACCTTGGAAGTGAATCAAATACAAACTTCTTTTTGAGGAATCACCTTACTATCCCTCCCTAGATTCCCCTAGCGTGTATTAGTCCCCACCTTTAGCCTATCCATGGCATCTGCCGTGACACCACCACGACAGTTGGCGCCCACCGTGGGGCTAGTGGCGCTAGCAGGGGTCAAGATCCGGACGGGAAACCTCATCGGCACCGGCGAACGCATCGTCTTCGGGCTCATTCAGCGCTTTGGAGCGATGGACTTTGTCAGCAACAACGCTGGTTGCTTCGGCACGCGCCCGCTTCTGCGCAACGGCCTCTTCTTCAAGCTCAGCGCGCACAAGGTTTACGTTGCTGTCAATGTGTCGTGTGTTCATCCACGGCACGTCGTCGAGGCAAGGGAGCCACCCTTAGCGTGGTGCACGTGGCGCGTATCATTCGCTCCCTAGACCGCGCTGAGGTGATGATGACTGCGCCTGGTGTAGGCGCAAGCAAGGATCCAGCGCCAGATCCGGGGGTAACGCCTAAGGTACCGAGGAAAGGTAGAGGTCCTCCACTAGAGAGGCCAGAGAATGTGTTGCGGGAAGCGATGGATAGCTTGGCAGACCCTATAGTAGCAGCACTAGATCCGGATCGGGCACAGGCCGAGCTAGAGGAAACTAGGCAAAAAATACTAGAGGGTGCGAAAAAGATAGCCGTGGCTCATCAGTCGTTGAACATGACGCTGCGTGAGTACACAAAGGCAGACAAAGTTGATGTTGTAAAAGTGAAGGGGAGAAATCTCATGAGTGAAATGAACATAGAGGGTGATACTAGGATTGAGGAGTCAGAGAACTGTTTGTTCGTGGGGCTGCCAAGGTGTAGTACCCCGGCAAAGAACCTTAGAGCAGCAGATGCAGCTGCATCCGAGCTAGAGGGTCTTACGGGTGAAGCCCTCCAGAGACAGCAAGATAGGGTTAATGAGTTGGTTCGGATCGCGAACAGGCAAAATGAGGAACTGCTGAGGGAAAACCCGGAGAGAGCTGCGGCCTCCAAGATCGTTCATTCGGCGGTGGGTAACCCGAAGAAATCCGCTAGAGCCGCATCGTCTCCTCATGGTGATCTAAGGAGAGAAGAAGTAGTAACCTCGGCCAGAAGGAACAAACAGATCGTCCCGTATGACCCAACACGGGCAGGGAAAGGAAAAGAGGCAAGAAAAATGATGATCGACAAAGTGTGAGCCGAGGTGAAGCTAGCCGGGGTAACCGGGACCAAGGCAACGCCGGTCAAGGGAACGCTGTGAACGGCAATGCCGGACATCGAAACTCGGCAGGAGCAGGACAACCGCAGTAGCGGAATATACCAAGGCAAGAGCAAAGTGCCGACCGAGGTATGCAACAGAGAGGTGCTCCACGAGAGCAAGACAGGTACAATGATGGAGATTCAGAAATGGTGAACGCGGGATACCCAAGGCCGGACTATCATGTGATAGGGTCAAGATTGGGAAGCAGGGATTTGATGCCGGATGATGCCAGGTTGAAACTGGATCGACTGTATAGGTCGGAACAAATCGAATGTCAAGGTCCACCGGGTCCTGCATGTTTTGGGCCCCGGATCATGAAGGAGCCACGGGTACCCAACTTCTAGTTACCTAGAGGCACAAAGACGTATGACGGCAGTACCAAGCCGGCGGATTGGTTGATAAACTATGCTACAGCTGTGAAAATTGCCACAGGCAACTTGAGATGGGCTGTGAGATATGTACCCCAGATGTTGGAGGGGCCAGCAAGGGTATGGCTAAACAATTTGCCGCCCGGAAGCATTAACTGCTGGATCGATTTTGAGGAAATATTTATCAGCAACTTCTCAAGTACGTATCAGAGGTCAAATAGGCTACATACCCTAGCCATGTGTAAGCAGAGACCAAACGAGACGGACCGGGAGTTTTTAACCCGGTGGTGTACCGTGAGAAACTCATGTGAGGGCGTGATAGAATCACAAGCCATAGCATGGTTTGCGCAAGGATGCAGATATGCAAGTGAGCTGTGGCAAAAGTTGCAAAAGAAAATGCCAACCACATTGGCAGAGATGATCCGGATCGCTGATTCGTATGCTCTGGGTGATCCGACTCAACCTAGGCTCGTGTCAAACGAGTCGAACGATGAGTACTACTAGAGAGATGGAGCCGGATCATCCCGGAGGAACGACTACAGAGGTAAGAGAAGATATGACAGACCAGATCACCGGTATAGTTCACAACAAGTTGCAGCTGTGAATCAAGATCAGCCCGGAGCAGGGAGTAATCAACGTTAGAAAACTGGAGGGCAATGGACTCCGAGAAATGATGGCAAGGAAACTGGGACGCCAGAGCAAAAGAAACTGTGGCAGGAAAAGAAAGACCGTCCGAGGTATACTTATGAGTCAATGTTGGATTAGCCATGTAAATTTCACACGCCAAATCCGAATAACCCAGCGGGTCATACAACAAGGCAATGTGAGTGGATGCGCAAAATAGAACAAGGTGGTTCAGGGAATGCTCAGGCACCCCGGGATGATCAACCTCGGCAGGAGTTACCCCGGCAGTAGTTGCTCTCCGGAGCAAACACGCAACAGCTGATGTTGCCTCCCTCTCCACCGAGGTATGTAAACCATGAGAGAAGGGATGCAGTGCATCAGGTGGAAAACCAGCATCAGCCGGATCAGAGGTACCCCGGAAATGAGGGGAGGAATGAGTACAGAGAGCATCATCAGAATTACTGTGTGTTCACCACTGAGGAAACAAATAGAAAGAGCTTGCAGCGCCGACATATGGAAGTGAATGCAGTAATTCCCGCGGTGACGAGGTATATGCCTTGGTCGGACCAAGAAATCACCTGGAGCATTAAAGATCATCCCAAGCTTATGCCATGTCCTGGTTCGTATGCGTTGGTGCTGGATCTGACATTCATTGGGCCTAACATCAATGTAAGGTTCTCAAAGGTACTGATTGACAATGGCAGTAGCATTAACATCATGTATGCAGACACAATGCGCAAATTGGGTATCTCGGAGAGCATGCTACAGGCCACGAGGACAACTTTCCATGGTATTGTGCCCGGCATTTCTTGTGAGCCCATAGGCAAGGCCCGGGTTGACGTATTGTTCGGCACGAGAGATAACTGCCGAACCAAAAATTTGGAGTTCGAGCTGGTGAACTTGGAAAGTGCGTATCATGCATTACTCGGAAGGCCAGCACTAAACAAGTTCATGGCAAGTTGTCACATTAGTTACTTGAAGATGAAGTTGCCCAGGCCAAACGGAGTGATTACCATTGCTGGGGATTTCCGACGTTCCATGTAGTGTGCGTCGGCCGGGTCTAACCTAGCCGAGTCACTTGTGATTGCGCAGGAGAAAAGGAAAATCCAAGAGGTGGCGGCATTGGCTCAGTCCGCACAGCAGTATATGCCGGCGCTGAGTAACCCGCATGGAAGTGTCTCATTCCAAGCCACAAAAGATACCAAGAAGGTGCATGTTGATGATATGTTCCCGGAGCGCACCGTAACAATTGGTGCCAGGTTAAATGACATATAGGAAAGCGAGCTCGTCAACTTCCTCCGTGAGAATCGGGACATTTTTGCTTGGTCCACACAGGACTTGCAAGGTGTTCCGAGGGAGTTGGCCAAGCACTCTTTGAATGTGAGACCCGGAGCAAAGCCGGTGAAGCAACCTCTCCGCCGCTTTGCCAAAGATAGGAGGAAAGTCATTAGAGATGAGATAGCTCGGTTGCTAGTTGCAGGATTTATCATGGAGGTTCTTTACCCGGATTGGCTGTCTAATCCAGTACTGGTGGAGAAGAAGAAGGACGATCCGAATGTGGTGGTGGTTTGGCGTATGTGTATCGATTACACGAACCTGAACAAGGCGTGTCCAAAAGATCCATTTCCACTGCAGAGGATAGATCAGGTCATAGACTCAACTACTGGGTGTGAATTGTTGTCATTCATTGATGCATATTCTGGTTTCCACCAGATACCTCTGAATCCGGATGATCAAATAAAGACCGCATTTATCACCCCGTATGGGGCTTATTGCTATCGCACCATGCCGTTTGGTTTACGTAATGCAGGAGCAACGTACCAAAGATGTATGCAAAAATGTTTGCATGACCAAATAGGTCAAAATGTACAAGTGTATGTGGATGATGTGGTTATCAAGACCAAGGAAAGCAAAATGCTCCTTGATGATATCAGGCAGACATTCGCGAACCTAAGAAGGTTCCGGATGAAGCTTAACCCGGAAAAATGTACCTTCGGTGTCCCGGGTGGGAAATTACTCGGATTTCTTGTTTCTAGCCGAGGTATCCAAGTTAATCCAACTAAAATCCGGGCCATTGAGCGAATGGAACTGGCGAAGTGTCTTAACGATGTCCAGAAGTTCACGGGTTGCCTGGCATCGTTAAGTCGGTTTGTATGTCGGTTGGGAGAAAAGGCATTGCCTCTTTACCAACTCATGAAAAAGTCGGATAAGTTCGTTTGGACGCCGCAGGCCAATGAAGCCTTTGCCCACTTGAAGAAGATGTTAGCCACTGCACCAGTGTTAGCCTCTCCACTATCAAAGGAGCCAATGTTGCTCTATATAGCCGCAACCAACCGAGTTGTAAGTGTAGTGATAGTGGTGGAGCGCGACGAGGAAGGTAAGTCGGTGCAAAGGCCAGTGTATTACCTGAGCGAGGTATTATCAGCCTCAAAGCAGAACTATCCACACTATCAAAAGGTGGCGTATGGCGTGTACATGGCAGCTAAGAAGCCGAAGCACTACTGTGAGGAGCATCCCATCAGGGTAATATGTGTGGCTCCCATATCCAAGATAATGAGTAACAAGGATGCAAGTGGTAGGATTGCAAAATGGGCAATTGAACTAGCTCCCTATGCACCACAATATGACAGAAGAGAAGCAATCAAGTCTTAAGTTGTGGCGGACTTTTTTGTGGACTGGGCCGAGGTGCAATACGAACCGCCGTTACCAGATCCGAACTATTGGTGGATGCACTTTGACTGGTCAAAAACGAAAACCGGGCTAGGTGCCGGAGTTGTACTTACCTCGCTAAAGAAGGACCAGCTGAAATACGTGCTGCAAATCCATTTCGCGGCATCAAACAATGTCGCTGAGTATGAAGCACTTATGCACGGGCTCAAAGTGGCAAAAGAGATTGGGATACGTCATATCATATGCTTTGGCGACTCGGATTTGGTGGTACAGCAAGTGTCGGGACTGTGGGATGCCCTTGATCCAAACATGGCACTGTACAGATTTCATGTGCAGAAGATATCTGGTTACTTTGAGGGATGTGAATTTCACCATGTACCCCGGGTGGAAAATGAGGCTGCCGACATGCTGTCAAAGCTCGGATCAACCTGACAAGCAATTCCACCGGGGGTAGCATTGGAACACCTCAGAAAACCGTCTATCAGGCCGTCCCCCGAAACCGATTCAATCTACGTCCCAGAGGATACAGAATCCTGAGCGGTGCCCATGGACATTGACATGGGAGGTGGTGCGCGAAACCCGGGGACTGCCTCGGCAAACCCGGGGACTGCCTCAGCGAACCCGGGGACTGCTTCGCAAGACCTGGGGACTACTTAGCGTGATCCGGTTGAAGTTATGCCGGTGGATCAGATGGAAATTGATGAGGATGTGTTCCCTGTGCGAGCAATACCAGCTTGGGCACTACCCTATATTTCAATTCCTGAAAGATGGAACTTTTCCCACTAAGGAGGTGTTATCCAGGCAAACTCAGAGGAGAGCTAAGGCATACATGATCATCAATTCCGAGCTATACAAAAGGAGTGTGACCAATGTCCTCTAGCGATGCGTTGACCCGGAAGAAGGGCTTGACATCCTCCGAGATATACATCAAGGGGAGTGCGGGCATCATGCCTCGTCCCGAGCCTTGGTGGCAAAAGCTTTCCGACATGGATTCTACTGGCCAAGTGCCTTAGAACAAGCAGAAGATCTGGTGAGAAAATGCAATGGTTGTCAGAGGTATGCTACCAAGACACATATGCCAATGTCGGAACTCAAGACCATACCAATTACATGGCCATTTGCCATATGGTGCTTGGATATGGTTGGCCCATTTAAACCAGCAAGGGGAAATATGACTCACATTTTGGTCATGGTGGACAAATTTACGAAGTGGATTGAAGTGAAGCCTATAAGAAAATGTGATGGAGCTACGGCCGTAACATTTCTCAAAGACATCATCTTGAGATACGGTTACCCTCACAGTATCATAACTGATAATGGCACAAATATTGCGGAAGGAGCGTTTGCACGTTTCTGCCGGGATAAGAAGATCCGGCTGGACGTAGCCTCGGTAGCCAAGTGGAAAGATCCAACGGATTAGTATTATCCGAGATAAAACCCCGGCTCATTGAGCCGCTGCAAAGATCAGCGGGGTGCTGGATAGAAGAACTACCAGCGGTACTATGGAGTTTAAGAACAACTCCGAATCGATCAACAGGCTATACGCCGTTTTTTCTGGTATATGGGGCAGAAGCTGTATTACCAGTCGCCATAGAGCATGATTTGCCTAGGGTCACCCAATACATAGAAGCCGAAGTGCAAGAAGCCCGGCAAAATGATGTTGATCTACTGGAAGAAGCGAGAGAACTGGCATTGTCTAGATCCGCCATATATCAGCAAAATCTCCGACGCTATCATAGCTGGAAAGTAAGCCCCCGAGTCTTTCGGGAAGGCGATCTGGTGCTCCGGTTGGTACAACGTACTGCTGGCATGCATAAATTATCTCCTCCATGGGAAGGGCCATTCATTGTGAGCAAAGCATTGCACAATGATTCTTATTATCTTATAGATGCAAAGCCACAGGAAAAGAACAAGGCGGACAGGTCCGGCGAGGAATCTAAGCGTCTGTGGAATGTAGCTCTACTTCGTCCTTTCTACACTTAGCAGAGAAGTGTATGTATCCGAGTCATCTCATATGTCGGTATGTATGCCGGCAATGAGCTTATCAATGAAGTGTTGGCACCTCGAGCAGTATTCTCGGGGACTACATTAATAATATTTGTTGTCTTTTATTATTTATACGTCAGCTGGAGTAAGTTGTTCCACTTAACTCGGATTAGTAGTGTGTGAGCACCAAAAACCCAACTCTTCGACTTGCTGTTGTCCAACAAGAATTGGCTTCATGGCAAGCAAGAGAAAAAGTTTGGAATTGCGTAGCACATGAAAAATGACTAAGGAAAAGAACTTAATCGAGCCGACTTTTGTTTTTCGAACTAACCTTGTATGTTTTTAGTTTAGTATGTTGAATTATTTTGAGCTAAGCCTAAAAGTTTCCTAGTATTGTTAAGACAATTTTTGAAGCTCGGATTCGTAAGTCGTAAAACCGAATCAAGGTAGACACGAACCAAGCCAAAAGATTGGACGAACAAGAAAGGGAAACTTGGGGACTGCGCCCAAGTTAATTCGGCATAGGAACTTAGTAGAAAAATATCACATGTGTACTGGATACAATTCCACCCGGCATACCGGGGAGTTGATAAGTTTTCAAGTGTTTTCACTCAAGGAGCAGCAGGAGGAGGAAGTTCGGCGTCATCTTTGCCGTCTTCGATATCCGAGGCGTCGTCCTCTCCATCCTCGTCCGAGCCATCTTCAACGTTCTCAACCTCTTCGTCACCAGTGGCTTCCAGGAAGCTCGATCCCTCAATCCATTCGTGAATGGGAGCATATTCGATGAGGCTATAGGCGCAAGCCTGGCGCCAAGCTACCCACTCCGGGTCATTGGTCCATTTGGCTCTGGTGCGCATGCGCGTCAGGAGGTTGAGATCGATCTTCTCGTACCACGTGAGTATGTGGTGAAGAACGGTATCAGCTGCCGCATGTCTAGCGGACTCCCTCCAGAGGTCGAGCTGGGTCTCGATTTCCATCAACTTCTCAACAAGAATTGTGGTTGTCTCCGGAGTGTCTTCTCTAGGCCAGAACGTGTTGAAGATTCGGACTGCAACTTCGAGGATGTCCTTGCCATAGTTCTTGATGAGTTCCACGCGAGATGACAAGATGACCAACATGTCCTCCATGTCATAGGGAATATCTTCACCGCCAGGAGCAGCGGGAGTACCCCTCTCTCGGCGGAAATCTGCAACTGCAGCGCTCGCGATGGCAGTGCCCTCTAGAAATTTGCCTGAAAACGAGATAAGAGAAACAGATAAAGAAAAGACATATGAAGTAACCGGTGTCGGATAAGGGAAAGGAACTTACGTGATATATGGCTGAGGATTCGGGTCAACTCCCTAGTACAGTCATCACGTCTTTTGCGAAGCTGCACAAGTTC
Source organism: Avena eriantha (assembly GCA_910589775.1). Taxonomy (NCBI): domain Eukaryota; kingdom Viridiplantae; phylum Streptophyta; class Magnoliopsida; order Poales; family Poaceae; genus Avena; species Avena eriantha. The sequence goes on from OU342746.1 coordinate 316,812,688, forward strand.
AGCGTTCGCCGAATCAAGCTTGACGTCGGACTCCTGAAGAAGTTCTCGGTCCTTGGCAATTTGGAGATTGAGGCACTCGCGCTCCTCAGTGTAATCCTGGCCAACCTTTTGGAGCTCGGACTGGTGCTGAGCTTTTATCTTCTTCATCTCCACCTTAAGTTTGGTGATCTCATCATCCTTGGTCTGGAGGAGGGCAAGCTCATCGTCTTTCTTCTTGAGCTCGGCCTGATGCTGCCCTGCTTGTTCGAGAAAATGCAGCATCATATCAGGCACGGGCACACTATCTTCCAGCGATACTGAAATAGTGTATTGACCCGGCAGAGCCGATGTATGAATGTTTTCCCAGCCAAGGAGGAAAGGAGATGGAAAGCGTAGCAAGGTTGGACAAAAATAACTTACCCTTGATCTGATCCAAAATTTTCCTCATAAGCTTGTTCTCAACCTCCACCCCAGCTGCGGAAACCGAATGATGGGTTAGTTCGACAGAAGAAAATGAAGAAAAACGAAGAAATGCCAAGAAAGGAATTTACCCCTCTTTTCGTATTCTGCGAGAAGTGCAGTTTGCTTAGTGCGTAGCATCTTGTGAGTGTCCAGGAGACGCTGGAACTCAGCACTTCGGCGATTGGTGGTCACCTGCAAAGAGTACAAAAATATAAGTTAGCTTGGTACATATTCGAAGTGTGCAAAATCCGGGCCAAGTGGAACTTAACCCGGCTCTAGGTGTGTGCATATTCGAAGTGTACAAAATCATGGCCAAGTAGAACTTAACCCGACTCTAGGTGTGTGCATATTCGAAGTGTGCAAAATCCGGGCCAAGTGGAACTTAACCCGACTCTAGGTGTGTGCATATTCGAAGTGTGCAAAATCCGGGCCAAGTGGAACTTAACCCGGCTCCAGGTGTGTGCATATTCGAAGTGTACAAAATTCGGGCCAAGTGGAACTTAACCCGGCTCTAGGTGTGTGCATATTCGAAGTGTGCAAAATCCGGGCCAAGTGGAACTTAACCCGACTCTAGGTGTGTGCATATTCGAAGTGTGCAAAATCCGGGCCAAGTGGAACTTAACCCATCTCTAGGTGTGTGTATATTCGAAGTGTACAAAATCCGGGTCAAGTGGAACTTAACCCGGCTTTAGGTGTGTGCATATTCGAAGTTATCAAAACCCGGGCCAAGTGGAACTTAACCCGGCTCTGGGTGTGTGCATATTTGAAGTTATCATGGAGCTACGTTAGTTTTCTAAGGAGCATCCGGCCGAGTAACAAGTTACTCCCCCGGAGGCTCGGGGACTAATGGTTATGTCATCATTATCTATGGCATGTAAAGGGGAAGTGGCGTACCTCCATCATCCGACCCGCAAGGTTGATTGCCTTAGTGGCTGTGTTCATTTTGGCGGAAAATTCAGCGGGGCCAAACCTCTCCGGGAGATCATCGTCATGGACGAACTCCACATTGTTCCAATTGTTGACGAATTCAATAAGGGTCGGAGGGTATCGCTCGCCGGTGGGCATATGGGGCGCCACCTGTTGGAGATATGCCCAAGAGGCAATAATAAAAGTGATTATTATTATATCTTTGTGTTTATGATAAATGTTTACATCCCATGCTATAATTGTATTATTAGGAAACACTAATACATGTGTGTTTTGTAAACATAAGAGAGTCCCTAGTAAGCCTCTTGTTGAACTAGCTTGTTGATTAATTGATGATCATGGTTTCCTGATCATGGACATTAGGATGTGATTAATAACAAGGTTATGTCATTAGGAGAATGATATGATGGACACACACCCATAGTAAGCGTAGCATAAGATCAAGTCATTAAGTTCGTATTGCTGTAAGTTTTTAAATGCATAGTAACCTAATCCTTCGACCATGAGGTTGTGTTAATCACCATCACCGGATGGGTCCTTTGATGACATCAAACACCGCTTCGTAACTGGGTGGTCATAAAGGTGTCATTGGGTATTCTGAAAGTATGTGTTGACGCGCATGGACCAAGATTGGGATTTGTCCATCCATATGATGGATAGATATGCTCTGGGCCCTCTCGGTGGAATGTCATCTAGTTAGCTTGCAAGCATGTGACTGGGTCACAAGGGATGACATATCACGGAACGAGTAAAGAGTACTTATCAGTAACGAGGTAGAACTAGGTATGGAGATGCTGATGATCAAACCTCGGATAAATATAGTATCGCGTGACAAAGGGAATGGGTTTCGTATGTAAATGGTTCAATCAATCACGAAGTCATCGTTGATTATGTGGGAGCCATTATGGATCTCCAGGTCCCGCTGATGGTTATTGATAGGAGATGTGTCTCTGTCATGTCTACATATTCACGAACCGTAGGGTGACACACTTAAGGTTCGAAGTTGTTTTAAGTAGATATGGAATGTGCGTTGGAGACCGAATGTTGTTCGGAGTCTCGAAATGGATCCGGGACATCACGAGGAGATCCGGAATTGTCCGGAGAATAAGATTCATATATTGGGGATCATTTTCTGAGTTAGGAAATGTTCCGGAGTGTTTGTATGAGGATTCTGGAAGGTTTCGGAATGTTCCGAAAGGTTCTAGAAGATTTCTTGGAGTTTGCTTGAAAACCAAGGAAGGGGTCAAGGAGTCCTGGTGGGTCAAGACAAGGAGTCGTGGGGGAGGAGGACTCCTCCCCCCTCCCCAATCCGCCGGCCCAAGGAGGTGGGGAGTCCTACTAGGACTCCCCCTCGCCAGGCGCCCTCCCTCCTTTAAATAGAAGGGGGAGGCACCACCCTTTGCCCCTCCTCCATAACTCCCAATCTCTGCCGCCTCTCTCCTCCTCCTTTCTTCTACACAGGCATAGGCGAAGCCCTGCAGAATTCTCTACTCCACCACCACCACCACGTCGTCGTGCTGCTGTGATTCCGTGGAGAAGATCTACTACCTCCGCTGCTCGCTGGAACGAGGAGAGGAAGGTCTGCTTCGACTCTGCATGTGTGACCGACTGCGGAAGCGCTGCCGGAACGCACCGGAAGGATCGTCCACACGATCTTGAGATCGGCAAGTGATCGACTACATCAACCACGAGATCTAATCTCGTTAACGCTTTCGGATCTACGAGGGTTAGTTCCTATCTATCTCGTTGCACATGTCTAATAGATTAGATCTTGGCTTTTATCTAGATTAGATCTGGGTTTTGTTCGTTCTTGCGGTAGAATTTTTTTGTTTTCCATGCTACGAACCCATCAGTGGTATCAGAGCCATATCTATGCGTAGATCTGTTGCACGAGTAGAACACAATGTTTTTGTGGGCGTTGATGCTTTTGTTGTCGGTGTCTTAGCGTGTACTTTGCATCTTGCGGCATGGTGGGATGAAGCAGCTCGGGCTAACATTACATGTCATCGCACATGAGACTTGCTCCACGCTTAACGTGCAACTTGCTTTGCACAAGTGGCTTTGCGGGTGTCTGTCTCTCCCACCATAGTTAAGATTCAATTTACAATGAGCATCTCACAACACTTGTATCAACGTTGTGGTTCTTGTTCGTAGGTAAGATCGGTCTTATGCGAAAGCCCCAAACCACGTAAAACATGCAAAGAAAATTAGAGGCGTCTAACTTGTTATTGCAGGGGTTTTGTGATGTGATATGGCCATCATGTAATTGTGATTGTATTTGATGTATGCAATGATCCTTGTTGTAATATGGCAACCGGCAGGAGCCTAATGGTTGTCTTTAATTCTGTTAAGACTTGCATGTCTATTCATCTTGTAATAGCTTTATTCCAAGTAGTTGTAATAGTTGCTGGTGATGATGGACAACCATGAAGCGGTGCCACTGACCTTGACGCAATGCTGGTGATGATGGAGATCATGTTCGTGCTTTGGAGATGGAGATCAAAGGCGCAAGAAGAAAAGGCCATATCATATCACACTAATTATGAATTGCCTGTGATGTTAATCCTTTATGCATCTTGTATTGCTTAGATCGCGACGGTAGCATTATAAGATGATCCCGCTCACTAAATATCAAGTAATAAAGTGTTCACCCTTAGTTGGCACCATTGCTAAGACTCGTCGTTTCGAAGCATCTCGTGATGATCGGATGTGATAGATTCTACGTGTGCATACAACGGGTGCAAGCCAGATTTGCACATGCGGAAACTAAGGTTATCTTGACGAGCCTAGCATGTACAGACATGGTCTTGGAACACGGAATACCGAAAGGTAGAGCATGAGTCATATAATTGATATGATGAACATGAAGATTGTTCGCCGATGAAACTACATCTTCTCTCGTGAAGATCGGACTTAGTGTAGTGGACTTAGTTTCGCCGATGAAACTACATCTTTTTGAGACTCGCGCGGCCATGGAGAGCTATGAGGCCTCCGAAAAGTTCTTTAACTGTAAGATGGAAGAAGGAAGCTCCGTTAGCGAGCACGTGCTCACCATGTCTGGGTACGCAAAGAAGCTCCAAGAGTTGGGAATATCGATTCCTAATGAATTGGGGATTCACCGTCTCCTTCAATCACTGCCACCAAGTTATAAGAACTTTGTGATGAACTATAACATGCACTGCATGAACAAGACGTTGCCTGAACTATCGTCCATGCTGAAAACTGCTGAAGTGGAGATCAAGAAGGAGCACCAAGTGTTGATGGTCAATAAGACCACCAATTTCAAGAGACGGGGCAAGCCTAAGAACAAGGGCAACTTCAAGAAGGACGGCAAGAAAGCTGCCGCACCTGCTAAGAAGCCCAAGGCTGGTCCTAAGACTGAAACTGAATGCTTCTACTGCAAGGGTGCTGGTCACTGGAAGCGTAACTGCCCCAAGTACCTGGCGGATCTGAAGAACAGCAACATCAAGAAGAAAGGTATATTTGATATATGTGTTATAGATGTGTATCTTACTAGTAATCGTAGTAGTGCCTGGGTATTTGATACTGGTTCGGTTGCTCATATTTGTAACTCGAAACAGGAGCTGCGGAATAAACGAAGACTAGCAAGAGATGAGGTGATGATGTGCGTTGGAAATGACTCCAAGGTTGATGTGATCACCGTCGGCACGCTCCCTCTACATCTACCTTCGGGATTAGTTTTAAATTTGAATAATTGTTATTTGGTGCCTGCGTTAAGCATGAACATTATATCTGGATCCTGTTTATTGCGAGACGGTTACTCTTTTAAGTCCGAGAATAAAGGTTGTTCGATTTATATGAGTAATATCTTTTATGGTAATGCACCTGAGATGAATGGTTATTCTTACTGAATCTCGATAGTAGTGATACACATGTTCACAACATAGATGCTAAACGAATAAAATTAAATGATAATTCTACATACATGTGGCACTTTCGTCTTGGTCACATTGGAGTGAAGGGTATGAAGAAACTCCATTCAGATGGACTTCTTGAATCACTTGATTTTGAATCACTTGAAAGATGCGAAGCATGTCTAATGGGAAAAATGACTAAGACTCCATTCTCTGGTACAATGGAGCGAGCTACAGACTTATTGGAAATAACACATACCGATGTGTGCGGACCAATGAGTGTAGCATCGCGTGGTGGATATCGTTATGTTCTCACTTTCATGGATGACTTGAGTAGATATGGGTATGTCTACTTTATGAAACATAAGTCCGAAACTTTCGAGAAGTTTAAGGAATTTCAAAGTGAAGTGGAGAATCATCGTAACAAGAAGATTAAGTTTCTGCGTTCTGACCGCGGAGGTGAATATCTGAGTTATGAGTTTGGCATGCATTTGAAGAAATGTGGAATACGTTCTGACCACAAAAACAAGTTAGACGCCTCTAATTTTCTTTGCATGTTTTACGTGGTTTGGGGCTTTCGAAGAAGAACGGATCTTACCTACGAAACTGAACCACAACGTTGATACAAGTGCTATCAAGTGAAAAGTGTAAATTGGATCTATACTATGGTGGGAGAGACAGACACCCGCAAAGCCACTTGTGCAAAGCAAGTTACACGTCAAGCGTGGAGAAAGTCTCATGTGCGATGACATGTAAGGTTAGCCCGAGCCAGTTCATCCCACCATGCCACAAGATACAAAGTACACAAAGCAAAAGACGGCACGAGCACCAACGCCCACAACACCATTGTGTTCTACTCGTGCAACAGATCTACGCATAGACACGGCTCTGATACCACTGATGGGTTCGTAGCATGGAAAACAAAAAAATTCTACCGCAAGAATGAACAAAACCCAGATCTAATCTAGATAAAAGCCAAGATCTAATCTATTAGACATGTGCAACGACATAGATCTGTACTAACCCTTGTAGACCCGAAAGCGTTACGAGATTTGGATCTCGTGGTTGATGTAGTCGATCACTTGCCGATCTCAAGATCGAGTGGACGATCCTTCCGGCGCCGCGTTCCGGTAGCGCTTCCGCAGTCGGTCACACGTGCGGAGTCGAAGTAACCTTCCTCTCCTTGTTCCAGTGAGCAGCGGAGGTAGTAGATCTCCACGGAATCCCAGCAGCACGACGGCGTGGTGGTGGTGGTGGAGTAGAGAGTTCTACAGGGCTTCGCCTAAGCCTGAGCAGAAGAAAGGAGGAGGAGAGAGGCGGCTAGGGCTTGGAGTGGAGGGAGCTAGGGGGTGGCGCCTCCACCCCTCTATTTAAAGGAGGGAGGCGCCATGGGAGGGGGAGTCCTAGTAGGACTCCCCTCCCTTCCGTGGCCGGCGGATTGGGAGGGGGGAGGAGTCCTCCTCCCCCACGACTCCTTGTCTTGCCCCACAAGGACTCCTTGATCCTTTCTTGGTTTTCAAGCAAACTCCAAGAAATCTTCTACAACCTTCCGGAACATTCCGAAACCTTCTAGAATCCTCATACAAATACTCTGGAACATTTCCTAACTCAGAAAATGATCCCCAATATATGAATCTTATACTCCGGACAATTCTGGATCTCCTCGTGACGTCCCGAATCCAATCCGAGACTCCGAACAACATTCGGTCTCCAACGCACATTCCATATCTACTTAAAACAACTTCGAACCTTAAGTGTGTCACCCTACGGTTCGTGAATATGCAGACATGATGAAGACACCTCTCCAATCAATAACCATCAGCGTGATCTGGAGATCCATAACGGCTCCCACATACTCAACAATGACTTTGTGATCGCTAGAACCATTAACATACGGAACCAATTCCCTTTGTCACGCGATACTCTACTTATCCGAGGTTTGATCGTCGGTATCTCCATACCTAGTTCTACCTCGTTACTGATAAGTACTCTTTACTCGTTCCATGTTATGTCATCCCTTGTGACCCAGTCACATGCTTGCAAGCTAACTAGATGACATTCCACCAAGAGGGCCCAGAGAATATCTATCCGTCACATGGATGGACAAATCCCAATCTTGGTCCATGCGCTTCAACACATACTTTCAGAATACCCAGTGACACCTTTATAACCACCCAGTTATGAAGCGGTGTTTGATGTCATCAAAGTACCCATCCGGTGATGGTGATTAACATAACCTCATGGTCGAAGGATTAGGTTACTATGTATTTTAAAGCTTATAGCAAACAAACTTAATGACTTGATCTTATGCTATGCTTACTACGGGTGTTTGTCCATCACATCATTCTCCTAATGATATGATCTTGCTATTAACGACATCCAATGTCCATGATCAGGAAACCATGATCATCAATTAATCAACAAGCTAGTTTAACAAGAGGCTTACTAGGGACTCTTTTATGTTTACAAAACACACAAGTATTAATGTTTCCGGTTAATACAATTATAGCATGGGATGTAAACATTTATCATAAGCATAAAGATATAATAATAACCACTTTATTATTGCCTCTTGGGCATATCTCCAACAGTCTCCCACTTGCACTAGAGTCAATAATCTAGTTTAAAAACTTGTGCATTCAACACCTATGGCTTTCTGGTGTTGTATAGACACTATTGCTAGTGGTAAACATAATCTTCGGATCTGACACTTCCAGGTCCGTGTGTATTTGCATGTCCTTGCGTCTCTACGCATTACTCATTCTCCAATGAGATGGCATTGTATAAATTTGGTCCTTTGGTGAGGCCTTTAGTTCCTTGGGATTAAATTATGTTGATACAATTGTCGTACAATGTATCTTCATAGTATTATCCCGCTATGAACCACACCTAGTTTGATAACAAACTACTTAACACAAATGCCCTCCTTTGCTGCTACTATAGCAGTTATATACTTAGCCTTTTGTTTTAGTATCCGTCACAATATCTCAACTTTGGAACTCATCCAAATCCATCATGGAACATCCTTTCCATTATATTGTGCCACCCATAGTCTAAATTGAGATAAATTTAATTTGTATCTTGTGACAAAACTAGTATCAATGTAACACTTTACAATGAACTACCTTTAACTATTTGTCACTTATACATGATATATTCTTAGTTCTTCCAAAGCTCATAAGAATATCTTTACTATTGTCCAATGATCATCTTATGAATCATTCTGGTATATGCTCATAACATTTAGAGCATAGGACATATCTGGATGTGTACATCTCAAAGAATGATTGATCAAAATATTCTTGTGATTTCACCATGTGTCAAAACACTTGAATCTCGTGTCAACACACTTGAATCTTGATTTAGTCCTTTCCGTGCGTCAAGAACCTTTCTTGTTGTTTCCATATTGAACTCATTCAACATCTTATCTATGTACATTTGGCAAAACCGTATTAGCGCCTCAATCTATCCATATAGACATTGATGCCTAATTCTTGAGTTATGCCTAAGTCTTTCATCGAAATGAAATTCTTAACCTGTGTCAATAAAAGATACATTATTTCTAATCAACAATATGTCTTTCACATAATGTATTAGAAATATGTCTTAGCGCTCCCACTTAATTTCTTGCAAAATGCAAACATCTTCATCGTCTCTGATGAAATTAAACCTTTTAACGGTTTCATCACAGTGAAGATTCCAACTCCGCGATGCTCACTTCAACCATTGAAGTTTTGCATACTCTTTTAGCGTCCTTTGAATTAACAAAACCCTTTGGATCGTGTCATGTACACGTCCTAGGTAACCATTCTATTAGAAGAACTTGTTTTGTTTGTTCAACTACCATATACCAAAATATATGTAGTGGTTGCTACATTAATTTGTCCAGACTAAATATCGCTATGAAAGATCAAATCTTATCATAGTCAATTCCTTGAACATTGTCGTAAACTCTTTCCGACATGTCGACTATTTCATAGATTTGAAACATCCATGTCTATTTCTTTATAGATCCAAACACGACCGATAGGCTTCACGCCTTTCCGGAGGGTCTTCTAAGTTCAGAAACTTGATTTCTCGTGTATGTATACTATCACGGATTCCATGACTTCTAGTCATTTTATGGAGTCAGGGCCCATCATCGCTTCTTTGCATGTAGTCGGTTCATCATTGTCAAAAAAATAACGACTTGCTTATCAAATCTTACTATTTGATTCTTACTGACCCACACGGTTCTATAGGAACTCTAATCTCCGAGATCACACCTTTTGTAATCACGAGAGCCATGAGCATTGTGGCCGCCACCGGGACACTTTCTGGCACTGCGCTACTTAGCACATATAACTAAGGTTCAACAACCTTATCAAAGTTCTATTGTCCTCCCACTTAACTTTTCACGAAAAATTCCTTCTGAAGAAACTTGACGTTCCAAGCGACAAACTCTTTTGTCCTCGGCGTTATGGAGAAATTCCCAACAAATTCTTTGGAATAACCTACAAAGACGTGCTTATCCGACTTTGGTTGTAAACATTTTACTTATGCCTAGCATACCAAAATTTAAGAAAGGACAACCTAGGTTTTATCCCAAACCATGAATTATATGGTGTCATTTCAACGGATCACGATGGAGCTCTTTTACGTGTAAAAGCGGTAGTCACTAAAGCTTTAATCTTTAAAATATAATGGAAGTTTTATAAATGACACCTTTGATCTTACCATGTAAAACAAGGTTTCATTACATATCTCGAACACTCCATACTCCTATGGTGTTTTGGGAAATGCAAATCCATAGAACGATTCCTCAAATCTTAGGTGTTTTGCTAAACTTGTAACTCAAACATCTTTCTTTATGATCCAATCATAAACTCTTTTATTTTTCTTGTTACAATGATTTTCCACTTCATCTTGAATGTCTTTGAACATTTTTCAAATGTTTCATACTTCTTCCTTATTGAGTAAGTATATACATATACTCACTCAAATCTTTGGAGAAAGCATATGAAGTTGAAATCCATCGCCCACGACTACACATAATGGACTATATACATCAATATGTACAAATTCCAATCAGTTAGTCGTCCGTTCCTCTTTTGGCCTATGAACGGAGTTTTAATTATCTCCAGGAAAGTATCACAAGCGTCATTTGATCTAAATCAAAGACTCCAAAAATCCATCAACATGGAGTTTCTTCATATATCCTTTCAATATAATTTAAACGGCGATGTCACTTCGCAAGTGATCTTTCAATCATTTGTCTTGCGACATTTTAGCATTAGTTCTATGGTCGTTATTTCTCCTACCAGACTTGTATATTATCCATCTATTATGGAATACGGTAATTATTTGAACAACCTTTTGTCGTCATAATACCTGATCGAAATAACAATTATTGAAACAAATCTTGAAGGCAAGCTTTGATGTTAATGAGCAACACAACAACCCTTTGTTTGTTTTCGATGAACATCATCACATTTTCTCTTGCTAGTTACTTAGGCCATTGCAGTTCATGAATTGTGTTGTCCTGTATGACACTTCATACCAACCAATTCGGTATCCAATATCGGAGAACCACATTGTTTAACAAGAAAGGAATACAACCATAACATGTATATCTTCTATATGCCTAAGTTGGACATCTCCAACCTTTTATTTTCTGCCAAATATTTTCTAGATTCTCTTTCAGCAATTCCTTTTCTTTTAAAAGAATCTATCAACATCAATAGTGGTGTCATCAACATGACACATGGTACAAAGCGTATATAGTCAACTACTAATACCTTTGGACTTGCACTTTGAGGTGGATCACCATCATCAAATGTTTGGCATTCTTTCAAAAATCCATTCTTTAGTAATCTTTTAGTGTAGTAAACATTTTACTTACACCTACTATTCATCCTTATCATGACAAATTTCATGATCAAGCTGCTATAGCTTATAAAGGTGAATTGCGAGTATAATGTTTCTTTTTCAAAACCTTTGGAGGATTAGGATGACTAGCGTCTCCAACCTTCACAAATTCTCATCAAATATGAGGACGTATACTCTATCATGTTGTAACCAACACATTGTTTTAGATATCGCAATACCTTTCACATATGATGGTTTCTGAAACATTGCTTTCAGCTCTTAGATAAACTTGATATTAAAAACAATCTTTTGAGTATCAAGAATCATGGAGGCAAACATGATACATTAGATACTAACACTGGAATTGTTACTCTTGATTCAATACTATTTATTAAACTTCATGGAGTAAATAGAGTTTGCTGAAAGTTTGCAATAGGACTTATAAACTTTAAATTGACATTCAAAACAATATGAGACTAGTTCGTAAAGTAAATATCCAGAATTTCTATAGTTCCACTATCTCAACTATAACTAAGCGTAAGGTGGTGAACGGATGCCAATGACTACAACAAACTATGCAAATTCACTTTGATTGTGTTTATGATAAATTGAGTTCGACTAATCCAAATTACAAATGAACTCCCAATCAAAACAACATCCCTCGAGTTGTTTTAGTGATTACACGAACCAAATCCACTACACCAAGTCCGATCATCACGTGAGATGATGTAGCTTTAAAGGCGAACAATCAACATGTTCATCATATCATCCATATGACTCATGCTTTACCTTTCGGTATTCCGTGTTCCGAGACCATGTCTGTACATGCTAGGCTCATCAAGGTTAACCTTAGTTTCCATATGTGCAAATCTGGCTTGCACCCGTTGTATTCACACGTAGAGTCTATCACACCCGATCATCACGAGATGCTTCGAAACGACGAGTCTTAGAAACAGTGCCAACTAAGGACGAACACTTTATTACTTGATATTTAGTGAGAGGGATCATCTTATAATGCTACCGTCGTGATCTAAGCAATACAAGATGCATAAAGGATTAACATCACAGGCAATTCATAATTAGTGTGATATGATATGGCCCTTTCTTCTTGCGCCTTTGATCTCCATCTCCAAAGCACGAACATGATCTCCATCATCACCAGCATTGCGTCAAGGTCAGTGGCGCCGCTTCATGGTTGTCCATCATCACCAGCAACTATTACAACTACTTGGAATAAAGCTATTACAAGATGAATAGACACGTAGGTCTTAACAGAATTAAAGACAACCATTAGGCTCCTGCCGGTTGCCATATTACAACAAGGATCATTGCATACATCAAATATAATCACAATCACATGATGGCCATACCAAATCACAAAACCCCTACAAAAACAAGTTAGACGCCTCTAATTTTCTTTGCATGTTTTACGTGGTTTGGGGCTTTCGAACAAGAACGGATCTTACCTACGAAACTGAACCACAACGTTGATACAAGTGCTATCAAGTGCAAAGTGTAAATTGGATCTATACTATGGTGGGAGAGACAGACACCCGCAAAGACACTTGTGCAAAGCAAGTTACACGTCAAGCGTGGACCAAGTCTCATGTGCGATGACATGTAAGGTTAGCCCGAACCGCTTCATCCCACCATGCCGCAAGATGCAAAGTACACAAAGCAAAAGACGGCACGAGCACCAACGCCCACAACACCAATGTGTTCTACTCGTGTAACAGATCTACGCATAGACACGGCTCTGATACCACTGATGGGTTCGTAGCATGGAAAACAAAAAAATTCTACCGCAAGAATGAACAAAACCCAGATCTAATCTAGATAAAAGCCAAGATCTAATCTATTAGACATGTGCAACAAGATAGATCTGTACTAACCCTTGTAGACCCGAAAGCGTTACGAGATTGGATCTCGTGGTTGATGTAGTCGATCACTTGCCGATCTCAAGATCGAGTGGACAATCCTTCCGGCGCCGCGTTCCAGCAGCGCTTCCGCAGTCGGTCACACATGCGGAGTCGAAGTAACCTTCCTCTCCTTGTTCCAGCGAGCAGCGGAGGTAGTAGATCTCCACGGAATCCCAGCAGCACGACGGCGTGGTGGTGGTTGTTGAGTAGAGAGTTCTGCAGGGCTTCGCCTAAGCCTGAGCAGAAGAAAGGAGGAGGAGAGAGGCGGCTAGGGCTTGGAGTGGAGGGAGCTAGGGGGTGGCGCCGCCACCCCTCTATTTAAAGGAGGGAGGCGCCATGGGAGGGGGAGTCCTAGTAGGACTCCCCTCCCTTCCTTGGCCGGCGGATTGGGAGGGGGGAGGAGTCCTCCTCCCCCACGACTCCTTGTCTTGCCCCACAAGGACTCCTTGATCCTTTCTTGGTTTTCAAGCAAACTCCAAGAAATCTTCTAGAACCTTCCGGAACATTCCGAAACCTTCTAGAATCCTCATACAAATACTCCGGAACATTTCCTAACTCAGAAAATGATCCCCAATATATGAATCTTATTCTCCGGACAATTCCGGATCTCCTGGTGAGGTCCCGAATCCAATCCGAGACTCCGAACAACATTCGGTCTCCAACGCACATTCCATATCTACTTAAAACAACTTCGAACCTTAAGTGTGTCACCCTACGGTTCGTGAATATGCAGACATGATGAAGACACCTCTCCAATCAATAACCATTAGCGGGATCTGGATATTCATAACGGCTCCCACATACTCAACGATGACTTTGTGATTGATAGAACCATTAACATACGAAACCAATTCCCTTTGTCACGCGATACTCTACTTATCCGAGGTTTGATCGTCGGTATCTCCGTACCTAGTTCTACCTCGTTACTGATAAGTACTCTTTACCCATTCCATGTTATGTCATCCCTTGTGACCCAGTCACATGCTTGCAAGCTAACTAGATGACATTCCACCGAGAGGGCCCAGAGCATATCTATCAGTCATATGGATGGACAAATCCCAATCTTGGTCCATGCGCTTCAACACATACTTTCAGAATACCCAATGACACCTTTATAACCACCCAGTTACGAAGCAGTGTTTGATGTCATCAAAGTACCCATCCGGTGATGGTGATTAACATAACCTCATGGTCGAAGGATTAGGTTACTATGTATTTTAAAGCTTATAGCAAACGAACTTAATGACTTGATCTTATGCTATGCTTACTACGGGTGTTTGTCCATCACATCATTCTCCTAATGATATGATCTTGCTATTAACGACATCCAATGTCCATGATTAGGAGACCATGATCATCCATTAATCAACAAGCTAGTTTAACAAGAGGCTTACTAGGGACTCTTTTATGTTTACAAAACACACAAGTATTAATGTTTCCGATTAATACAATTATAGCATGGGATGTAAAAATTTATCATAAACATAAAGATATAATAATAGCCATTTTATTATTGCCTCTTGGGCATATCTCCAACAGGAAGTGGTTGCAGCAGATTTTGATGGGTTCGTAGCATGGAAAACAAAAAAATTCTACCGCAAGAACGAACAAAACCTAGATCTAATCTAGATAAAAGCCAAGATCTAATCTATTAGACATGAGCAACGAGATAGATGGGGACTAACCCTCATAGATCCGAAAGCGTTAACGAGATTAGATCTCGTGGTTGATGTAGTCGATCACTTGCCGATCTCAAGATCGTGTGGACGATCCTTCCGGCGTCGCGTTCCAGCAGCGCTTCCGCCTTTGGTCAAGTAGACGATCCTTCCGGCGTCGCGTTCCAGCAGCGCTTCCGCCCTTGGTCAAGTTGACGATCCTTCCGGCGCCGCAATTCGGCAGCGCTTCCGCAGTCGGTCACACGTGCGGAGTCGAAGCAGACCTTCCTCTCCCCGTTCCAGCGAGCAGCGGAGGTAGTAGATCTTCTCCACGGAATCCCAGCAGCACGACGGCGTGGTGGTGGTGGTGGAGCAGAGAATTCTGCAGGGCTTCGCCTATGCCTGTGCAGAATATGGTGGAGGAGAGAGGCGGCAGAGATTGGACGTTATGAGAGCGTGAGAGGAGGGGGCGCCCCCTGCCCCTCTATTTAAAGAGGGGATGGCGCCATGGGGAGGGGAGTCCTTGTAGGACTCCTCTCCTCCCTAGGCCGGTGGATTAGAGGTGGGGGGAGGAGTCCTCCTCCCCCACGAATCCGTATCTTGACCCACCAGGACTCCTTGATCCCTATCTTGATTTTCAAGAAAACTCCAAGATATCTTCCAGAACCTTCTGGAACATTCCGAAACCTTCTAGAATCCTCATACAAATACTCCGGAACATTTACTATCTCATAAAATGATCTCCTATATATGAATCTTATTCTCCGGACCATTCCGGATCTCCTCGTGATGTCCCGGATCCATTCCGAGACTCCGAACAACATTCGGTCTCCAACGCACATTCCATATCTACTTAAAATAACTTCGAACCTTAAGTGTGTCACCCTACGGTTCGTGAATATGTAGACATGATAGAGACACATCTCATATCAATAACCATCAGCGGGACCTGGAGATCCATAATGGCTCCCACATACTCAACGATGACTTCGCGATCGATTGAACCATTTACATACGAAACTAATTCCCTTTGTCTCACGATATTATACTTATCCGAGGTTTGATCGTCGGTATCTCCATACCTAGTTCTACCTCGTTACTGATAAGTACTCTTTACTCGTTCCGTGATATGTCATCCCTTGTGACCTAGTCACATGCTTGCAAGCTAACTAGATGACATTCCACCGAGAGGGCCCAGAGCATATCTATCCGTCATATGGATGGACAAATCCCAATCTTGGTTCATGAGCTTCAACACATACTTTCAGAATACCCAATGACACTTTTATAACCACCCAGTTACGAAGCGGCGTTTGATGTCATCAAAGTATTCATCCAGTGATGGTGATTAACATAACCTCATGGTCGAAGGAATAGGTTACTATGTGTTTGAAAGCTTACATCAATACGAACTTAATGACTTGATCTTATGCTACGCTTACTATGGGTGTGTGTGTCCATCACATCATTCTCCTAATGATATGACCTTGTTATTAATCACATCCTAATGACCATGATCAGGAAAACATAATCATCAATTAATCAACAAGCTAGTTCAACAAGAGGCTTACCAGGGACTCTCTTATGTTTACAAAACACACATGTATTAGTGTTTCCTAATAATACAATTATAGCATGGGATGTAAACATTCATCATAAACACAAAGATATAATAATAACCACTTTTATTATTGCCTCTTGGGCATATCTCCAACAGATTTTCCCTTAGGAGCTGTTTGGGTACTTTCTCGCCGAGACTGAGAAGTCTTGGACTAGGCGGAGGAGCTTGACGCTGGTGCTTTTGCTGCTGGAGTTGGTGCTGGTGCCGGAGTTGGTGCTGGCGCTGGTGCTGAGGTAGTCTTGGTGATAGCTGGTTGTGGCAGAGCCGAAGTTGTGGATGCCGCCGCCTCGGCTGAGCCAGTCTCCCCCGCTTCAAGGTTGCCCCCCTCTTGACGAGGTAGAGAAGAACCCGGAGCAGCCGTAGAACCCTCTGGAATAGGGCTCTGCGGGCGTGACTCATCGCCACGAGGGGGACAAGGGCAAGGTCGGAGCGGCGAAGCAATGCCAGACCCACTCTGGGGACCTCCACCACAGCCATATCCAATCAAACAATGTCGGATGAGAAACTAAAACCGCACAAGAGCAAGTAAGTGGCTGAGGGAAAAGAGTCTTACGCGTCCGAGGTCAGGGGCTCCTTGGGCTTCCGAGCTCTTCGTGTTGGGGCCTTGGCCGCTGGCTTGGAGGCAGTTTTGTCTCCGGACTTCCTTCGCCTTTTGGCGGGCTGAGAAGATCCGGAGGAGGAACTTGATGCAGCTCCACGCTTCTTATTCGGCGCTACCGGAACAGGTTCACCCATAGCAAGGGGAGGGTCCTCGTGGATCTGCCCACCAGGGTTAGCTGATGCCGGAAAAGCATAACAAAGGGGGACAGCGTCAACAGCTTCCATCACCTCGACATCCGAGTCATCTTCATCATATGGAAGAAGGTTTACCGGTGGGTCGCTTCATAGCGTCGGTCATCGGGAGGAACATCTCCTGATCTGGCTCTTCCTCGTCCGAGGTCTCCCGGTCAGGCGCCCACTTAAGGGTCGGATCGGTGCCATCTTCTAGGGTCTGCTGAAGGAATAGCTAAGGAAAAGAACAGACAATAGAGTTAAAAATACAATAGCGACCGACATAAGTTTTAATTCGGAGAAAGTTTGCGACACAAAACTTACCGCAGGAGGAGGCCTATCATGGCAGAAGTGCTCAATGCCACACGTCCACTCAGAGGAGAAGTCCTTGTGCGTGGTGAAGAGAGCCTTGACCCGGCGATAGATCTCCGTGTTGCTCAACTCGAAGGACGAGGTGCGGTTGGGATCGCGACCCCAGCTCATGTGACACACTTTGTGAGTGCGCTTCTGGAGGGGGGAGATCCGGTTGCAGACGAACGTGATCATAGCATCCTTGTTGCGCAACCCGAGCTTCTTCAGTTCCGCGAACCTTTTCTTGACCTGGTTGGCCAAGGCCATGGGCTTCTTGGGGACAACGTCCCACAACTCCGGGTTAGGTGGACCCGGAGCATAGGGAAGCAGCTGGATCAAGTCTTCGGTGCCCGCATTCCGGACATAAAAGAATTTCCGGGCCCATCCTTTGCAGGAGTCCAGCCCGGTGACTCGGGGGAAAAAGGATAGCCTCCGGGGTGATATGGACGCAGCTCCGAATTGAGTGAGTTGCTTTTCCTCTGGATCAAGTTGAATGTTCGGAATGACATTACGACGAAGGCCGAAAAACCAGATCCATAGCTCCTTCGTGGGCCATAGTCCGGCATAGCCTTCGATCGTGGAGGCGAAAGCAGAGAGAGGAGATTGCGTTGGCAGGAAGATTGTGCGTCTGGAGTTCGTAGGTGCTCAGCCAGTCGTAGAAAAAATCGCTGACCGGCAAACCGAACCCCCGCTAGAAGTGGGACAAGAACACAACGTACTCGCCCAGATTGGGTGAGGGGGCGAGTTTGGCGGAGGCGAGGCGCGCGGTGACGCCGGCAGGGATGCGTCTGGTGCGGTAGAGCTAGTCTAGGTCGTCTTGGAAGACCCAGGACCCGGCCCACGCACCACAGTCCGCCGTGGCGGTGTCTTCCTCCATCTCTTGCTCGGCGACGGCGAGCTCCTCCTCTGTCATCTTGTGTTTGCTGCCCTCACTGGCACTAGCGGCGGTGGGGGGCAATGGCCTAGATTGACAACGACCTATGGCGAAGGAGGTGCGTAGCGGTGGCGGTGATGCAGAGGCGTGGGGAAGCAGTGCGGCGGCGGCGCTGCTACTTAGAAGCAGTGGCGGCAGCGCTGTCGCGGGGAAGACGAAGAAGAAGAAGAGCTAGAGGCAGAGGAGCGCGGAAGGGGGAAAGACCTAAGGGGTGCGCCCCTCCCCTATTTAACCACTCCCTCGAGGGGGAAGTGGGATCGTGTCATGCGGGTACGCCACACGGTGTGGCCGTGTATAGCCCGCATCGACCCATCAGTAGCGAGCCACACGGAAGGCCACACGGTGTAGCTGATCCCATGACGTGACGCATTGATGCGGTTAACGAGGAGGGAGGCGTGACGTGACCCGTGCGAAGTGATAACTGACAATTACTGCAGCGGTTACTGTGGCTGGCCCTTAAAATGAGGCAACCTAATGATTAGCCTCCACGTGGGTTGGCGTACGAGAGAAGGAAAGAAGACCCGGATGAAACCGTGGTAACCCGGCCAGCAAGTGAAAGCTTGGAATGTGCCAAGGGAAAGTAAACCCATGAGGTCCGAGTTAAGGTGGTAACCCGGCCAGTAAGTGAAAGCTTGGAATGTGCCAAGGGAAAGTAAAACCATGAGGTCCGAGTTAAGGTGGTAACCCGGCCAGCAAGTGAAAACTTGGAACGTGCCAAGGGAACGTAAATCCATACAATCCGAGATAAGGAGATAACTCGGAAATAACATCCAAAACTCAATAAAATTGAACCTGATGTGGCCTTAGCGGCCAAGGCAGCTAAGATCGCACCAGCTTCAGGGACTAATGTTGGGGGGATACCCCCGGGTAGGGTCACGCCGGGGTATAAAGGCCGAGTTAGCCGAGGTTTGGCAAGGCTAAAGCGGATGCTGGCCAGGTCACTTCGAGGCAGGTCGAATCACGGGGTAACCCGGACCAGGGGGCGTCCACCTAACTAGGTCTCAGCCGACTTAAGCCGTAAGTCGGAAAGGCATATTTAAGTTGTATGCAGGAACGGGTGTGGCCGGATCAACTACGATCTAGGTCATATCTAGCTTCTAGGAGAAGGAAGGAATCTCGCTGGTCAAAAGAAGCCCCGGTACGCACTGCATGAGCGAAGCGGACAGGGGCAGGACCACCGAGGCGTGGCCGACAGAGGTGACGACGCCCATGTCGGCTAACGCGGGCGCCGCAGAGGCTCACGTAACCTCTGCTTGTGTGACGCGGGGGAAAAGCAACCCAGTCGGCTTACTATTTTGGGAGGAGGCATATTCCCAGGAATATGCCTCCATGTATGCCCTAAGTTGAGACCTATCCACCCCTATATAAGGAGGGCTAGGGCCTCTGTAGAAGGGGTTCCGCTATTCTGATTGGTTTTAGGTTCTAAGGCTTGATCTCTAGTTGGTCTTGTATGGGTTAACTGTGGGTGAGATTAAGAGAGTTCCTTCTTCCTCCTCTCGCCAATACAGCTCTAGGGGCACTTGTAAACCTTGGAACTGAATCAAATACAAACTTCTGTGTGAGGAATCACCTCACTATCCCTCCCTGGATTCCCCTAGCGTGTATTAGTCCCCACTTTTAGCCTATCCATGGCATCTGCCGTGACACCACCATGACAAACAAAGTCTCACTTTGTCGCCGAACAAATACTTCGACCCATTATACGATAATGGTGTGAATGTCAAAATTAGGAAGACATTAACGATTTGCAAAAGACATAATGATCTAGTAAAACAGAACATGGACATGACATTTCCCATGAGCATGCATGATCTATAAACACATATGGTATATGGTTTATATGAGTAAAATACGAGCTGGATTATTTGTACTCTAGTGCAAGTGGAAGACTCAAGGAGATATGCCCTAAAGGCAAATAATAAATAAGTTTTTATTGTCATATCTCAATTAGTTTATAATAGTTTCATATTGTGCTATAACTGTGCCAAGTAGAAACATTGGTACAGGTGTGGTATGAAACAACCAAGTCCCTAGTAGCCTTTATTTATACTAGATCGTTGGTCACAGAGATGATTTGGGTTTCAAGATCATGGGAATTTATGCCGACTGACAACGGGATCATATTATTGGAGAATAATGTGATTGGACATTCCTCGAAGGATTGCAACACGATCAAGTCATATAGTTCATTGTTGCAACAGCTATACCTAGACTCCTTCTCCTTAGACCGTGAGCTCATATTACTCACTGTTTCCCGAGGCTTCTTAGACTTCATCAAGCGCCACTTGGTAATACAGTGGTTATAAAGGTGTACGTTTGGTATTCCGGAAGAACAGTAGATGACATGTGACTGTAAGACCGGGATTTGTTCACCCACATGACGGGTAAAGATGCATACGGCCGGCTTGGTGAGATTACATCCATAAATGTTGCAACATGTGACTAGGTCACGGGGACGTAATATCACGGTAACAAGAAACAGAACTTGTGGTGAACGAGATTGAACAAGGTATGGGATACTAATGATCGGATCTCTGACAAGTTGTATCGAGAAACAAAAGGAAGAGGATGCTACATTTAGCGGTTCAAATGACATTATCATCAGGAATGCATAGGGGTCACATGGACATCCCTGGTCCCTCTGTTGATCATTGATACAGATCATGTCTAGAGCATTCCCGAGCCGTGAGAGGATACACTTAAGGGTACGATGAGAGGGATCATTCGTAAGACGGAATCACATTAGAGAAAGAGAAAGACAGAATCGTTCCGCAGAGAGATGCGAAGTTGTTCGGAGAAAGAATAAAGGAAAAGACCAGAAAAGTGTTTTCGGATAAATGGGAATTTATATATATATTTATTATATGTTAATTGTGGATTAATATATTCTAAATAATATTTAGATTAAGATTTATAAAGGCAACTTTTATATTAGGCCAAATCCCAGAGGGAAAAGACCTAGAATAAAAGCTGCAGAAAAATAAAAGGAAAAAGAAACATCCACGTGGGCGGTTTTTATTAACCGCCGCACGGGGGCGGACCAAAGCAGCGAGCCGCCGCGCTGAGGCCTTCTCGACCTGGCCCACGCGGGCGCCAGGGAGCTGGGCCGCCGGGGCTGATGTCTACGCACTTCTATTCTTGTAGACAGTTGTTGGGCCTCCAAGTGTAGGGGTTTGTAGAACAGCATCAAGTTTTCCCTTAAGTGGATCATCCAAGGTTTATCGAACTCAGGGAGGAAGTGGTCAAAGGTATCCCCTCTCAAGAAACCCTGCAATCAAGATACAAGAAGTCTCTTGTGTCCCCAACACACCCAATACACTTGTCAGGTGTATAGGTGCACTAGTTTGGCGAAGAGATAGTGAACTACAAGTGGTAATGGTGATAGAAAATAGCTTGATGGCGTGGAAGAGACTAAAAGCAAACTGAAATAAAGATGGAAGCAAGCAAACATGTAACAGATCTAGTAGCAAACGGTGTTTCAATGCTTAGAAACAAGGCCTAGGGATCATACTTTCACTAGTGAACACTCTCATATAAATATATTCTTCTTGATGATACTACGCTGAACTACTCTCAAGTTGGACACTCTAATTGATGTAGGGCTATAACAGCACACCTCAAAGTTCGCTTTCCGCATGTAGATAACTCCACACTGTCACCTTGAGCTCTAGATGGTTCCAACAAACACCACAATTTCATAGAGACATCCAACCCCAAATATAACTCATAACAAGTATTTGTAATCTCTAGCCTAAGTGCCACCATGGTGTGCATGCTGTCACTTTCACACACATGGGGAGAGCAGAGATCTATTAAAGCACTTGAGTAGCAAGGTAGATCTATAGATTACAAGCTCATGATCTCGACAAGATCTTGCATAGAGAGAGAGATGAACACATAGATACTGGTAGAACCCTTAGCCTCGAGAGTGAACTACTCCCTCCTCATCACGGGAATCAGCAATGGTGATGGAGATGGTGGTGGAGATCGATGGAGATGGCTCCGGGGGCACTTCCCCATCCTGGCAGGGTGCCGGTACAGAGACTTTCTGTCCCCCGAATTCTCCCTTCGGTGGCAGCGGCGCTACGGAACTTTTTGTGGATTTCTGATTGATGATATAGGGTTTATGCAGTGGGAGGCTCTTATAGGCGAGAGGGGAGACCGAGAGGGTGCCGGAGGGGCCCACACTACCCCCTGGCGCGGCCTAGCCGGGCCCATGCAACCAGGTGGTGTGGCCACCCTCTAGCCATTATCCGTCTCGTATTCTGGCTCCAAGTGTCCCCCGGTAAAAAATAATAACTTTGGCTTTTGTCCCGTCCAATTCCGAAAATATTCGTTTTCTGACTTCCTGGAACCAAGAACAGCAGAAAACAGGCAGCTGGCACTGTGGCTCTTGTTAATAGGTTAGTCCAAGAAATCATATGAAAATTACTCCAAAGTGTGGTCAAAACACAAGAAAGTAAATAAAACCAAGCATGGAACATCAAAAATTATAGATACATTTGCAATGTATCAACATCCCCAAGCTTAACTCCTGCTCGTCCTCGAGTAGGTAAGTGATAAAAAGAAAGAAAGAATAATTTTTGAGGTGACATGCACCATCATAAACTTGATCAAATTATTTGTAAAACATTCAAAGTTGGGATCATAGTACTTCAATCATAACATGAAAGACAAAGTTCTAGCAATAAGACAAAGAAACTATGTTGCAACATGAAAAGGCACAAACAAAAGATTCATGAATAACAATGTTTTGCAAGACGTTTGTTTGTTTCACATAAAGAAAACATAGCATAATGTCATTCAGCTTGTCCCTCATAGAGTAGCAAACATAAATGCATAGGACACCTTCAAAGTTCATAAGAGTGACTAGATACAAATAGTTTAAAACAAGCAATATCAAGGTATGCATAAATCAACAAGTCTTGGGACAATGCACATAGAACTAAGAATGGCCACTATGCTCTCAAAGTAGGTGCATAAAGGTAGAACGTGGAGACTCAACATAAAAGTAAAAGAAGGGCCTTCATAGAAGGAAGTAGGGATTAAAGTCTCATAAAGAGCTTCCAAAAATTATGGTACTTATTAGCTTTCATCTCTCATTGCCCCTATCATAAGCATCTTGAAGGTGATTAAGGTTAAAGTGACACAACTAAGAGGTTATGCTTGACAAGTTATAAACTGAAATCTCATGCCCATTGCTTACGAAAACCGAACCTCATGCTACTCAACTTTAGTCACAAGTAAGATCTTGTCATTGTAAGTACATATGTATCATAAAGAACCGCCAACGGGGTACCCCTTGCACATGATACAGGAGCTAGCCCATAATCAAAATGACAAGGCAAGCAGACAATGAGCATCTCAACGATCTTTTTATTTGCTATTTGCATAGGTTTTTATTGAGGATGCTTCATAGAGTGCTCATTATGGTGATGCTGCAAGTTTCCACCATGATTAGGCATGGCTTAGGCTAGCGGCCCAGGCATTTCTCTAACACACATACAAACTCCATGATCTTACAAGTTCCACTTTCATTTCACACCGCCGGGATCCATAAGCAAAAGAACATGATATCAACGGGGTACAAAGTATAGGTGCAGTGTTGAAAGTGTTCCCCATGATACATGGTTCTGCTAACTTCAACTTATAAAGCGCAAGCATATACGCAACAAAGATGGATGCAATGGTTCAAGTTTATTAGGGGCAAGAAAATTAAAGTGTGCCATCAAGTTCGTGAGAGCTTTAATCACTAGTTTTCTCATAACAAGTTTAATTCGGAAGGTAGATAAAAACATGAATATACTTGGGATAGCATATGCTAGTATGTAGGTATGGTGGACTCTTTTGGAATAACTTGGTTTAAGGAGTTGGATGCATGAGTGGAACTCATACTTGGTTACGGAGGCTAGCAAAAGACTGCGAGCGACAAACTAAGAGAGCAATAATGGCCATAATCATGTAGAGCGACGAAACATCATTGATCAAAGCATAAAGTGATACTACAAGTTGAAATTAAAGGATCATAAAGGCTATGGTGACTTGGGATAGTCATAACATGGTGTGAGCATGTGCCAAGTCAACCCAAATAAAGCATCAAAGGAGAATACCACAATACTATGCTTTAATATGCTAAAACAACGCATGATTCATCCAAGGCACATTAAGCAATCTCAATTGTTATAACAAGTCATGCTACAACAAAGAATACTAAGCATAAAGCCAAAATAATATCAAACATGGCATTACAAAGCATAGGCCACACTGAAAAACAAGCTCCCTTTACCACTTAAGCATGAGCTTTCCTACTCTTTTCCAAACCAAACCAAACTATTTGAAAACCAATGTCTGAAAGAGGGGTCCAACCAATGTATTCAGCAAACTAAGCAAACCAAGCAAACTAAAAACCAAAATAAAAACGAAAAATAAGATGCTCCAAGAACAACACAACTGTGCATGAAACAATAAAAATGAAGTGTTTGGAAGAAACCTGGGATTTTTGTTGATGAAGAAGGGGATGCCTTGGGAATCCCCAAGCTTTGACGCTTGTACTTGTTGGATATTTCTTGGGGTGACACACGTGGCATCCCCAAGCTTGAGCTTTAGTCCATCCTTCATCTCATTACTCATTCCTTCCATATACCTGAAATTTTTCCTTCATACAAAACTTCACACAATCTTTATTAGCAACATTAGTGCACTCATGATAATAAGTCTTTAGGTTCAGTTCCAACACCAATAAAACTTCCATTAAAACACTATCTACTATAGATATTCCCTCAAAAAGATCAATTCCCCAAAAGAACTCAAAAAGAACCAACAAGAAGCAAATGCAGAAAATGGCAGAAATCTGTCAAAACAAACCAACAAGTAAAGACGAATTTTTTAGAAGACCTTTTCTTGCTCAAATAAAAAAGTGTTGAACTAAAAAAAGTTAGATAACAACCTGGGGCAGAAGAACAAAAATTCATGCCTCAAAAGGAGGTACAGAGATTTTACACAAATTTTTACGGTGAAGCACAGAAATCTGTTTCAGGACAGCAACTTTCCCAATCATTACTTCTCTCTCATTAGAGGTTACTCTTGGCACAAAACACAAAAAAAAGATAAGGAGCAGTTATTACTGAAGTAATAACTTCCAAGACTCATCTAAAACTTTTGGGTTATCTCCCAATAAGTACTTTTCTTTAACGCCTTTAAGTTAGGCAAGATAGTTTGAGAAGATGCTCACATAGGAAATCTGAATTGAAGTAAAAGAGAGCATCCAGAAGCAAATTCAAAACACATTTAAGTCTAACCCACTTCCTATGCATAGGAATCTCGTAAAGAAACAAGTCATGAAAGCACAAAGAAACAAGCATAGTAAAGCAAAACAAGTGCAACTTCAAGACTTTCAATATAAAGAGGGGAAACTTAATATTATTGAGATGGATTAAACCATGTTTCCCTCTCTCATAATAACTTTCAGTAGAATCATGAATAAAATTAACAATATAACTATCACATAAAACATTCTTATCATGAGCCACATGCATATAATTATTACTCTCCACATAAGCTTAGTCATTCTTATTAATCATAGTGGGAGCAAATTCAACAAAATAGCTATCATTATTATTCTCATCACCATAATCATCAAATATAGGAGGAATATTGTAGTCATAATTAATTTCCTCCTCAATAGTAGGTGGACTGAGAATATCATATTCATCATTGTAATCATCATATATTGGAGGTTTGGTATCATCATAAGCAATAGAATAGCTATCTTCCAAAGATGGGGAACTAAAAACATCATTTTTATCAAAACCAGCTTCCCCAAGCTTAGCCTTTTCCATAGCATTAGCAATAATGGTGTTCAAAGAATTCATACTAATAACATTGCTATTAGCATGCAAATAAAGTTCCATAGGTTTTTTAATTTTCTCTTCAAACACTTCATGTCCTAACTCAAGATAAATACTATAAAGCTCTCTAATTTTTGTTGTTGTTTTCCATTAAGCCTAACTGGTGAAAACAAGAAACAAAGAGACAAAATTGCATAATCTAAAGGAAATAACTTCGAGCACTCACACACCAGCAACCACACTAGAAGATAGCTTAGTAGACAGAATATGTGAGTACCTTTTACCTTACCTCCCCGGCAACGGCGCTAGAAAATACTTGCTGGCGCGTGGTTGATGTGGGAGCTTCTTCTTCTTCAGTCCCCGGCAACGACGCCAGAAAATAGCTTGATGTCTATGAACTTCTATTCTTGTAGACAGTTATTGGGCCTCCAAGTGCAGAGGTTTGTAGAACAGCAGCAAGTTTTCCCTTAAGTGGATCACCAAAGGTTTATCGAACTCAGAGAGGAAGTGGTCAAAGGTATCCCCTCTCAAGCAACCCTGCAATCAAGATACAAGAAGTCTCTTGTGTCCCCAACACACCCAATACACTTGTCAGGTGTATAGGTGCACTAGTTCGGGGAAGAGATAGTGAAATACAAGTGGTAATGGTGATAGAAAACAGCTTGATGGCGTGGAAAAGACTAAAAGCAAACTGAAATAAAGATGGAAGCAAGCAAACATGTAACAGATCTAGTAGCAAACGGTGTTTCAGTGCTTAGAAACAAGGCCTAGGGATCATACTTTCACTAGTGAACACTCTCATATAAATATATTCGTCTTTATGATACTACACTGAACTACTCTCCGGTTGGACACTCTAATCGATGGTAGGGCTATACCAGCACACCTCAAAGTTCGCTTTCCGCATTTATAATTGTATAATGATGAGGTTTTACTTAAGCTCATTATGAGCTTTGAAACACTCGTGTTGGTTTGTTCCAACACTTCGCTCTTTTCTTTCGGTTTTCGTTTGCTTTCATTTTTCGTTTGTTTGTTTTTATTTTCTTAGTTCTTTGCTTGGTCGCAAGTTTTTCCATTCTTTAATCCCCATCCTCAAAAATACAAAAAGATTTTTCCTTTTACCATTTTTCGCGAAAGTGGATTTTCCTATTGCCTCTCTGCTTCAGTATTATTATGAGAGTGATTTTAACTTGAGTTTTAAAGGATTACATCCCCATAAGGAAGAGAAATATGATGTCACTCATGAGAGGTATGTCCTATGTCTCCCACTTTGGAAGTTTCAATTTTTTTATCTTAGCTAGTTGATTTACTAAGATACTATGCTAGTGGGGGTAATTCAAAATAGTTAGAGTAAAGTTTTTATTTGCATGAATAAGTAGTTGTGGAAGCTTTTTCTCAAGTTCTTGTAGTTAGCCAAGTTTTTCCTTGGAAATAATATTGCCAAATAACTACAACAATAAAAAGTCTCAAATTTATGACTTGTTTGATGAGTGACTGTCTTAAGAATATACATTTGAAGATAATTAACCCCATAGATGTTTTGATAGACTTGATGGCACTCTTGATAGGAGTTGTTTGATTGAAATGAAGTCTAGTGGTAATTGTGATTCATGCCAATTCTAACCTTTTGGATCAAATTGTGATGCTAATTAAAAAATTATATGTTTTGATGCACACCTTTGGATGCCAACAACTCCGCTAGACTATGAACGATTAATGGTACAACCCCTGATTTCGGCTATGAGTTGACGACATGGGTGGCACTTGTCACCATAATGGGAAAAAGTATTGGTACTCTTGAAAGTTGTGCAAACCATTTGTTAAAAGAATCAATCAATGATCCTTGAATAAATATAAAGATCCACACTAACTAGTCTTTGGAATTTTCTTGAAAAACAATGATTGGAATAGTATTGTTTTAATAGTCTTGATTTACTAATGTGGGTGTCAATAAGACACTTCACTGTTATGCTACTTGGGACATGATCTCTCTTAATTAATTCTTCTACTAGAAAATATTCAAGTGTTCCTTGGCAGGCTGAGAGTTAACGAGAGGAATTGGATTGATTGTTAGACTTCTAGTTATTCCTACTTATATTAAACTCTACTTTGATTGTTTTGAATTAACAAAGCTCGTTTAGTATTCTTAGCATCTCCTTAAGTTTGATGAGCTTTTGAAATGGAAGAAGCGTTGGGCGCATATGACTACCAACCGTAAGTGAATTCATACTATCGTTATTTCAGTTTAACCATTGAGTTCTTTATGGTTTTGTTGTTTTATTGCTCGAGGACGATCAAGGTTTGAGATTTGGGGAAGTTGATGGCTGTGAAAATAGCCAATTTCAGTGTGTTTAAACTTCATTTTTAGTCAAGTAATTGACCAAGAATCTCTCAAGCCTTTCTACTAATGACTAATTATTGCAAAGATATGCAATCCATTGTTTTGAATTGTGTTGTGCAGGAAATCATGCTTATAAGGAGAAATCAGGAGCCATTTAATGAAGAGTTTGAGGAAGTCTACACAACCAAGAAATCCTAGAGTAAAATACAGTCGACAGAGGCTTTAATGACCACTGGTATGGGTAAGGCCCACCTGTACCATGTGGTGTTTGCTTCGTCTTGTCAAACCCTACGACTTTCGTGAAGGCACCTATATATTTTGAGGTCCCAGCTGCCGCGCATGAGGCTGCCATTCTCAGATTTCATCAAAACACCACCGAAAGAGATCCACCACCATAGTTAATCCTCTCCACCTTCATCCTCTCCACCCTTCATCCTCTCCATAGTCATACCCATTAGCTTGTACTTGAGATCTCCTTGTGATTCGGCGCCCATTGTAAGAATATTTGATTTCAATCTAAGTATTTTGCTAATGTTGTCTATCCTTGGTCTTACTGTTATGAGTGAGTAGTCCTCACGGGCTGCGGGTTGGGGTGAACCTCGCAGCGATTATGTGCATCTAATCCATTGGAGCACTATGTATTGATTGAATACATATTTGTATCTCTGTTTCTTTGTCTCTTGTCTTGATCTATGGGCTTGTAGGTACTCCTAGAGATTGATAAAGGCTTGAGGTGAGATACTTGGTGAGTGGCGATCTGGTAGAAAACCCAGTGACAGAAGGGGAGTACGGTCTTCATTTAGCGATCTATTTGGGAACAACAGCAGCATCACTTCTTAAGGTTTTGATCTATGTCTTTACTTAATAATTGTTGTAAGCCTGCTACTCCAGGTTATTATGGTTGGATCAAAAGACTATTGATATGCCTCTGACTCGCAGGGGCTCTAGTATATCGCGACATGTTGCCCACAAATTTTATCTTTGTTAAATCATTACACATGAATATGCGTATTACCATCTTTATCCCATATTATGTACAGCTGCAGGTGAATCTTCAATCCTGTCCTATCTCCATCCATTGAAACCACCCACGATCCAAAGTAAACTAGAAAGGTCTGGTGAATGAAGGTAAAAAGAAGAAACATGTCTTGTAGACGTTCCTTATTATTTTCTGTTTAACATTGTTTCCCAAGAATTTGATTAAACCTAGGCCTACTAGGGAAAAAGCAACTATACTTCATCTGTAAATCCGGATCGAAAGATCAGCGTACTATCATATGGACAAGGGGATAAGTAGAGATTCACTAAGCTTATAACGATATCCACGAGTAACACTTAACTATAATGGATCAATAGATGGTTGCCAAAGATCAATGAGTGGTTATTTAGATATGTGATGACCGATGGTTTTATGGACACATCTTATTATGAAGCTATCCCCAAACATGTCATAATGAAAGACATAGATTTATCCTACACATAATTAATACCAATGCTACTGGTGTATGATACACTCCCCAAGAACACCTTAAACATATTGTTACTCCCACAATCACACTCGCTGCTCTTGGTCACTTTAGTTAATTACTTTGTTCTTAATATAATTGCTCACGAACACAAACACCATTTTACACTCTATCTTGGAATTAGAATAACTTACATGTACTCTTTAGATAATAGTAGCGAGGGGCATAAAGACCACTACCAATAGCTCTCTATGGTTCGATACTCTTACTTCGAAACTAGCTACATACGAACTGTGCACTTGTAGTTATCCTGGAGCTTGTCCATACGCAGGCTAGAGGATGCGAGATTATCATTGTGGGCCTGATGCTCTGGACGACAGGATGCTGCATGGATTTAGAGCTTATATGCATGCAACATGTGGAGGGATTGTACGTTCGAACCTCCGTCGAGTGGAGCTTCTCCTCACGGCTGGGAAAAATATGCCTAGCTATGGGGATCGACGTGATTATCATCAACGAAGTACAACGAGTATATTTCGATGAATATATTGGTGAGTTCATTTGGATCTAAATCTAGATCTATTATATTGGATCTAGATCTCGTGTTCTTGCATAGTCGATCTTGGTGTGTTTGTAGTACCAGATTTTCTTTAATACCTTATGTGAAAACCCAGCAATCATATCCGAGCGGTCTATGCGTAGATCTCTTCGATATAGAGTACATGAGTTGTACGGGTAAAGCACTACGTGGTGTGCTAGTGTTAACTGGATCTATAAATTGATGATCATATGCTTCCATTGAAGTTTGCAGACATTTATCTATGTGGCATATAGAGATTTTACAGAGTTCTGGCTATCCACGATCCATCCGGTTGCTCCTGAACATATCCAGTTTGTTTGATCGACTATGTGCTTCATTTCAATGGGTATCTCTATAATGAAAGATATGTGAATTGCGAACTAACGGGGCAATGGAGATGAGATCTCCACGAGGTCATGCGTACTGACAACTTTTAGATAGCATTGTGAGTTTTCTCATGAATTCTCACTCCTCTATCACCCCGTAAGTAAAATATCATGTGATGGATCATGCTCTCTATTATGTAGGTAATCTGTTGTATGATTTTTGAAATCGTAGAAGCCTCGTAAATAACGAGTAGAGACATCTAACTCGTTTTTGTAGGGAATGCATCTGATGTGGTATAGTATTCATCATTATCTTAATGTGTTATGTATGCGATGCTATACAATGTAATTTATTCATGATCTATGTATCATGGAACTGCATGATGGTTGGATCCATGTGAAAGTATTTATGACCTACGTGTAAGTTCATGTTATGCATTTAATTTATTAGCTATAGTTGATAGCAATAGTCCTTCTTGTGAATAACATGGAGGCGATGGTCATGCATTGAAGGATCTCGATGCCTTGCCAAGACGCGAAGAAGAATTTCGACACAATGATGTTGAAAGAGTTCAATGCAGAGAAAAGGGATTATGCCATATCACACTATGAACTGTCTCTGATGTGCTAATCCTTTTCGCGCACCTTGTTTGTGATGCACAGTAGTCATATTTTAAATAGGATGATCCTTCACAGAAAATATTTAAGTTGTTAGTGCTATTCCAAGTGTGGTACTGTTTGTAGCTATTGTCATTTTGAGGTGCGCCATGTCACATGGGTATGCCAAACTTGTAATTAGTGTGGTGGGTTGAATTAGAGCTTCAACGGCTAGATCACTTAGTTCTAACTAACGATGTGGAATGATATTCAATATATCGAAGCACGCCCATCGAAATATGAACAAGAGTTACATGGAGATGTAATTGGCAAGGTGGCCTACCGGAACATAGAGATTGTCATATGAGATGTCACATCCATGGCTACGTTTTCGTGGATCTTAGATCATTGAAAGCATAGATGAAGGATGTTATTTTAAATGGGAGACCACATTAAACTATTAAGTTTATAGTGCAACATATATTTTGAACTAGTGTCATTTATTATGATCTTGTAGCAGGGGCGGATTCAAGCATGGTGCTACCAGTGCTGTAGCACCAGTCAAGCGGCTTCACTGCAAGGAGCATGTGCTAATTTTCAAGGCTAAAAAATATGTAAATCAGTCTTGTGCTCCTTCTGGCTTCTCTCATGTCTTTTAGCATGGCGTTTAGAGAGCATGGATTACTTTGATATATTATTTTGAACCTGGTGCTTGATCATGAGAATTTTAGTTGTGGGCATAACTATGTAAATTGGATTCACGATCTAAGGATAGTCCTTATAAGATTAAGAAATAATACGTTCTAGATATACCACTTTTGTACACACGAACAAAGCAAGAATCGAAAGCCTTCACTGTCAGATAACAGGTGGATAGAACTAGGGTAAATCCTAATTCTTGCAAAAGATGGAAAGGGGGTTCCCGATGATTGAGCATGTGACTAAGATAGTTGGACACAAATATCTCATAAAGGTTGTGATGCTCGTTATCAGGGTGCTACTGGTTCACTTTCCCATGTCTCACATCCACATTGTCTTGGAATGTCTCAAGACTCGGATGAACAGAAAGTTGGGTGAATTATTCGGCATATTGGTATCTATGGAAGAGGCATTACAAAACGGACAAAACATCATGAGATGATGATAGGAAAAGAAAATTCTAAAAATTCTAGTGTAATATAATTAATGATGAGCAAATTATGTAGTAATCCATTCAAAGCTTGTTTCAAGTTACTGGTATTAGATTGTAAATTTGATTCCTCTAGTTAGAAATCCAATGAAGGAACTTTTAAACAAAAGAAATGGAATGAAATGAGTCGCCGAAACTTGGTAGGAATTGTATCCTCGTTGTAAATGCTAAAGTACTTTAGGACAACTATCAATATTCGTGTTGGAGTTGAATAATAGTTATTCATTCCATTGTTATAGTAATAGATAATTTCTAAACATCAAGAACAATAGTTTTTTTTGGATATTTAAGTAATTATGTTATGAATAAGTACCCTTCTTGAAGGCGTTATTCATTTTATCTTGATTTTTGTAATATGTATCTAATTGAGTTGCTAAAGTTTAAATATTATGAGCATTTTATCATATATTATGGTGTTATCTGGCTATGCCATATTCATGAGCAAATTATGTGCACAAGTTCTATTGAAATAGAATTATGAAATTCAAATTTATTTTCTGTACATTGAATTTTTTGATAAATTAAATGACTAAGACATTATTCGCGATAGAGTTTGTGAGTTGGGCATGCAATATTATTGAAGTTGAGAAATACATATTGATGTATGATTCGGTGAACTTACATGCAAGTGGAAAAGAATTACTTAGGCATTTTCACTAATGATTAAATGGATATGTATATGTCTATTTATGAAGTGGAAATCTAGAATAATTTGAAAGTGTTCAAATGAATTTGTTAATTAAGTAATAATAATCATAATAGAGTTATTAAAGCTATGCAACTAGGTTGTTATGAATTAATAAGGAACTTGGCAAAGGATCATGGTAATTATGTAAAGTGTTTTCATAATTCTGCATCATTGTAATATCATAAGAGTTATGAACATCCAATATATGTAATTGAATCATGTAAAGACACGATAATTTATATGAAATAAGCTGTTGTTGTTATTGTCTTAAAACAAGATGTATTACTCTACACTTTCAAGAAGTTAAGAAATATCTAAGTTCGTAGAAACAAAGTCATACGAGTTATGATATTTAAGAAATTCAGTGAGTTATTTTCTATGAACATTTAGGTTTGATGTTTGTGTAAAAGTGTTTATAGAATACATGGTCAAATTAATTATCAGATGAATTTACTTTGTAATACATTCAAGGTTGAATGTTTTCTCCCAATCTTGCGAAAAAGAGCTTACCGCCTAGACAAATGTTTTCACTAGAGTAAGTGAGAGAACAGAATAGCCAACTAATAATTGTTATTAGAAGGATACTTATGAAGAATGCATAAAGTAATTAACTCAGATAATGAATTTGCACATATAACCCAAATTTTGGAATTTTGAAGTCCATTCAAAGGATGGGAAGTCAAATGGATTTATTGGATAGATAAATTATGAAAATGTTTTCATCCAACATAAACTCAAATGTTTGAGAAAGTTCTACTAAGTTCAAATAGTTGAAATATGTATGGATATTATTAGTAACATTTGCATATCCTGATATAGAAAGAGGATGTCAAAATCAAGGACTTGTACTTGGTATGAGTCTGAGGATTTTGTCGATCTGTGAATTACTAATAAAAGGATGCATATATTTCAAAAGATGAAATAAGCATTATAATGAGCAAGAATCTCTATCTTGATGAGATTGTCAAAGGAGTTTAATTTCATCTAGAAGTATAGAGAGATGCGAAAGTAAGTGGGAGTACATGTACCACCATGATAATATATGTGGGAGCAATATATTTGATACGACTTGTAATTTATTAATAAAAGGTTGTTGTAAGAAATTTATAAGACTTAGGCTAAGTTTTAGATATATTGCATTAAGGTCTACAATCATAGATAAATATGTCAATATCACTTAGCGGAAAACTTAGTGCTTTAAATGGATTTGCAAGGATCAAATTTGAACTTTCAAAATTTATGAGCAAATGAAGATATATCCTGATGGTTCTAAAATTGATAAACTATTATCAAAATACACCGTAGCACTCCATGATGGGATTATAAATTTAGTTGATAAAGTATTTTGATGAAGTAAATACTTCTAAGTTCAAATATAATAACGAGTGCAATTGCAAAGTGTTACATTGACTTTATTACTGATCTAGAGGAGTGAATTTTAAAACCCGTCTCTTGTAAAATTTTATTTAGTGGTGCATTCAGATGGAAAGAGTTCTGTGCAATTTCCTAGAGTAATATCTAAACAATGGCGTATTTTTATATGTTTTGAGACACATGAAAGACTTCTTGGATAATAATTTCATTATGACGAACTACAGATTATGATAGGCTTAAACCAAGGATTTATATGCTTTGTCCCATGCTCTTGATGACTGATAAAACATCTGAACAAGTTAAACGCCATTTAACTTGTTCCAAGACTCTTGACAATATGAGGACATATGCAATTTTACAAGTTCATACGGACTTTGATGAGATCAGATATAGAGACAAAGTCTATACCATGAGCGGAGCGTGATGGGCACTGTGGTTCCATTTGGTGCTTATAAATAATCATGTCAAGCTAAGTCATTGACTCTAGCGCAAGTGAGAGACTATTGGGATTATGATCTAGAGGCAATAATAGTAATGATTATTATATCATCCCATTTTCAATATATAGGTTCATTGAACTATACTAGAACTACTATGAACCTTGATAGTGAGAATCAAAGGAAGCATGACATGGAGGTGTAGTAAAGATGAACCACCAAGATGTTCCTAGTACAACCTCTAGGATGAGCTCATTTTGTTGAGTGATGCTAAAGTTTACTAATCATAGGTAAATAGTATACCGCCAAATATGAGAGTAAATTGTCTGGAGAGACAAGGGTATGGAATAGATCCACATGATGATTTACTATGAGATCTAATCGTTAATGTTAATAGCCAATCATCATAATTATATTTTGACTAAATTCTTAGACCATGAGAATATCAAGTACCCTCATGCTAGAAGGATTGTCTTTGGTTTTGTTCTGATCCCTCCTGAAATGGTGGCCTTACTGCAACTCTAGGATAATCACGAAAGTATGTCTAGGGACTTGGATAGTTTAAAACTAGAATTCTTCTCCTTATGACGATGGAGAGATAAACTCTAGGCCCACTCAGTATTACAATTTCACCCATCGTCTGTGCAGAAAAGTTATGATGTTGATCATAAGGTCATTGGAATATACACGAGTACATAAAGAGTGAAATACGAGCAAGGATAACGGATGTAGTGATCAAGAGTTGCATCACGAGGATACTGGCATATCGCCTTGGTGTTGTCGCATATCGTGAAGCAAAAGGATTATCACTTGTATAAGGAACCAGGATCACTCGAAATTTCATGTAATATAAAGGAACCATGATGGGCATTCAGGTTCCGATGTTGGTTATTCATCAGGAAGAGTTTCCGGATTCATGTTAGCATATTACCGAACCTGACATGATCACATGCTTAATAACAATCAGTAAAGTTGTGATAATCACATTTGTGGTTAAGAGAGTCATCTAAAATACGTTCTAGAGACACTGAAATAGTATTTGGGATGATTGAGAGAAATCGTAATAGTTCCGGCGACATAATATATTTCGGCAAAGTAATTCCGAAGTCATCGGTATTGATTCGAGGTTCATTGTAGTCATTTTGAGACATTGATTATTTCTGAGAGAGTTCTGAAAGGTTATGGAATATATTTAGGTTTACATACATGATACGTACATGTCTTTATTTGAAAGAATCAGAGAGGAAGAAACCCACCGAACGGGTTCTACAGGACGAGAAATGATCCGGAGGGGGAACCCCACATAGGGTATGATTCATGTGCCTCCTAGGCCCACCATGCATGGCACACATGCCTATGTGTCTTACACCCAGACCTTCCATATAGATAACCCATAAATTAAGGTAGTCAATTTGTGTGAATATGGAAATTGTCAGAACATATCTGTAAATTAGAAAACTCATGATTATATCTTATATTAAGGTTATGAGGTTATCTTGCATTAATAAAGAGATATTATATCTTGCATAGGAAGAAGATGATTTACACTTAATGCATATCATCTCAAGGAGGGAAGGAGTCATCTTGGAGATCACTACATGCCTAAAGGGGGGAGGCATCACTTATGAGTTGACCAAACCGCCAGCCACCACAGGGAACCCTGGGGTGCCCCAGCCACTCCCATCCTCCTATATAAACCCCCATGGGCTCTCCTCCAAGGACACACAAACATGGGTCCCGTTGAATGGGTGGCTATTTCTCACTATCCCTCGCAGAGCTTGTCCAAAATATGCAGGCCAGAGGTTGTGAGACAATAAGAAGGCCATAGGCTACAAAATTATCATCGTGGGTGTGACACTCTAGATGGCGGGAAGCTGCATGGATTGGGAGGCTATGTGCATGCAACTTGTGGAGGGATCGTACCTTCGATCCTCCATCGATTGGAGTTTCTCCTCGTGGCTGCAAGTGATGCGCCTTGCTACGGGGATCGCCGTGATCATCATCAACGAACTACACAAAGTATCTTCCACTGCATACGTTGGTGAGTTCATATGAATCTAGATCTAGATCCATTATACTGGATCTAGATCTCGTATTCTTGCATAGTTGATATTGGTGTGTTCGTAGTACCATAATTTTTTTATTACTTATGTGAAACCCAATAATGATTCCACCGGGTACAGAGGGAACCAGGCCCTATTACCCCGTCCTTCTGTATTCTCTCGCTCTCTTGAATCTCATAAAGATTTTATCTATTTCTATGCATCCATGATCCCCTCTATGATGACATCCAACGAAGCCGCTTCAGTTGCATCTCATTGTCACCGTAGAACACCGTGGATGATGTCGACCATGCCATAATTTTCGAAGAAGCTCTCCGAACCTCGTCCGATTCTTTCGAGATTTTCCCTGACCATGTTTGAGACACCGTCGCTGCGGTCCAACTTTTTTAGCAACACCTCAGTCCACCGGCAATGAGCTTCTTATTGGGTTCGCAGCATAGAAAACAAAAAAAAATCTACGATGGGAACTATTATACGCCAAGATCTATCTACTAGATACAAGTAACGGGTGGATATACGTCCATAGAGAACATACCCACGAAGACAACAAAGCTTTGTTAACGAGATGAAACTCGTGGATGATGTAGTCGTACACTTGCCAATCTCAAGATCATGATGAAGTCCTTCAGTTCCAGTAGTTCCAGCACCATCATGTCCATCA
Source organism: Avena eriantha (assembly GCA_910589775.1). Lineage (NCBI taxonomy): Eukaryota > Viridiplantae > Streptophyta > Magnoliopsida > Poales > Poaceae > Avena > Avena eriantha. Next base: position 316,850,598 of record OU342746.1, read on the forward strand.
CCATCTAGTCCAGCACCGCAAAGTAGCGGTACATCCATGATCGCACACACGTCGGGTCCACCGAACAACCTCCGCCACCTTGCTCCAGCGATGCAGCGGAAGTAGCAACTCCTTTCCATATAAAGCCACCAGGAACATGTATCTCCCTAATCCGAGACCATGGGGAATAACTAGAGGGAGAAGAGAACCTTCACGAGGAGGTGGGGCAAGAGGATAGGAGGCATGGGGATCCTTTTATAGGGGAGGGTGCGCAGTACCAAGGCCATGGCTGGCCAGCCATGGTGGGTGCCCCCACCTCTCCCTCATTCATGTGGGTGGAGCTTCCACTAAGCCCACTCACATCAATTTCAACTCCACTCACTTTGCATTTAATGTCCACCAAATTAAATGCATTTTCTCTTTTAATAAAATACTTTTATTTATTTTATTCAGAATTTTGTTAATTACTTTAATTAACAAACATTCATATAAAACTCCTTGCAACATTTCAATATCACATGCAGAACTAGTTTCAGCAATTTCACTCGAAACAATTCTGATTTCCATCGAAATGATTCCAACACTTTCATAATCTTTATCTGAAACATATTTGCTCCAAATGGTGTCGGTATCCCTTAAGTGTGTCACCCTACGGTTCGTGAATAATGCAGACATGATCGAGACCCCTCTCCGATCAATAATCAGCAGCGGGACCTGGAGATCCGTACTGACTCCCACACATTCAACAATGACTCTTGTGATCGTGTGAACCTTTAACGCTAGTAACTTAATCCCTTTGTCTCGCGATATATTACATGTCCGAGATTCGATCATCGGTATCCAAATACCTAGTTTGATCTCGTTACCGACATGCACTCTTTTCTTGTTCCCGTGATATAACATTCTAGTGATCACATCACTTTCTTGCAAGCTATTTCAATGTGATATCACCGGGAGGGCCCTGAGTATATCTATCCATCATCGGGATGGCAAAATCCCACTCTTGATCCATGAGCCTCTACATAACACATTTGTAGCACTGAACCCACTTTTATAGTCAACCTCCTATGGTGTGACGTTTGATGTTATCAAGATACTCTTCAGGTGTTAGTGATTAACATGATCTCATGGTCTAAGGACTAGGATTACTTCGTATGATGTTATAGAAATATAAACATAATGACTTTGATCGTAATGCTATACTTCAGATGAATGTTCATCACATCATTCCACCAATGTTGTGACCTCGTTATTAACAACATCCAATGTCCATGATCAGGAAACCTTGATCATCTTGTTAATCAACGAGCTAGTTTATATGAGAGGCATTACTAGGAACTTTGTATTTTGTTTATTAAACACACATGTATTAACGTTTCCAATTAATACAATTATAGCATGCAAAATAAACATTTACCATAAACATGGAATACGATAATAACCACTTTATTATTGCCTCTCGGGCATATTCCCTTCACTTCTGGCCCCTTTTGTTTCTAATCATTATTTCAAGATCCAGTGGAATATATCAGATAACTTAGATGAAGAGGTACCATGGAATAGGATTCCACCATGTGTGAAGCGGCATATATCCTATGCAGGCCTAGCCTTGGTCCTAGGAGTTCTGGAGGGGCGGCTGCGCTAGGCCCCCGATCCCAAGGGGGCCTAGCTTGTAATGCATATGTGGTTGGGTGGTGACACCATTAGCGATAGGTCTGGAGATGTTTGTTTCCTGCAGTTCTGATGGCTTTTATTGATGGTTTCCTCCCGGATTTGATTGTTTTCTAGCTTTACCTAACGCTAATACTTCGATAGCAAAGAAAACTTGGTTTTTAATGTGTGTTTCAGGTTCTGAATGTCAACAGAGGGTTTTAACTAGATAAATACAATATTCAGGAGAAAACAAGAAAGTCTCTCTTCGGAAGCACTCAGGGGAGCATACAGAGGCTTTAACGAGCAACTATTCGACGGGAATATTTTTTCGACCGTATAGTTCCTGTCATATAGTTGCCACCGCCTCTGTCTTGTCAAAAGGGACAACTTCCATGAAGGGACCAGACGCGAAAACACAACTGAGCAGCCGCCATACCATCTAGAAGGGAGAAAGAGGAGATCTAGAGAAGAAGGGGAAGACATTCTTCATCTTGCTCCCCGATCTTCGACCTCCTAGCCAATACACCCCCATAGCCACTACTTATATACTTGAGAGAGAGGGATCTTCACCGTGGAAGACTAGGGTTTGAGATTGTTTCTTCCCATCTTGAATTGTGTTGGATATTTTTCTATTCTTATTGTGGATCTCCACGGTAATATAAAGATGAATTCCCTTTATTTAATTATATCGATGATCCGTTCTTCTCTCATGTGTGAGTAAGTTCCTTAGGCGTGGGAGATGTAGGGGATTGGTGAGATGTGATGTTCCTTCATATATTTTCCATTAGTTTTTGATTCATTCTAATTACTATATTATGTGTGATGACTATCTATGGGATGCCTAATGCTTGTTGTCCAATTAAGGGCCCAGGAAACATGGTGCTTTGTTCTACATAGATGAGATCGTGTTCACTAGCAGACCGGCGACCCCCGGGTGACACGGGGATATCAATGGAAAACTAGTAGACTCGAGGAGCTTAATGCATTAGTCCGATCCAAGGAGCTTAATCACTAAGCGACCTAAAGGGTTTTAATCGTCTAGTGTCTAACCATGGTTTTGGTAACAAGCTAGTAGGATTATTGAAGTTGGGATGAAATCTACCAAGAGGAGTTCCGACAATTATGGGTTGCTCGCCTACACACATACTTATAAGATTATAATTGTTACATTTATCATTCATCCACCTAGCACAATCACTATCACCATGAATTGAATCTCCCTGCACCTTCTTTTGCCATCTGCAGAAAACAACAAACAACCAAGTCATTCTTTGTTTTTATGCTTTATATATCTGAAGTTTACATTTTAGTTCTATTTAAATACATCTCATTTAATCAAAACCCCATAAACACTTCGGGTGTGACAGATACTTCACCCATAAACACTTACCTTTGGGCTCCCTGTGGGATCGATATCTATACTTCAAAACTAGATCCAAACGATCTGTGCACTTGTAGACATCAAGCTATTTTCTGGCGCCGTTACCGGGGAGCTAAGTGCTAAGTGTTTGTCTTTTGACATTTCAAGTGTTGCTACTACAAAATGTTCTCCCTAGGAGACAAAGGGTCTACACGCTCCGGTAGGACCTATCTACCGGATTATATTGAGCACGTGCCTGCTCAAAGGCACGAAGAAATTATTGAAAAACTTTTAAGATCAAAGAAAGTTGAAGTTGAAAACCTGAGTGATATTATGGAAATCATGTCTATTTACAGGACAACTCCCATGAAACTTGAGCAAACTCTATGAGAATACAGTGCCCCAAGTTCTGAATTTCTTAAACACCCAATAGAATTCTCTAATCCTGGAATTAGAGAATATCGATTTGATGGTGAAATTATTAAAAATTTGCAGCAAAAAATTTCAGTGGAAGGGAAGATGAAGACCCAGGATGACATATTAGAGAGTTCGACAATGTGATAACATCGCTTGGACTAAAAGGTTTGCCAAGAGACTTCTCTTGTCTAAAATTATTTCATTGGTCTCTTAAACGTAAAGCTCTAGACTAGTTATATTCTCTCCCTCGCCATTACATTAAATGTTGGGAAAACTGCATTGTTAAATTCATAAACAGGTTTAATCCTTTCAAAAAGTTAAGTGAACTAAGAAAGAATATAGGCAACTTTAGACAGAACGTGGGAGAAAACTACCCACAAGCCTGGGATAGATTCTTTGGAATGATTAATAGCATTCCCAATCATGGCTATTCTTAGTCAACTATTTGCCATTTATTTTACCATAGTCTTAATACCCAATGTAGAGAGTTGCTTGACTTCTTATCAGGAGGATCGATAAATACTTTAACTATTAAAAGAATGTTTGGAATTGATGTCTACTAGGGCTAAGAATGATTCTTTATACAATCCTGATTTTGGCACTAAGCTAGAAGGGATACTTCAGATAACTCCCGATCTTATGCCTGAGGTACGCAAAACAATGAAAGAAAAAGGTATACCTTCTGAACTTGTTAAGGAAAACAAAGTAGATTTGTTATAAGTTTTAGCTGAAGAAGATGAAACTAGAAAAGTTTTTCAAGAATTAAAACATCGATAAGTAAAATCTCATAATAACTTGCATAAGCACTTTCAAAAACACAAAAAGATTTTGGCAGAACTCACGGAAAATTATGATAAGATTGGCCAAGAAATAAAATTATTTCACAAGTATCTTAGTATGATTGAAACCCAGTGTGAACAAATAGCATCTGGTTATCAAATTTTTCTTCGAGATGATAAAGATATTCCTGTTTCTACTAATGTTGTCACAAGGAGAGGTGAAGTTGTTACAGGACCATTAGGACCACCAGAATATGAAGTTGAAAAAGAGCGAAATGAAAAAGTCTTGGTTGAAGCAAGCCAAGAAGACGATACATTGGTGGATCCTCAAGATGAAACTGCTCAAGAAACACAAGATCAAACCCAGGAGGACCAAAATGATGCACACGATGACCATTATGACTCTAATGCAGAGATAGTTGATCCAAGAGAAGAAAAAAAGATAAGCAATGAAGATGAAGTTGTTGTAGTAGAAAATAAGAAAAGAAATAAGCAATAACAAAGAAAGCAACAAAAGAGCCTGACCCTCCACAAAAGGTAAAAGAGAAGAGTAAGTTAGGTGAGAAAAAGATTCCTTACCCAGATCGAAAAAGAACGCACCATATCAGGTAATTTATAATTCTTTTACAAAGGCACTTAGTGACCTTCTTCTGGAAATTCCGTTTGCGGATGCAATCAAAGTTCCTACCTATTCTAAATTCCTCCGTGATATTCTTTGTAGAAAGAAAGAAATAATTGAAACTGTTACCATGGTAACTAGTTATCCTCCTAATGGGAAGCCGTTGTCTAAGTCTGGAGATCCCGGAATACCAACTATTTCATGCTCAATAGGTAAAACTGATATTCACAATGCCTTGTGTGATCTAGGAGCAGGAGTTAGTGTAATGCCATACTCCCTCTATAAAAGGTTAGGATTAGGGGAGTATTCTCCTACTACTATCACTTTACAGATGGATGACAAGTCCACTAAACACCCCGTTGGTATGATCGAGGATGTTCTACTTAGAATAGATGAGCATATTATTCCTACTAATTTTATTATTCTTGAGATGCCAGAAGATGAAAAATTATCCATAATACTCGGAAAACCTTTCCTTAGTACTACATGGGCATTAGTTGATTGTGCTGAAGGAAACATAATCTTCAATGTTTATGATGCTGAAATCATCAGGTATTTTCCAAAGAAGCTAGAAGTAGGAGAAAGATATATTCCACCAGTAAGTGCCTCTGATAAGGGGCAACCCAAGGTAAGAATTCGAGAACAGGGAAGAGGTTGAGTTACTCAACCATTCTTAATAAAATGCTTAATGGGAGTCAACCTGTCTCTTTAATAAAATAAACTAGAGAATAAAAAGTTCATCGCATTCCTACCACCTTTTCATAGACATTCTTGGATAAGTGCGCCCGTGAAGATGTAGCTATCAAAAATTAGTAGAAACATCGACTGAATGAGTGTATAATAAGAATAAAAATAAAAGTTTGAGTTTTTCATCTACAGAGGCTAAAATTTTGCTATTAATACACTAATGTTGGTTGACAGTTTCTACTATCATTTTTTGGTCAAAAATAAGGTATTTCCCTAAATTTTAGGATAAGAAGGTATTCTCGAAGAAATAGAATTTTTTTGATGACTACTGATGGTTTAACGACCAACTGTACTGTGGGAATAAAAATTCCGGCCGTATAGTTCTGGTCGTATAGATATCTTTGCCATCAACAAATTTTCTTCGAAGAAACAGAGAATTTAACGACCAACTATACGACGGGAATAAAAATTCTGGCCATATAGCTCCGGTCGTATAGATATCAATGCCTCCATACAAAATCTTCTAAAAAGTACTAAGAGTTTAATGACCAACTATACGGCGGAAATAAAAATTCAAGCCGTATAGCTCTGGTCGTATAGATATTGATGCCTCTCTTAGAAATTTTATCCCAAAGGTACTGAGACTTTAACGACCAACTATACGGTAGGAATAAAAATTCCGGCCATATAGTTCTGGTCGTATAGATATCGATGCTTGTTTTAGAAAGTTATCTTGAGGGAACAGAAGGTTTAACGACCAACTATACAGCGGGATCATTGTGATCCATCCGTATAGTTGCGTCCGTATAGTTGTTTTCTGCGTAAAGAAACCTTAGTTGGTGGCGCCGCAGCAGCTATACGGGCGGAACAACATCACTCGCCCGTATAGTTCCGGTCGTATAGTTTGGTGCGACCACAAAATCGCACCGGGGCTGCTAGGTCTCTCACCCCTCCTCATTATTTCTCTCATATTCTCTCTCCAAACCTCTCAAAATCCACCTAGAACTCTTGATTCTTCGCGGATTTCATTCGTTTGAGTAGGGGAATCAACAGATCGGTATGTTTCTCTCCCTATCCATTCTTTATTTTCAGATATCTATGATGAAACTCTCACATTGATCTAGTGGATGAACTCAAGCTTATTTTGTTTTTCCTATTGATTTCCCATGTTAGGATTGAATTTTTCCATGTAGGATCGTTCATATATCATATAGAAACTATATGCCTAAGGTTTTTTGGTGAAAATTTTCAGTGCATCATGATAAACAAAATTGGTAACCTCTTTTGTTCGAGCAAGTGCCAACGGGGTGAGGGCTCGGGCTCAGGGTCCCGAGCCGAGCGCCACCCCAAGTTGGCCATGGTTTCATCAAGGAAGGTGTTGCCCACACATTGGGCCGACCACAGCTTTCTCACCGTGGCGGGGTTGAAGGTGGACTTCAACCTCATGTGCAACAAGGCGGGGTTAACAGTACTTGGCTTCGCAAGCCACGACACCTACACCAAGCTTACCCATGAGTTCCTTTCCTCCTTCTATGATGACCATAGGGAGAAAGGTAATATGTGCACAGTTAGCTTCACCCTGAACCGACAGCACTATGAAATAAATTTTGCACAATTTTGCAATGCTTTTGGCTTCCCCCACGTTGGGGAGCCAACTATTACTAATCTCTATAGCGTCACAAGCGGAGAAACTTGGTAGCCTATTTCTATCAATGGTGGCACCAACTTCTACCAGAAGAAGATGTCCACCATGTAGAACCCAACCATCCGCTACTACGCCTTGTTCCTCGCCAACACACTACTGGGGAGAGGTGATACCGGTTCCATGGCCAATGCGGACATGCAATGATCACCAAGGCTCTCTTTCCCACTACGCCGCAAAGCCCCAATCCCATAGCTCTACTCATCTAGCACCTTCACCACCAAAGCAACAAGACAAAATGTGACATTCACATTGGTGGATTGGTAACCGACCTTGCCCATACGTTAAATATTATATTACCTATTATGCAACCTGTTGACGGCTCCAAACTCATGGACGTCAAGTATTTGACTGCTTGTGGCTTTCTTGGTGTTTACCATGCTAACCGGAGGCTCCGAGCATATCAATTTAGTTATCCTAGTGATGCACAGGGTGAGAAGATTCAGTTGCCCTGTCCCCAAGCCTTCTCAATTGTGGAGAAGGACACTTGGATCCTCACCAAGGACCAAGTGATGGAGATCATGGCTGAACTTCAGCCTGATGAGGAGGAAGATGAAGAAGGAGGACATCAGAATGAGGATGAGTAGGAGCATGAGTATGAGAAGGGGCACGACCCTTCTTGGGATCGACAGCAATAGCAGCAAGGGAGAGCTTGGGACCCATGGCCCAACCAGCCACAGCAGGGGTACAGCTACGTCCCCTATCAGGAATTCCAGCAGCTCAATCAGCGCGTTGGGGAGATCGACCACACTCTTCAAGGAGTGAATGATGATGTGAGTACTTTGACTCATAACTTAAGTCACTTCATAACCCACTTCCCCGACTACTACCAGCAGTATCCGCATCAGCTGTCAAATGACGACAACAACTGAGCCTAGCAATAGCCTAAGCTTGGGGACGTTTGAAAACCTCCAAACTTTGCATTCATGTTTTTATTTCTTCTTTTGATTTATTTTATTTCTTTAATTTTGCATGTTTATTTTCAGTTTGCATTCCTAAACCAAAAATACAAAAAAATTAGTTGTAACTTTATTTGCAAGTTCGCTTCTTTGTTTCTCTCGGAGATTGCTCAATTTCAGGTGACTTGGAAATATGGAAATATAGAAGGGGTTTGACTCAAATACGAGAACGAAGCAAGCAATAGGAGGTATCACATTCCTTTCATCGCTCTCTCTACAACCTTAAATTGATCCTACAATTATTTACTCGCTTGCACTGGAGCCACTCCATGCTTAGCTTATTATCCTATAAATTCTATTCCTTTGCTAGTGTCTCCTTTTTAGCTTTGAAACAATGAGCAATGAACTTGGTTAAAAATACTTCCTACATTTTTACAACAAGAAAAAGCATCTAAAAGTTAACTTGAGTCCATGTTTAGCCCAAAGAATTTAATTTTAGAACTACTCCACCCCCTTTGAGCTTAATATAAATAGACTCGATAATACCTTTGAATGAAATTGTTTGATATAATGGATGCTTCGAAGTAGTAGAGATTATGCCACTACTTTTTCTAATAATTACCCTAAGATATTGCTTTATGCATGTCATTACACCTCTGTTGTGCTCCATGGGGAACTATTAACTCTGCTGGCCAACAAACGATCTAAATGTGGGAAACCACTTGATTTAGGCTATTGAGTTATGTAAATGTCTGTAGCAGCAATGCTATGACGGGTAAATTTTTTAGTCTCCTCATGGTTTCACATTCCAAGTGAAGTTGTAGTACTCCTATGACCCATAATTTCTCAACAAATTATTTATTGGCATGGCCACGAGTGCACAACATTGTCCCAATTAACATGTTAAAAATAGTGGCATGATTTCTCTATGAAAGAGCTGAAGTTTTTGAAAGACAAAAGAAAGGAAAAAGGTGCTTTGAGAGTCTTGAAATTTTGACATGGGAGTAGATGAGTTGTTCTTAAATTAAATATTTTGGTGCCAACTTGAGTACTCTTAATTGATTAAACAAACAAGAACAAAAAGTTTTCATCTCTCAACGAGGAGAGACACCAAAAGAATTTGTCTCACTTTCCTAGCTAAACTTTTGACACTTGCTTGGGCATATGATTTATTTGCTAGCAAGATATACATGGTTAGGAAGTGGACTCAGTACACTCTTGTGAATACTTGTATGATCATATTTAATATTGTAGGGATTGTGAAGAAAAGATTTTGACATCAATTAAACTTGTAAGTTCTTTTATTTTCAGTCTCAAATCTCCGCTATTTTTCTTTATTGCCTTGTCACTCTAGGGCGAGCAACATCTAAGCTTGGGGGAGTTGATAGCTGTGAGATTCGACACATTTTTGATGGCTTTTATTGATGGTTTTCCCCCGGATTTGATCGTTTTCTAGCTTTACCTAACGCTAATACTTCGGTAGCAAAGAAAAGTTGGTTTTTAATGTGTGTTTCAGGTTTTGAATGTTAACAGAGGGTTTTAACTAGAGAAATACAATATTCAGGAGAAAACAAGCAAGTCTCTCTTTGGAAGCACTCGATGGGAGCATACAGAGGCTTTAACGAGCAACTATACGGGGGAATATGTTTCCGGCCGTATAGTTCCCGCCGTATAGTTGCCGCCACCTCTATCTTGTCAAAAGGGACAACTTCTGTGAAGAGACCAGACGCGAAAACACAACTGAGCAGCTGCCATACCATCTAGAAGGGAGAAAAAGGAGATCTGGAGAAGAAGGGGAAGACGTTCTTCATCTCGCTCCATGATCTTTGACCTCCTAGCAAATACACTCCCATAGCCACTACTTGTACTTGAGAGAGAGAGAGAGAGGGATCTTCACCGTGCAAGACTAGGGTTTGAGATTGTTTCTTCCCATCTTAAATTGTGTTGGATATTTCTCTATTCTTATTATGGATCTCCATGGTAATATAAAGACGAATTCCCTTTATTTAATTATATCGATGATCTGCTCTTCTCTCATGTGTGAGTAAGTTCCTTAGGTGTGGGAGATGTAGGGGATTAGTGAGATGTGATGTGCCTTCATATATTTTCCATTAGTTTCTGATTGATTCTAATTACTATATTATGTGTGCTTGACTATCTGTAGGATGTCTAATGCTTATTGTCCAATTAAGGGCCCAAATAATATGATGCTTTGTTCTACATAGATGAGATCTTGTTTGCTAGCAGACCGGTGACCCCCGGGTGACACAGGGATATCAATGGAAAACTAGTAGACTCGAGGATAACGAGGAACAACTATGCTTATTGCATAAGTCCGATCCAAGGAGCTTAATCGCTAAGCGACCTGAAGGGTCTTAATCGTTTAGTGTCTGACCATGGTTTTGGTAACAGGCTAGTAGGATTATTGAAGTTGGGATGAAATCTACCAAGAGGAGTTCCGACTAATTATGGGTTGCTCGCCTATACACATACTTATAAGAGTATAATTGTTACATTTATCATTCATCCACCTGGCACAGTCACTATCACCATGAACTGAATATCCCCGCGCCTTATTTTGCCATCTGGAGAAAAAAAAAGTCATTCTTTATTTTTTTGCTTTATATTTCTGAAGTTTACATTTAGTTCTATTTAAATACATCTTATCTAATCAAAACCTATTCTTATTTCAACACTTATACTCAATTCACTCGAAGACATGTGATAGCTTCGGGTGTGATAGAGACTTCACCCATAAACACTTACCTTTGGGATCCCTCTAGGATCGATATCTATACTTAAAAACTAGATAGAAATGATCTGTGCACTTGCAGACATCACTAGTCATTACAGATCCAAGTCAAATTATAATATTAATTCTTTATTTATAGTTGTCTATGATCGTGAAACTGTGCTCCAAGTCATGCATAACTGCAGCCACAAATTTTCGAAAAGATTTAACCTTGTAGGGGTGCACCAAAGTTTCTACATGCACTTCCACCCTGTTTTCCAGATCAATTAACATACACCCATCGGTATGTCGGCGGGGTTTCGGACACGACGTGTTCCTAGATCCAAAGCAAGTACATAGGGGTCACCCAAAAGAGATACCCGTACAAGGTATTACCTTGAGGTTGCATGGACTTGTCACATGAGTAGAGGACATAGACAATATATTCCCGTGCCAGTGTGCCGCACCTACGCAACAGTAATAAACGCTCATCTAGCAACAGGTAATAAACATCTCATACATGGCATACGTATACTAGGTAACACATAAATCACGAACTAGTTTTATGGCCCCCAGTATAGTACTTTGAAACCAGTTAATAAGCTCATAGGGGTGCCCATACACCTCACATGTGGTTAGCGTGCTCGATCTTGACACAGGTGTCAAGAACTCGGGTGCTAAGTAGACACAAGTGGGCGGGATAAGAGCCAGATCTCAACTATTACCCACGGGTGCCTCTTCATTAATTATATCTACTTCCAATATTTAATAATCAAACTGTAATTAAAGTCATGATCATCTCCACCATTAAGCATGTGCCAACCCCCAACAATTGTAGAACCGGACAACTCATACCAACACCTGAGCAAGAAACTACAAGTCGCAAGGTTACTTATCTAACAAAACAACGGCAATAGGATGTGTCCAAGGCAATATAGGCTGCAAGGAGTATAAATGGTATGGGAACTAAAGCATCACAACACGGATAGCAATAGATCAAAAGGAGGAAGTAAAGGTCAAATCCAAAATAAAAATAAACATAGAGAATGCCCCATCACCGACTCTCATGCGGATGCATCGAGAGAGGAGAGGCAAATATTGAGACCTCGTTGCCCCCTCAGATCGCCGCGATGTACAATTCCGGTCAGAGTGGACGTGATAATCGGTAAGAGTTATATCAATGTGTCATCACAAACAATTTGCCATCTCGGTATGTCAGAAGTGTGGAAATTATTGAATCCCTAATTTTGGTTGTGTATTGATCTGACTCTCGCGGGGTATATAGAGGTACAAGGGGTAGGTAGACTTGGAGTACATGATGATCTTAGATTCCTAGTCTATCTCATATATGGATACGTATATCCGTATCCTAACACCTCCCTCAATCGTAGCAGAAGTGAAGCGGACGATTGTGACTGGATTTTAAGTCTTGCGATTTCGTCGTCTTCTCCTCCTTGCCATCATCACCTGCATGGACATGATCATGGATGACACCTAGAGGAGAGGACTGTGTCTCTCTTCCCTCCCGCGGTCACAGCGGGAGTGGTGTGGACATAGGTGATGACGCAGACGTTGATGACAAGAGTTCTTGAGTTGTTGTAGGCGTTGTTCTTGATGTCGATGTTGAGGTAGCCGGTCTTGATGTATCCGTGGTCGAGGTTGTCGTGGTCATTATAGCTGATAGTGCCAGAGGTGCAAAAAATTGCACGATTTGTGTCGTATGGTTTTAGGTTTTTGTGCGGCAGCGATAGGAATCTGTGGCGGCGGAAGGTATCTTGGTCATTGGGCGGCGACATAAGAGATTTTTTATGCAGCGGAGGCAAATATCTGTGGCGGCAGTAGATTTTTGGTTGTAGGGTTTTGGAGGTGGTGGTCGTGGCACAAGGCTAGTGGAGGCGGCAAGGATTTTATGGCGGAGGCGGATCCACATGATCGGCGTCGTTGGAGGGTTTTAGATAGGCGACGGAATAAGACCACGTGGTTGTAGACCTTGGCGATGATTTGTGTCGAAGATGACGTACACACGCAGTCTAACGTGATCGTTGTGTAGTCGTACAACTTGACATAGATATTCGGATCGATGTAGTCTGGCTTGATGCAGGTGCTGATCACTCGTTGTGTAGCTTGGTAGAGAGGGGCTTGATCGCGTGACGTCGAGACCCGTGTTGACATGTTCTTGGTACTCAATAGGCGGCAGGGGTAGACAGATGCGTTGCTAGACATTGTTGATGCATGCTACATGTAGATTTGAGTGTCTCATACATGTAGATATGCATGAGAACTCTCTTGCTCGGCCTTGTCTTGCCAGCAGCAGGTGTAACCAAAATTGTCAGAATCGTGATTCTACCATGCGATTCTACGACTTTACGATCCAAATTGAGTGGATCGATTCTATGGTTCTACTAAGTAGAATCTACAATTTCAGGATTCTAAAAGTTATGATCCTAGGATCTACGATCCTACCATAGAAGTTCTGATATGATTTAGAATCACGATTCTAACAACTTTGGGTGTAACCGTCTCGAGATCTTGGATGGGAGTACCTAGACAGGCACGTGGATGTACGCCACATACGTCGATTTGGACGCGTGATGAAAACATGTGGGTTGCAGCTGCCCCCGTCCGCTGTCGGCCATGCCATGTGTTAGTGTAGAGGGACTGGCCGCTGCTTCTCGCGTGTCGGGTGTCTTTGGAGCGCCTCGCGCCGCGCCTTGCAACAACCATGCTTTTGGTGGATTTTTGCGGTAGTTAGTGTCGAAGGAGGGTCATGATCTGCAAATTTATGTAGCTAATCTAGATATAATCCTAAGAACTAGAGAATTTCCAAAATTGGATATAATCTTATCTAAAGAACCAATCTGATTTTTCATCTAGACTGGGTGCTGCACCCTCGAGGACATTATCTCCTCAGGGGTGGTGCGCATTATGGAACACTGGTAGAAAACGGGCCTCTATCCCCGGATTGTAATGGCCTCTAGTCCTGGTTGCCCATCCAGGACTGCTAAATAAGGACTAAAGGCTCCCTTTAGTCCCTATTCTATTATAAACCGGGACTAAAGGAACTCCACATGGTCCTGCGAAGTGCACTAGGCTGGAGGACCTTTAGTCCCGATTTAGGATTAAAGGATCTCTGTCGCGGTAGTGTTTTGGGGCAATCGGCTACCGCGGCAGAAGATGATGTTTTGAGGGTTTTGTGTTTTCCTTTTCATTTTGTGTTTTGTGTTTAATTATTTTTTATTTTATGTTTTTATTTAGAACAAGTTTTCGTATAGATACATGACACTACTACATACTGTACACTTTCATGCATATATAATATAATTTCTCCCACGAGCATACATGCATATATATACAATTTGGTACACGAGTCACAACTAGGACTAGAGCCCGTCTATTTGATTATATGGAGATTATTAAATTACATGGATGCTTTAGACTCTATATATACTGTATTCTCCACTGGGGTCTATGATCTCGTCAACCAAAAATATCGCCAATTTCTCTTGAATTGCTAGTAGGCGGTCCTATGGTAGGAGCTTTTCCCGCATCACATCCAACTATAAAGAAGGAGATCAATATGAATATATGAATCACCATACCAAAAATCATGAATGGAAATCAACATATATTATGGTAATATTAATAAATTGTGAATATATTGTTTACGTAGTCGAAGAAATTCCAAGTTCTGCTCAATAATCAAAATACGAATGAACTCGCAAACGTAGTATCCACATAAATTAGTCTCCCGTGGCTGCGTCGCGCACTTTACAAGAATAGAATTTACTCGAATAATAATCAAGTATGATAATTATATTGAAACTATAATTAAAATGATATGTGGACCTAGCTTGTACTACTTACCTGGACCGGAATAAAACTCAACTCCTCACACCACTAACCAGAAAGCACACTCTTGAACCGTTTCCAAACACTGCCCAGCAAAGAAAATGAATGAATGAGTTAATAATTACTTGATATCTGAGAAAATGAATGAAAGAGACCGATATAGTGTGATAATGATTGAAATTACTTCTAGAGCATATTAAGCATGTCGCGGTACTCTTCCATGTCTTTCTTTAATGAGTCCATGATTTGAACTCTTCCACTGTCAACAACAATGCTTAGCAGAATCCAGTGGAAGTTGTGCATAGTTTATATACGTTAGTAACTCATCAGTTACACTTAATATCGAGTAAGAAAAAGTTAATGTATACAAGACAGTAACACTCTTACTTGTAGTTGTAAGCAAATAGTATTTTCTTATAGTAATGCTGCTTCTTGAGAAACCTTAGCAAGTTACACTTTGTCTCCACGGGATTCATCTTTAGTGTAGCAGAATTAACTTGATTTGGGTCAATGAACCCAATGCAATAGATTGTATTTTTTTACATTCCATAATCTTCATTCTACATCACAGCGTACAAAAGGATATAATGAGGATAATTACTGACAATGAATTGACCGAGCTGAGCTAGAGACTTAATTACACAAATAAATTAATCACTTATAGACAATAGCAACTGACAAGAGATTTGTCGAGTTCCCTTTGATTGAGTAACTGAAAGATTTCTGCAAGGTCAATATGGATCTCGTCTAGAAGAAAGTAATGCACCTCTTGAAATGGATCGTATGGGCACCTAGAGGGGGTGAATAGGTGCTACTTTAGATTTTAATGCTTTTTCAATTTTAGGCTTGACACAAAAGGTAAATTCTCTAGATATACTATTATATAGAATTTCCCTATATGCAAACCTAACTACTAGCAAGTAAAGGCGAGTGAGATAGAGGAATGAGTAAACCGTAGTGGAGAACGCGGAGACACAGGATTTGTTTTACCGCAGTTCCTTCCTTGTTAAGGGAAGTACATCTGCGTTGGAGGGGTGGGAGGTACTAAGACCACCACGCCACAATAGACCTCACCCTGTTCACCGATGGATCCCGCCACCAAAGGCCTGATCCACCTTTCCACTATAGGAACCCTTCGAGGCGGGAACCGGCGCTTTTACACAACTAGCAGGGAACAACTCCACAACCAAATTGGAGGCTCCCGTAATGACAACAAGCTGCCACAAGAACAAGTTATCAATAACAAAACACAAGATCTAGATATTGACGAGAATACTAGATCGGGGATTTCTCCAAGTGAATGGAGAGGAGTTGATTTCCTTGATTCGTGATGACGATGAAGGTTGTCTTCTCCTTCAATTCCCCCAAATATTAAAGCCTTCGGGTGGTTGAAGTGGGAGATCTAGAGAGAGAGCTCTTGCAACAGGTCTGGCCTTTTTCGAATGAATCAAGAGTTCTGAACGAAGGGGATGATGGGGATTTTATACCCCTGCCCCAACTGAGCCGTTGGAGCCTTTGGGACCGGATTATCCGGCCTGGGGAAAACTCCACCCAGACTCGGATTATCCGGCAAATAATCTGCCTTTGAACAGAAGCTCGCACAGGGCGGCCCTTGGCAACTTCTCCTAGGGACCGGATTATCCGGCCCTAGGAGAGGGCCGGATTATCCAGCTGGCGAAAAATTACGCCCCACCCACGGAATATCCGGGGGAAATTCCACCCCCAGATAGAAGCTCGCGCAGACGCTCCCTTGGGCGATTCCCCTGGGGCCGGATTATCCGGTCTAGGGAGAAAATCCGCCTCAAAGCCAGATTGTCCAGGGGGAAAAGCCCCATCATCCCCCTTGTAATATGAACAACATAGTCATACCACCGAGATAGAGAGAGGCGTCCTTAAGATAGCCAGTATTACCAATGTGATAACCATTATAAACTCCTTCCTCGATATAGATATCCAATATGATAGAATATGATAAATGAATCCATAGGAGTAATCCAAGAGATAAATCCAGAGCCACACAAATACATAGATTCATACAAACCAAATGACAAATGAAGGTTCAACGCTAAATGGGCGCAAGCGAGAAAATGATGAATAGAAAAAGTGCAAATGCTTGCGCCCGACCCATGCATATCCTCAGAGACCTAATAGAACTACATCTCCCCCATTGGCATCGAGACGCCAAAAAGGAAGAAGAGCGATGCTAACGCCCCAAGGGATCACTAGTAGTCCTCATCATCATCCTCATCCTCATCCTCAAGCTCCTCAGTGTCATCCTCCTCATCATTAGTAATGGCCGCGGAAGGAAACAGGTGATGCTCAAGCTCTCCATAGTTAAGCCCAGAAGAAGAATTCCACCGAGCATATGGTGTGGAAGTAGTAGGAGTAGGTGGATCGCCTGAAGCACTGGACACATGGTGGAGAATGAGCTGCTGAGTGTGGGCCATCTCGTGGCGCTGCTTGTATGCCTCATACTGTCCCTTGCGAGTGTCCACCCTCATACAAAGAATGTTCCGCTGGAACCAATTCAGCTGCTTGATCTCATGAGCAATAGGAGGCACTGGGGGCCTACGAGCACTAGCACGAGCATCCCTCATGAGACCCTCAGGGGCAGAGGAGGGGTGCGAAGTCTTCCTAACCTTGGTGTAGATCTTCTTAGCCTTGTGCACAACATCAATGTTAAATTCTTCAGTGGGAGGTAGGTGCTTGATGAGCATCATAATGTAGGGAGCATAAGGGATGGACAACCTATTGAACGTTGCATCAATCAACTCATGGTAAATGAAGTCCATCACATCCAGCTTGTAATTAACGGACTCATCCTCACAAGATGCAACCTCATGAGAAAAAGCTAGAAGCTGAACCAGGTGACCACGGGTACTGTCATTGTTGCCTCCACTCGGGGTGATAGAATCACGGAAGAGACCCACCAAGCTAGCATAAATTGGAGAAAGACTAGCAAAGGTGCCCACAATGCCATTATCCATTGTGCACGGAGAGAGGACTGCATATTTATTGGGCTTGAGTTGGGTGATGAAATGGTGGCCACTAGCACGATCCCTGCCGCGGAAAGAATAGCCAAGCACCCCAGCAAACACACGAAAATCAGCTTGCATAGGCCTGTCACGAGTCATCCACTTCATGGTGCGGTGCTCATCACCGAAAATAACCAAGGTGGAGAAGAATTTCTTCACAATCTAAGAATCATAGGAGCATTGAAGAGCCATGAGATGGTGCAGCCCCATCCGTTCAGACACATACATTGCATCAACAAGGTGAGGCTTTTCCAAGGCCTCAACAATAATCAGAGGATGCATAGGCCAAATCTTCTACCGATCATACACATCTTCATAGATACCCTTTTGTTCAGCACACCAAAAATGAGAGTCACCCAGCTCAGTATCATGTGCTAACTCAGCAAACAAATCACGGTGGCGAATAGAAGAGAAAGTAACGGGATCATGTGGCTTATAGTTAATCTTGGGCTCTTTGCCCTTCCTCTTGGACACACCCTTCTTGGTTCTCTCCCTCTTTTCTTGCTCAGCCATGCGGTCAGCCTCTTTCTTTATTCTCCTTAGTTCAACCTCGTCCACAGTACGACCCTCACTGTCTTCCCTGAAATAGAGACCACGAGGATGGCGCTTGTTGGTCTTGGGAGTAGTGGAACCACCTGTGAAGCGAACAAGACGGATAGAAAGGGTATAAGCACACACACAAGTCCAAGAGATAACATAGAAAGAGTAGGCAAATAGTTCATAGTCCAATCATACTTCAATGCACAAAATCCATACGAAACTGAAGCAGTTTTGAATCTGTCAGGCCGGATTATCCGGCCTGGCCAGGGGCGGATAATCCAGCCCTGGCAGAAATTTCAGAATCGCCTAGATTGAATGCAAAAATGTAGATCAGGCCTAGGTACTGCAAGACTACAATTTCTACACGAAACAACAACCTTCTAGACAACGTTCCACCCAACAAGTAACACATCTAGCCAAAGATGGGGAGAGAGGGAGTTACCCTCACTCATTGGAGGAAGAACGCGGAGGAGAAGGTACCCGGAGGCGCGATGAAACAGATCCGGGGAGGCCCGGAGAATCCGGCGGCCGGAGAGGCTCCGGGGAGGGTAGGGGGTAGTAGGAGGCAGCTGGAGAGAAAGAGAGGGTCGGGGAGAGGTTCTGCTCATTATGAGCCCTTCCCCCTGATCCCATACCTTAAATACTGTAGCCGCCAGGGCTGGATTATCCAGCCTACACTTGTGTCGGATTATCCGTCCTAAAATCTAAAATTCTGTTGTACAAAGATTCAGGCCCGCGCGTCCCCAAACAAAACCCCCACAAGGTGTACAAGGGACTTGTGTGCAAGAAAAGATGGCTTAGGGGTAGGGAAAGGCTTAGGATTAAGAGAACCAAACTTAGATGGTACTACACACTCAAAATTGCAAGAATCAAATCAACCAAAGGCCAACATTAAGTGTGATTCCCATAAGAACATGAGATGAGAAAGAACAACCAAAATGATCAAAATAAACCCAACTCTTCTCATGGAAGAGGGTGGTGGCCGAGGCCACCTTGTTGGAGTGCATGGTATGACACTGCGAAGATATATCTTGGGTTCATGACCAATACTCATCAATAAGCTCACATATCACAAAATGATATAAAGAGAAATGATTTGACTTGCTTTCGGCATTATGGGGGAGGGTTAGCCCAATAAATTAGAACCACACTCCCCCTATATACATGCCCACACCTAGACCAAATATGACTGAGATGTAAGAGTGAGTGCATGGGTAATCAAGACAAGCTCCTTGAATCAACGATATTTAGCTCATTCCTCAAGTAACAAAACCTTGCTTCATCAAGTGGCTTCGTGAAAATATCCGCAAGTTGGTTCTTCGTGCTCACAAAAGATAGATCAATATTACCTCGAGCAACATGGTCCAAAATAAAATGATTCCGAATCTCAATATGCTTCGTCCTTGTGTGCTGTAGCGGATTGTACGCAATTTTGATTGCACTTTCATTATCACATAAAATAGGTACTTTGTCACAATTGACACCGTATTCCTTTAAAGTTTGCCTCATCCATAATATTTGAGTGCAGGCACTAGCAGCAGCAACATATTTAGCTTCGGCGGTGGAGAGAGATATACAATTCTACTTTTTAGAAGACCAACAGACTTGAGACCTTTCTAAGAACTGACAAGCTCTAGAAGTTGATTTCTGATCATCCTTATCACCAGCCCAATCTGAATCATTATAACCACAGAGAGAGAAATTGGAGCCCTTGGGATATCATAGACCAAAATTAGGGGAATGGACCAAATATCGAAAGATCCTCTTGACCGCCACAAAGTGAATTTCTTTAGGAGCTGCTTCATACCTTGAACACACCCCTACACTCAACACAATATCGGGTCTAGATGCGCAGAGGTAAAGAGGAGAGCCGATCATGGACCGGTATACCTTTTGGTCCACATCTTTACCGTGGGGATTAAGTTCAAGATGACATTTTGTTTGCACCGGAGTAGTGACGCCTTTAAGGTCCATCATCTTGAATCTTTTGAGCATGTATTGGATGTATTTTGCTTGATTGATGAAGGTTCCTTCTCTAAGTTGCTTGATCTCAAATCTAAGAAAGAACCATAACTCCCCGATCAGAGACATCTCAAACCTGTCAGTCATAAGGTTTGAAAATTCATCATTAAAAGATTTATTAGTAGATCCAAAGATAATGTCGTCTACATATAGTTGGCATACGAAGAGCTCCCCCTTAACCTTCTTAGTAAAAAGAGTGGGATCAATTTTCCCAATTTCGAAGCCACGGTCTAACAAAAGCTCTTTAAGGTGCTCATACCATGCACGTGGGGCTTGTTTAAGGCCATAGAGTGCCTTATCGAGTTTGTAGACATGGTTCGGAAAGTTAGGATCCTCAAATCCTAGGGGTTGCTTTACATATACCAACTCGTGTAGATGACCATTAAGAAAAGCACTCTTAACGTCCATTTGCTGTAATTTAAAATTATTATGAGCAGCATAAGCAAGAAGGATACGGATGGACTCAAGACGAGCCATAGGAGCATAAGTCTCACTGAAGTCAATGCCCTTAACTTGGGAATAGCCTTGTGCCATGAGTCTTGCCTTGTTCCTCACAACAATGCCATTCTCATCTTTCTTGTTTTTAAATATCCATTTGTGCCGATAACATTGAGGCAATCCTTGGGCTTCTCTACTAATTTCCAAACCTTGTTGCGTTCAAAGTTATTAAACTCTTCATGCATAGCAACAACCTAGTCTGGATCTTCAAGAGCTTCAAACACTTTCTTGGGTTCCACCATTGAGATGTGAGCTTGATGCTCACCGAAAATTGCCAACTCCCTTCTTGTGGATACCCTTCATCGAAGATCACCTACAACTTTGTCAAGAGTGTGACCCCTTAACTCAAGGTTCCTATCGGCATGAGCTTTGCGAAGAAGTTCAATTAGCTTGTTGTCTCTTGGGGGAATAACTTCATCATTTGAGTCTTCGTTGGAATCATTGGCTTGACCTTGATCTGTAGCATGATTAGCAGGGGTAGGAGATGATGAACCTTGCCCTTGATGTTGATCAACAGCCATAACAGGAGGTCGCTGCTCTTCAGGAGTTTCAAGGCCGGATAATCCGCCCGAGGGTGAGGCTAGATAATCCGTCCTGGGAGAACCTAAAACATCTTCGCATGCTGGACTAGATCTTGCTCGAACTGGAGAGTGGCCGGATAATCCAGGGTCAGCCGGAAAATCCGGCCTGGGACTTGCACCACTTTCTTCAATAGGTTGATCATTTCGGCCAGCAAAGGAGGATTGGCCGGATAATCCGGTGTCCGCCAGATAATCTAGCCTAGAGCATTCTAGAGCATTCTGATCTTCACCATTTTGTGTGGTTGGTGTAGAAGTTTCTCCAATGGTTGGACCATGTGGAGCTTGTGTCAATGAGGGCTCCACTTAAGTAGAGCATTGTCCTTCCCGATCCGCCACAAGGGGTTCCTCAATGGGGCGGAAGAACCACACGCCCATTCTTCTTATGGCAACTTGGGGTATTTCAACATCTGCATCACAAACATCAACTTGCCCCGCACAGGAGCCATCATTTTTCTCGAACACCACACTAAAAGATTCTACAACAGTTCCGGAGAGCTTATTGTAGACTCTATAAGTGTGGGACTCGGCACCATAACCAACAAAAATGCCTTCTAAAGCCTTATACTCAAATTTAGATAACCGAACTCCTTTAATGAGAAAGAAACACTTACAACCAAACACCCAAAGTAGGAGATGTTTGGCTTGTTACCACTAAGTATTTCATATGGAGTCTTGTCCAATATTTTGTGGAGGTAGAGCCGGTTGGATGAATGGCAAGCAGTAGAGATTGCTTCAGCCCAGAACTTATAGGGAGACTTAAATTCAGCTAGCATAGATTTGGCCATATCCATTAAGGTACGGTTCTTACTCTCGGCAACACCATTTTGTTGAGGGGTGTACGTAGCAGAATATTGATGTCTTATCGCCTCTTCACTTAGGAATTAATTTAAGGTGTAGTTCTTGAACTCGGAGCCGTTATCACTTCTTATTGCCAATATAGGGACATTGTGTTGACGTTGAACCTCATTGGCAAAGTCGATGACCGTTTGTTGAGTCTCACTCTTCAAATTGAAGAAATATACCCATGTGTATCTTGAGTAATCATCAACAATCACGAGGCAATACTTCTTTCCACCGAGGCTTGCATGTGATGGAGGACCAAAGAGATCCACGTGAAGAAGCTCCAAAATCCCCTTCGATGAAATAATGGTCTTCCTTCGATGAGGAGAGTTATGCATTTTCCCTTCAACACAAGCCCTGTAAACACGATCTTTGGAAAAGGAAACATTTTCTTTTAGTCCAAGGATGTGGCCACCCTTGTGGAGACTTTGCAAAGTTCTCATTTTGACGTGGGCTAGTCGGCAGTGCCATAACCAACCTGCGTTGGCCTTTCTGAAAAGACACATCGGGCCTGTAGTGTTTTTCCCGAGAGGTCCACCACGTACAGGTCATTTTCGACATATCCCACGAAAGCAACTTTTAGAGACTTTCTCCACAAGAGTACCACCAAATCAGCATCAATAAAAACTGGAAAGCCCATCTTACCAAGGGCGCGAACTGAAAGTATTGTAACCGAGGGTCTCAACAAGCATGACGTCCACGAGAGAGATATCGTGAGAAACCACAACTTTGCCGAGACCCAATACCTCATATTTTCACTTGTCACCATAGGAGACAGTTATCTGATCATCATTTGGCTGCATCTTTGTGATGATCTCCTTGATTCCGGTCATATGGCTTGTGCACCCGCTATCGAGTACCCATTTAGACCCACCGAAAGCATAGCCCTGCAAGAAAGTTACTTCTTGGTTTTAGGTACCCATTTTTCAATGGGTCCTCTCATGTTAGTGACAAGGGTTTTGGGAACCCAAATAGACCAAGATATGTAACTATCAAAAGGACCTACATAGCTAGCATAGACATCACCATAGTAATCACAAAATAATTCCTAGTTAGGATTATTAGCCCCTACAAAACCATCATAGTTAGTCTTGTCATTAGTGGTGGTGCTAGTCTTCAGTTGAGAAGTTTTGCTCTTCTTCTTCTTGTTACTGTTCTTCTTCTTTGTCTTGGGAACATAACCAAGACCCTCCCTTCCATTGTTTGTCCTTTTCTTGCGAAGTACCTCATCTAGAACTTCTTTACCTTTATGTTGAGATCCCTTTACAAGTTCTTCTTGTCCACAAGATGGAGTAGAGGTGCTGGGCATGTCATACTTCTCCAATTGAGTTTGGAGCTGGTCACGAGACTCATTTAGAGTAGAATGTTCACTCTCCAATGCCTTGTGAGCAATGTCAAGTTTCTCAAACTTCTCCGAGAGTCTAGCATGAGCAGCCCCAAATTCAATCTTTTCCTTCTTTAGTTTCTTTACCTTAGCAAGAGTGTTGCCACGTTCTTTGATGAGCTGAGCAACAACCTCTTCATGGGACTCCTCGATTGACTCGAGTCTCTCTTCCAAGGATACTCGAGCTTCCTCTTCTTCTTCCAAGGCATTCTTCAAGGAGGCTATCTCCAAGGCATCTTCTCTTTCAATTCTACCCTTTTCTTTGAGGAGATCTTCGGATTGGGGAAGTTGACTCATAAGAGCATCAAAATGAAGTTTGTGCTCACCTTGCAAGTTAGTGAAAAAGTTGTCCAAAGCAATAACTTCTTCTTTTATCTTAATACTAGTATGATCATCCATATCCATATTTATGTTAGTCTTAGGATATGAAGAAATAGAAGATGATACCTCGGACCCTCTTGCCATAAGGCAGGTGACGTTGTTGTTGATGACGTTTTCGTTTGGAGAGTCGAAGAGTGGTGACGGAGTAGATGTGGTGGCTATAGCAGCCACCTCACGAGTACTATCTTCATCCTCTTCATCTTCACTTGCAGAGGAATATTCTTCTTGTGCCACCAAGACAATCTTGGGTTGCTTCTTGTAAGGACCATTCTATTTGATAAATGGCTTCTTTCGAGGTGCCTTGGATTTTTCTTTCAGGATGAGCCTGCCACCATTGTCTTCTCTATTTTGATATTGACACTCAGCCACAAAGTGTAACCTATCTCCACAATTGTAGTATGTTCTCAGTTTTGGGCCATTCTCTCTTCTTCCACTTGACCCATTCTTGCGCTTGAGTTCCGACTTGGCCTTGGATGGATCTTTCCAAAAGTTCCTTGCATAGAAAGCCATCTACTCCCCATGAGCACGCTTGACTTCCTCGGGACAACCCATGGAGACACCCTTGTATCCTCTTTCATCCTCATCTTGCTCAACAACATTTGCTTTTAGAGCAACATTGACCCCCTTTTGCATTCCAATAGCTAGGGCACGGGAATCTTCAGCATTCTTAGCTACAACCTTGAATGATGCCATTTCTTGCATGAATTTATTGGAAGTCATTTGATGGTAGTTGTGTCTACCTTGCAAGCTCTTCAAGTCCATTGGCTCAAAAGGCATTAGAGCACTCACATATTTCCTTTTTTATCCAAGCATCATCAATGTGAGTGGCTCCATGCTTTCCAAATGTTGTTACAATGCCCTTGAGCCTTCTATACATATCTTCATGGTCTTCACCATCCAACATGTAAAATCCTTTAGCTTCATTGCTAAGGGCATCTCACAGGATCGTATAGGCACATAGAGGGGGGGTGAATAGGTGCTACTCGAAATTTTACTCTTTTAAAATTTAGGGTTTGACACAAAAGGTAAATTCTCTGGATTATGCAACTAAGGTGAATTTACCTATATGACAACCTAGCACAAGTACTAAACAAGAACTAGATAAGTAAAGTGCGGTAAAGGATAGAAGTAACCAAAGTGGAGAACTCGGAGACACAAGGATTTGTTTCCCGTAGTTCCTTCCTTTTGAAGGGAGGTACGTCTACGTTTGGAGAGGGGGTGGTTTCAAACCACCAACGCCACGAGAGGCCTCCCTTGTTCTCCGATGAACCTCACCCCAATGGGTTCGATTCACCTCTTCCACTATACGGCAACCTTCGAGGTGGAAGCCGGCACCTTTAAAACGAGTTTGGGGCACACATCCACAACTTAATTAGAGGCTCCCAAATACAAGCAAGATGTCAAACAATCAAAGACAAGCTTGTAAGAACCAAATCAAAAGCTAGGGTTTCCAAAGAAACACTAGAGCATGGGGCCCTCAAGTAAATGAGGGGGAAATGAAGATCTCTCTTGGCGAAGCTGTAGATCAAGGCCCCCTCCTTCGATTCTCCAAAGATCAATGACTTTGGATGGTTGCATGAAGAGATCTTATTGATTTGGAGGCTCAAATGGGCATGGTGTTCTTGAGGTGGACGAGTAGCAGGAGGAAGGGTATAAGGTCCTCTATTCATAGCCCTTCACTCCAATGAACCGTATTCTGACCGTTGGAGAAAAGTTAGATCGGAGACTCCGGTCTGCACACCAGAGACTCTGATTTACACCGGAGAATCCGGTCAATCTCTGGACCAGCCTCCGGACCGTTGAACAGAATGACCCAGCCCTCCTGTGAGCCAAGTGGACCGGAGACTTCGGTCCCTCTGCACCAGAGACTCCGGTCTGAGGCAAGGACCGGAGACTCAACACCTTCTTCCGGACCAAGCTCCGGACCACCTCTCTAGCTGACCCAGGCAGGAAACATGAACCCCCTCCGAAGACTCCTAGGGAAACTCTGGACCACACCGGAGACTCCGATCCAGGCAGACCGGAGACTCCGGTCTAGAATTCCCAGGAGTCAAGCACATATGCAGGGAATGTTCTACAGGCCAAAGGTCCTTTGCACTTTGTAATATATCAACCTGTAGACAATAGCAAACTGTAACAAGGCTATACTTGTTGTTAACGAACACCAAAAGTGATTATGACAGTAAGTGTCCTTTCAATCTCCCCCATTTTGGTGTTCGATGACAACAAGTGATTTTGCATGGAAAAAGATTTGCAATGACTTATGACAGAGTATGAACATGCTCCCCCTAACTATGTGCACAAAGATAAACATGTAAAGCAAGCATGGTAGGTAGAACATGGATAACACATAGTTCTCACACGAGTTAAAGTAATGTAGGAGCACCCACAAAGTCACACACAAATAGCAAATAGTGTCTCGCAATAATATAAGGCAAATAGGTACGAAGGTCGAGATAGAAAATAAGAATCAAATAGCCCAAGCCCATGCAAATCCCGATGACAGTGTCTTCTCCCCCTTTGGCATAGAAACGCCAAAAAGGGAAAAGACCTAAGCTAGCGCCCCAACGGATCAGTAGTCCTCATCATCATCCTCCTCGTCCTCCTCATCCATGTCATGATCCTCATCATCATCACCATAGTCCTCATCACCATCTGGAGCTGCAGGTCCTTTGCCGTGAGGGCGAGAAGAGGAGGTACCTTGGTACCCATATCCAGACGTGACATCAGAAAAGTTCTTCCAATCCACCAAGTTGTCCTGTTGGGCATTCCATGCCCAAAAGAAATAGTGTAATCTGACTTGGTGGATGGTTGAGCGTCATGCTCATCAGTGTACTCATCCTCACCTTCCTCATCATTCACTTCACCCTGAGCCTTGATCTCCTTGAATAGTTTCTCTATGTGACGGTTGCTCTTGTAGGAGGCATGCCATTTCTTATGGATGTCCACATTCATGCAACACAAGGTCCTCTCCCAGAATGAGGCCTTCTTGACCTTCTCATGAACATAGTCACATGCCATGGGAGGAAGAGGTGCATTGGAAGCATTCTTCCTCCAAGCCCTAGTAGGAGAGGGGGCCATCTCGGTCTCTGAGATCTCCTCCTCCACATGGGAATGGGAGCGTCTAGGAGGAGCCCTCATGTCCCCCTTCTGCTGCAGAGATACAAGAGTGTGCTCGGTAAGGTTGGGAGGCAAGGCAAGTGGAGAACCATGTTCCTGTGTGTTGATGAGTCTCATGACAAGTGGTGCATATGGGGGAGCCTTCTTGTATAAAATGGCATGGTACATCTCCTCAAATATGTAATCCATAACATTAATAGGATCTGCATCTACCTCGGGGCCAGCCATGTAAATCCTGTGGGTATGATACAACAAGTTGACCAAACCACATCTGATGTCATCATCATTCCCAGCACTAGGGGAAATGGTCTGGCGGAAGATCCTCAACATCAGATTGTAGAGAGGCTTGAGTCCCTTGGACCCGCCCATAACACCCTCGCTGCCATAAAAAGGGGCAAGCTTGTTCTTGTTCACCCCAAGAGCTACTGAGTGCATGTGTACCCCAACATGAGTGGACATTGAAGGGAATATGCTCGAGAGGCAGTAATAAAGTGGTTATTATCTTATTCCATGTTTATGATAAATGTTTATTCTGCATGCTATAATTGTGTTAATTGGAAACGTTAATACATGTGAGTTTAATAAACAAAATACAAAGTTCCTAGTAATGCCTCTCATACAAACTAGCTCGTTGATTAACAAGATGATCAAGGTTTCCTGATCATGGACATTGGATGTTGTTAATAACGAGGTCATAACATTGGTGGAATGATGTGATGAACATTCATCCGAAGTATAGCATTACGATCAGATTCATTATGTTTATATTTCTATAACATCATACGAAGTAATCTTAGTCCTTAGACCATGAGATCATGTTAATTTCTAACACCGGAAGAGTATCTTGATAACATCAAACGTCACACCATAACAGGGTGACTATAAAGGTGGGTTCAGTGCTACGAAGGTGTTATCGTGAGGCTCATGGATCAAGAGTGGAATTTTTCCATCTCGATGACGGATAGATATACTCTGGGCCCTCTCGGTGATATCACATTGAAATAGCTTGCAAGCAAGTGATGTGATCACTAGAATGTTATATCACAGGAACGAGAAAAGAGTGCATGTCGGTAACGAGATCAAACTAGGTATTTGGATGCCAATGATCGAATCTCAGACATGTAATATATCGCGAGACAAAGGGATTTAGTTACGACGTTAAAGGTTCACACGATCACAAGGGTCATTGTTGAATATGTGGGAGTCAGTACGGATCTCCAGGTCTCGCTGCTGATTATTGATCGGAGAGGGATCTCGATCATGTCTGCATTATTCGCGAACCGTAGGGTGACACACTTAAGGGATACCGACACCATTTGGAGCAAATATGTTTCAGATAAAGATTTAAGAAAGCACTGGAATCATTTTGATGGAAACCGGAATTGTTTCGGGTGAAATTGCAGAAGCTGGTTCTGCATGTGATATTGAAATGTTGCAGGGGGTTTTATGTGAATGTTTGTTAATTAATGTAATTAACAAAATTCTGAATAAAATAAATAAAATAGCTTTATTTAATGAGAGCTTGCATTAAATTTGGTGGAAATTTAATGCATGAGTGAGTGGAATTTTGAGTGGAGGCTTTTTATGGGAGTGGGAGCTCCACCCACATGAATGTGGAAGAGGTGGGGGCACCACCATGGATGCCACGCCATGGCCCTTGGGTGCCCCCCTCTCACCTATAAAAGGCTCCCCTCTCCTCCTCACAAAATACACCTCCTCGTGAAGGATCTCTCTCCCCCTCTAGTTATTCCCCATGGTCTCGGATTAGCGAGATACATGTTCTCGGTGGCTTTATCTAGAAAGGAGTTGTTGCTTCCGCTGCTTTGCTAGAGCGAGGGACGGAGTTTTTTGGGGTACCGAACGTGTGTGCGATCACGGATGCATCGCTGCTTTATGGTGCTGGACATGGTGGTGCTGGACTTGCTGGAGCTGGATCTGATGGACGTGTTGGAGCCGGACCTGCTGGACTTCATCACGATCTTGAGATCGGCAAGTGTACGACTACATCATCCACGAGTTCCAACTCGTTAACAAAGCTTTGTTTTCTTTGAGGGTAAGTTCTCTATGGATGTATATCCACCTGTTGCTTGTATCTAGTAGATAGATCTTGGCATATAGTTCCCATCGTAGGAAATGTTTTGTTTTCTATGTTGCAAACCCAACAGACACGCCCTGGAAGGTCTCAAATATGGCCTCAACAAAGTCATAGAAAGTTGTAGAGCAGCGGTGAGATCCATTCATCCAAGTCATAGTCCTGGCTTGGTTAGTCCCAAACACAACTGTGGCGTAAAATTGCTGCACAAGGGTGATATTGTAGTCTTCACGGAGCTCCATCAAGTTGAACAGCCCTAACTTCTCACTAATCCATAGTGCATCCGAGAAGTAGGAGCTCTTCCTCATCTGTTCGACACTCAGGCACTTCTAGGGGCACACAGGAGATCTCTTGAGCACGTTGTAAATGTCTTTCATGAAGACAACTTGCTCCTTCCTCCAATAGCATGGGTCCTCGCTGTTGCGAGGTAATGCATAGAAGGCAGTCTTGCGCAGCTCACGGTACTCCTGCTTTGACATGCGGGCCAAAGACTAAAGGTTGTCGTATGTTGCCCTCTTGGCACGGTTCTCTTCCTCAGCCCTTTCCTCCTCCCTCCTCATATAGGCTACATCACGGGCCTGCTGTCTCCGGTTGGACGAGGGCATAATGTACTAACCCTCAGACTCATCATAGCAAGGATCTGCTCTCTTCATCTTGGCCTTGGTGCGAGGGGGATGACGAGAGCCAGAACCTGTGAACAGAAGTGAGGGAGATAGCATGGAGGTAAGTATATATGTCCCAAGGAGGCAGCACAGGACCCTTGAGGCATTGCAAGATATGTTTGATCCAAACCACACCGGA
The DNA here is from genome assembly GCA_910589775.1 of Avena eriantha. Classification (NCBI taxonomy): domain Eukaryota; kingdom Viridiplantae; phylum Streptophyta; class Magnoliopsida; order Poales; family Poaceae; genus Avena; species Avena eriantha. The sequence continues at coordinate 316,880,567 of OU342746.1, forward strand.
GACTGCATGGTCCACACCGGAGTCTCCGGCTCAGACCGGAGTCTCCGGATCAGACCAGAGTCTCCGGTGCAAGGGACCAGAGTCTCTGGTCCTGAGGCTAGAGTCTCCGGTCGGGAGACTCGGGAGTAGACCAGGGAGGCTCCAGTTGTGTTGAATCCAATAGATCGGGAAGGGCAACAATGGTAAAGTGCTTGTGTGCACACAAACAAGAGATTCTCGTGGGCAAAAAATAGTACCAATCCTCAAAAACAAAGCAAGGGATGAACCCAAGGTGAGAAAAGAGGAGGAGAGGTACTAGATCTATCCATGGGATTGATTCCACCGTTGGGAATCACCCAATGGTGGAGGGGAGAATATTGGCCAGTGGCACAGCGGATCCCGGGGGCTTCTTGACCTCTGGGAAGGAGATTTGGGGGTGGAGGCGACGGGGTAGAGAGGGGAGGACGGGGGTGGATGAATGAAACTGTCTGTTTCAGTTCACCCCGTCCTCCCTCTAAGTGGCCAGAAACCGTCCGGACCGGAGACTTCGGTCTACACCAGAGACTCTGGCCCACACCGGAGACTCCGGTTTGAGCACACCGGAGACTCCAGTCTTCCTCGACCAAAAACTCCAAGATTTGTGAATGGGGACATATATTAGATAGAGAGATTTTACAGGACAGTGAGTAGGCTTGGGTTAAGATGACATAATGTGAAAAATCAAGGAAACCACAGAAATCTATTCAAATGTTCATTAACGTGCCAAATAAACCCGAACTAAGAACCAACTCTTCAATGAGAAGAGGGTGGTGGCCGAAGCCACCATGTAAAAGTTTGTGGCATGACACCACGAAGAATTATCCTTGGGTTCATAGCCACTACTCAACAATGATGCTCACATATCACTAAATGATATTAAGAGGATTGAATTTCTTAATGTTGGCATTGTGGGGGGAGGGATAGTCCAATGTATTAGAACCGCACTCCCCCTATCTCCATGCCTGCACATAAACCAAATAAGGGTCAAGATATAGGGTAGTATGCAAGATGATCAAGTCAAGCTCCTAGAATCTACGATATTAAGTTCATTCCTCAAATAACAAAACCTTGCTTCATCAAGTGGCTTCATGAAAATGTCGGCAAGTTGGTCTTTGGTTGAGACATAGGATAGCTCAATATCACCTCGAGCAACATGATCTCTAATGAAGTGATGACGAATCTCAATATGCTTTGTCCTTGTATGATCCACTGGGTTATAGGTAATCTTGATAGAACTTTCATTGTCACATAGAAGAGGCACTTTGTCACAATGGACACTGTATTCCTTTAAAGTTTGCCTCATCCATAGCAATTGTGTACAAGCACTAGCAGCTGCCACATACTCGGCTTCGGTGGTGGAGAGAGATATACAATTTTGCTTCTTAGAAGACCAACACACCAAGGACCTCCCAAGGAATTGGCAAGCCCCGGAGGTTGATTTCCTATCATCCTTGTCACCAGCCCAATCCGAATCCGTGTATCCACAAAGAGAGAAAGTTGAGCCCCTAGGATACCAAATACCATAGTCTAGGGTATGAACCAAATATCGAAAGATTCTCTTGACTGCCATCAAATGGCTTTCTTTAGGAGCCGATTGATATCTTGCACACACTCCTACACTCAACACAATATCGGGTCTAGATGCACAAAGGTAAAGCAAAGAGCCAATCATGGACCGGTATACCTTTTGATCCACATCTTTACCATTTGGGTTAGTTCCAGATGATTCTTTGTTGCCATGGGAGTGGGAGCTCCATTTAGGTCTTTCATGTTGAATCTTTTGAGCATATCTTGAGTATACTTGGCTTGGTTGAAGAATGTTCCTCCTCTCACTTGCTTGATCTCAAAACCAAGAAATACTCTCAATTCTCCCATCATAGACATCCTGAACCTATCAGTCATAAGCTTTGAGAATTCATCATTGAACGCTTTGTTAGATGAGCCAAAGATAATATCATCTACATAAATTTGGCATACAAAAAGTTCCCCATTGACCTTCTTAGTAAAAAGAGTGGGATCGATTTTCCCAACCTCAAACCCACGATCTAACAACAACTCTCTAAGGTGCTCATACCATGTGTGTGGGGCTTGTTTGAGCCCATAGAGTGCCTTATCAAGTTTGTAGACGTGGTTTGGAAAGTTGGGATCCTCAAACCCCGGGGGTTGCTTCACATATACTAACTCATGCAATGGACCATTAATAAATGCACTTTCTACATCCATTTGTTGTAATTTAAATTTATGATGTGCCGCATAAGCAAGAAGGATACTGATGGACTCAAGGTGAGCCACGGGTGCATAAGTCTCTCCATAATCAATGCCTTCAATGTGAGAGAACCCTTGTGCAACCAATCTTGCCTTGTTCCTCACCACAATTCCATGCTCATCTTGCTTGTTCTTGAAAATCCACTTGGTGCCTATAACATTGCAGCAATCTTTTGGCTTTTCAACTAACTTCCATACTTTGTTTCTCTCAAAGTTGTTGAGCTCTTTGTGCATTGCATCCAACCAATCCGAATCTTCAAGAGCTTCCCATACTTTCTTTGGTTCCACCATGGAAATGTGTGCTTGGTTCTCACCAAAGTTCTTCAGTAGAGCTCAAGTAGATATCCCTCTTCTTAGATCTCCTACCACATTTTCAAGAGTGTGGTCTCTTAATTCCAATATTCTATCCATTCTACCTTGGCGACGAGTTTCGATCTCCTTGTTGTTTCTTGGGGGGGGTCACTTCATCATTTTTGTCCTCGTCTTGACCATCAACTTGACCTTGATCATCATTGGAATTATTCTCTTCTACAAGAGGCAAAGATTGACCTTGGTCTTGATCAAGCATACTTCTAGACAGGCATTGAGATTTCCTTATGGCAGTTTCTACAGATCTTCCTTGTGTAATAGATTTAGCACCACTAGACATTCTGGCAAATGGAGACTCAAGTACCTCCTAGCTAGAGGTTTCTTCTCGATCAGCAGGTTGAGGGTCCACAACTTGTCTTTGGCATGGGTCATTGTCCTCCTTGATAGGAGCTTGTTGATGTTGTGAAGATGAGGGCTCCACTTGAGTAGAGCATAGTTCTTATCGATCCGCCATAAGGGGTTCCTCAACAGGGCGGATGAAACCCGCACCCATTCTTCCTGTGGCATCCTGAGGCATTTCATCATCTACATCATAGACATCAACGCGCCCCGCTTGGGAACCATCATATTCTTCAAACACCACACTACAAGATTCTATGACGGTTCCGGAGAGCTTGTCATAGATTCTATAAGTTTGGGATTTGAGACCATAACCAACAAAAATACCCTCTAATGCTTTGGAATCAAACTTGGACAAACGAATACCCTTAATGCGATAGAAGCACTTACAACCAAACACCCAGAAGTAAGAAACATTGGGCTTGTTACTGGTAAGGATTTCATATGGAGTCTTGATCAATTCTTTGGGGAGATAGAGACGGTTTGATGCATGGAATGCGGTAGAGATAGCTTCAGCCCAAAAATTGTATGGAGATTTAAATGCCGCCAACATAGTCCTTGCCATATCAATAAGAGTCCGGTTCTTCCTCTCAGCTACACCATTTTGTTGAGGGGTATATGCAGCGGAATATTGATGTTTTATTCCCTCGTCACTAAGAAATCCATTCAATGTGTAGTTCTTGAACTCGGTACCATTGTCACTTCTTATTGTCAATACTGGGACATTGTGTTGATGTTGAGCCATGTTGATGAAGTCAATGCAGTTCTCATGTGTCTCACTTTTCAGCTTGAAAAAATATACCCAAGTGTATCTTGAGTAGTCATCAACAATCACCAAGCAATATTTCTTCCCACCAAGACTTGCATGAGAAGGAGGACCAAAGAGATCCACATGAAGGAGCTCCAAGATCCTCTTGGACTTGATGTAGTTCTTTCGCTTGTGGGGAGAATCATGCATTTTTCCTTCAACACATGCCCTGCAAACACAATCTTTGGGAAAGAAAACATTTTATTTTAATCCAACAATATGACCATCCTTGTGGAGGCTTTGCAAAGTTCTCATGTTGACATGGGCTAGATGGCGATGCCATAGCCAACCCACATCGGCCTTTCCGAATAAGTACATCGCACTTGTAGTGGTCTTCCATGAGAAGTCACAATGTTTGCTTTGCCAAAGATCGTGAGAAGTCCACCACATACAAGTCATTCTCGATGTACCCAAAGAAAGCAACCTTTAGAGACTTGCTCCACATGAGGATCACAATATCACTATCAATAAAGACGGCAAAGCCCGTCTTTCCAAGAGCATGGACTGGAAGTAAATTATAGCCAAGGGTCTCAACAAGCATGACGTCCACGAGAGTGATATCGTGTGCAACCATAACTTTGTCGAAACCCATTACTTTAGACTTTGACTTGTCGGCATATGTCACGGATATTTTATCAATATTTGGTCTCAACTCCTTCACACTAGATGCGCTTCCGGTCATATGACTTGTGCATCCACTATCAAGCACCCATTTTGACCCTCCAGAAGCATAGGTCTACAAAAGATCAAACTAGTTTTAGGTACCCATTTTTCAATGGTCATCTTTTGTTAGCAACAAGGGTCTTGGGAACCCAAATAGACCATGCAATATAACCATCAAATGGGCCAACATAATGTGCATACACATCACCATAATAATCACGCATTAAAACATAGTGAGGGTTAGCACTACCCGCAAAATCATCATGTGACATACTTTTGGCACTTGTGGGCTTACTTCCCACAATGAGTTTTTTCTTTTCTTGAGCGGGCTTGGCCTTCTTCTTCTTGTTGTTCTTTTTCTTCTTGGCTTTAGAGATAAATCCAATGCCCCCCTTTTCACCATTTGACCTTTGCTTTCTGAAGAGGTCATCTATAGACTTGTTTCCTTTGGGAAAGGAGGTCTTAGCTAGCTCCCCCTTTAACCTAGCATGTTCTTCAAGTGTATTTGTACAACTAGAAGGAATGAACGTACTAGGTGAGGGAGTATTGATCAATTGAGTTTGAAGCTTTTCACGAGACTTTGTGAGTGATAAGAGTTCACTTTCCAAGGCCTTGTGAGCCTTGTCAAGTGTCCTAAAGTCCTCGGCAAGTTTTTCATGAACAACATCAAACTCAATCTTGTCATTTTTAGCCTTTTTATATTTAGCAGTAGCATGATCACGTTCCTTGATGAGTTTATTAATAATGAGATCATTTGATTCATCAAGACCCTCTAGTTTAGTTTCAAGAAATATTCTAGTTTCTTGTTCTTATTCTAGAGCATTATTTAGAGCTTCTATCTCAATCGTGTGCTCTCTTCCTAATTGACATCTCTCATCTAGAAGTTCTTGTGTATGTGCAAGTTGATTAAAGAGGTCCATAACATGTTTCTTGTGTTCCCCTTGCAAGTTGTTCATGAACACATCAAAAGCAACTAATTCCTTTTTGACCTCAAGATATAACTCATCATCAAAATCATCATTGATTAAGGAGGTGGAGTGCGATGATGATAATACCTATGTTCCTCTTGCCATAAGGCAAGTGACGTTCTTGTTGGAGATATTCTCATTTGGAGAATCAAAGAGTGAGAATCAAGGGGTAGAGGTAGTGGCAAGAGCCTCCACACCACTTGATGTATCATCTTCTTCATCTTAATCATCATCATCATCATCGGAGGAGAACTCTTCATGTGTGATCAAGACAATTTCTCCTGGCTTCTTGTTGGTTGAATTCCTTTTGATGAAGGGTTTCTTGTAGGGAGCTTTGGGGGTCTTCTTCAACACAAGTTTACCCCCATGATCTTCTCTTTTCTCATAGGGACAAGCTGCAACAAAGTGAAAGCGGTCACCATAATTAAAGCAAGTTCTCAACTTGGACCCATTATCTCTTCTCCCATTGAGGTTACCTCTTCATTCCATTTCCATCTTGGCCTTGGCGGGATCTTTCCAAAAGTTTCTTGCATAGAAGGCCATGTATTCACCATGAGAAACCTTGACATCTTCAAGGTGGCTCATTGAAAGTCCCTCATCACTTCCTTCATCTTCATCATACTCCACAACCTTGGCCTTCAAGGCAAGATTGACACCACTACTCATTCCAATGGCACGAGCACATGCGTCTTTGGCGTTCTTGGCAGCAACATTGAAGGCGGCCATCTCTTGCATCACTTCATTGGAGGTCATGAGATGGTAGTTGTGTCTTCCTTGGAGACTCTTCAAGTCAGTAGGCTCGAAGGGCATGAGTGCACTCACATACTTCCTCTTGATCCACGCATCATCAATGTGAGAGGCACCAACATTCCTTCTTGAAGGCGGTGGCTGTGGATTTGAGTCTTCGATACATGTATTCATGATCCTCACCATCCTTCATGAAGAAACCTTCGGCCTCATTGCTTAAGGCATCATACCTATTTCTTCTCATACTCTAATTGCCAACAAACAAGTCAATGAGAGCATCCCAAGCTTCCTTGGCGGTGTTGTAGTGCTCAATGTGGGGAAAATCCTTTGGTCCCACTTATACATTGCAAATGTATCTATAATTTTTGATGTTCCATGCTTGGTTTTATCCACTTTCTTGTGTTTTTTTCCAATTTTGGAGTACTTTTCATATGATTTCTTGGACTAACCTATTAACAAGAGCCAGCTGCCTGTTTTCTGTTGTTTTTGGTTCCAGGAAAGTCAGAAAATGAATATTCTCGGAATTGGACGGGACAAAAACCAAAGTGCCTATTTTTCCGGAAGGGATCAAGTGCCAAAATACGAGACGGAGAAGGGCCAGGGGCCGGCCACATCACCTGGCCGCGCGGCCAGGCCTGGCCCGCGCCAGGGGGTGGTGTGGTGGCTCCCGGCACCCCCTCAGCCTCTCCTTCCGCCTATAAGTTGCCCTCGGGACGAAAACCCTAAGTACCCGATCAAAAATCCATGAAAGAGTCTGTAGCCGCCGTCATCTCCATCCCTAGATCGGGAGGGATCTGAAGCTCTTCCTGGCACCCTGCCGGAGAGGGGAATTCACCCTGGAGGCCTTCTTCATCACCATGCAAGCGTCCGGTGTGATGCGTGAGTAGTTCATCCTTGGACTACGGATCCATGTAGTAGCTAGATGGCTGGTGTCTCCTCCTTTGTGCGTTCATGTTTAGATCTTGTGAGCTCCATTCATGATCAAGATCATCCATTTGTAATTCATACATGTTGTGTTTGCGGGGATCCGATGGATATTGAGATGCTATTTCAGATTGATTATTGATTCTATCATGTGTTTGTTATTGGTGATCTTGCATGCTTTCTGTTGTTAGTAGCTATCTTGGCCAAGTAGATGCTCGCAACTCCAAGAGTTAGTATTTATGCTCGATAGTGGGTTCATGCCTCTGTTAATCCGGGGAAGTGACAGAAATCTCTAAGGTACTAGATGTGTTGTTGCTACTAGGGAGAAAACAACAATCAACAATCGTATTGTTTACTTTACACGCAGTTCATAAAGCAATAATCTGTTGCTTGCAACTTAATACTAGGGGGTTCGGATGATAACCTGAAGGTGGATTATTAGTCATAGATGCAGTTGGATGGCGGTCTATGTATTATGTTGTAATTCCCAATCAAGTCTCAGAGGAGTCAAGATGATTAGTATATGCATGTATTGCTTTCTCGGTGTTTGTCAATTGCCCCGTTGTAATTTGTTCACCCAGCATGTTATCTATCTAAGGAGAGCCACCTCTAGTGAACTATGGATCCCGGTCCTTTTCTTTACATACAATCTACAATCTTTTACTGCTTTGTGTTTACTTTCTGCAAACTTTTACTTCTTTCCATTCGATACGTTTAATCCTTTATTTTCCGCAAAACCTGGTGAGATTGACAACCTCATTGCAAGTTGGGGACATAGTTTTATGGTTGTGTTGTGCAGGTCTCCACGTTGCTACTAGCACCGGTAGTGCGCCCTGCCAAAGCTCAGCTAGTAACACCTTTGGGGTGTTTCCTTGCTCCTACTGGTTCTATTAAACCTTGGTTTCATAACTGAGGGAAAACTTGCTGCTGTGCTCATCGTACCTTCTTCTTGGGGTTCCCAACAAGCTCTACATCGAAAGTCGAGCGCATCAAGATTTTCTGGCGCCGTTGCCGGGGAGTCAAGGACATCTTCACAAGGGGAGTCCCTCATAACCAATCTCTTTACTTTTTTGTTTTTGTTTTGCTTAGTTTCTTTTTTCTTTGTTTGCTTGTTTTGTTCTTCAAAAAAACACAAAAAAAATTAGTTTTACTAGTTTGCTTTCTTATTTGAAAACCCCAAAAATGACTACTCTTGAAAACACTAAGTTGTGTGACTTCACTAGCACAACAACAATGATTTTATGAGCACACCTATTGCTCCACATGTGGCTGAAAATACTTTCTTTGAGATAAAACCTGCTTTGCTCAATCTTGTTATGAGAGAGAATTTTCTGGTATTGGTAATGAAGATGATGCTTCCCATCTAAATAATTTTGTTGAACTTTGTGAGATGCAAAAGCATAGGGATATAGATGGTGATATTATTAAACTGAAATTGCTTCCTTTCTCTTTGAGAGGAAAAGCTAAAGAATGGTTGAATTCCTTAACTAGGAATAGTATTGATTCTTGGACTAAGTGCAAAGATGCTTTTATTACAAAATACTATCCTCCTGCTAAGATTATATCCATGAGAAGTGAAATAATGAAGTTTAAACAACTTGATAATGAGCATGTTTCTCAAGCTTGGGAAAGAATGAAATCTTTGGTAAAGAATTGTCCCACTCATGGACTGACTACTTGGATGATCATCCAAACTTTTTATGCAGGATTGAACTATTCTTCAAGGAACCTATTGGATTCAGCTGCTGGAGGTACCTTTATGACCATCACTTTGGGTGCTGCAACAAAACTTCTAGACAATATGATGGTTAATTATTCTGAATGGCATACTGAGAGAGCTCCACAAGGTAAGAAGGTAAATTCTGTTGAGGAAACCTCCTCCTTGAGTGATAAGATTGATATAATTATGTCTATGCTTGTTAATGGGAAAGCCCATATTGATCCAAATAATGTTCCTTTAGCCTCTTTGGTTGCTCAAGAAGAGCAAGTTGACGTGAACTTCATAAGAAATAACAACTTTGGCAACAATGCTTATGGTAATAATGCTTATAGGAACAATTTTGGTAACAACAATTATAAGCCATATCCCCCAAACAATGGTAATGCTTATGGAAATTCTTACAACAATAATAAGAGTGCTCCCACTGAACTTGAAGTTATGCTTAAAGAGTTTATTAGTAAACAAACTGATTTCAATAAAACTATTGAGGAAAAACTCTCTAATGCTGAAAGAAATATAGCATCTTTGGCTGAAGCTCAATCTACTTTGAATAAAATGGATGCTAAACCTGAAACTAATGAGAATCCCTTTGCAGCTACTAATGCCATACAAGTAAGAATTGATGAAAATGTTAGACTATTAGCTGAATTACATGCTAAGTGGGAAAGAGAAGATGAAATTGCTAGAAACATTAGTGTTTCTACTATTACCACCACTAGTGTTGAGGCTAGTAATAGTTCTACTACTTTAGATGATAAAGTTGATTTTGATCTTGATGGTTGCAATATCTCGGAAGTTATTAAGTTCCTACAAAAGCTTGCTAAAATTCCTAATGCTAGTGCTATGAACATGGCTTTTACAAAACACATTACTGATGCTCTCATAAAGATTAAAGAAGAAAAGATGAAACATAAAGCTTCTATTCCTATAAAACAAGAAGATGGTTGGGAACCCATCATTAACATGAAAGTGAATGACTTTGATTTCAAAGCTTTGTGTGATCTTGATAGTAGTGTTTCTATTATGCCTAGAAGGATTTATGATATGCTTGATTTGCCTCCTCTTGAAGATTGTTATTTGAATATCCCACTTGATGATAATGCTAAAAAGAAACTCATGGGGAGTCTTAATGATGTTCTTATTATGGTTAACGATTCCTATGTCCCCGTTGATTTCTATGTTTTGGATGTTGAATACAATGCTTCTTGTCCTATTACGTTGGGAAGACATTTTCTTAGAACTGTTGGTGCCATCATTGATATGAAGGAAGGCACCATTAAATATCAACTCCCAATCAATAAAGGTATAGAACAATTACCTAAAAATAGAGAAAAGATTTCTTTTGCTTCTCCTATGAAAACAAAATTTGGTCTTAATGCTTCTTCATTTGAGAATACTTGATTCTTTCTTTGCTTCTTATGCCTAACTTAAAGGCGTTAAAGAAAAGTACTTGTTGGGAGATAAGCCAAGAGTTTTAGTTGAGTCTTGGAAGTTATTACCTCTGTAATAACCTCTCCTTATCCTTTTTATTTTCTTTTTGTGCCAAGAGTAACCTCTAATGAGAGTGAAGTAATGATTGGGAAAGTTGCTGTCCCGAAACAGATTTCTGTTCTTCACCGTAAAAATTCCTGAGAGATCTCTGTACGTCGGAATAAACTGTAATTTTTGGTGCTTCTGCTACAGGTTGTTATCTAACTTTTTCTAGTTCAACACTTTTATATTGGAGCAACACAAGGTCTTCGAAAAAATTCGTCTTTACCTGCTGGTCTGTTTTGATAGATTTCTGCCATTTTCTGCATTTGCTTCTTGTTGGTTCCTTCTTGAAATCTTTTGGGGAATTGAGATTTTTGAGGGAAGTGCTACAGTATCTAGTGTTCTAATGGAAGTTTATTTGGTGTTAGAACTGAACCTTGAGACTTATTTATCTTGAGTGCACTGATGTTGCTAATGAGATTGTGTGAAGTTTTGTATGAAGGAAAAATTTCAAGTGTATGGAAGGAATGAGTAATGAGATGAAGGATGGACTAAATCTCAAGCTTGGGGATGCCACGCGTGTCACCCCAAGAAATATCCAAGAAGTACAAGCGTCAAAGCTTGGGGATGCCCAAGGCATCCCCTTCTTCATCAATAAAAATCCCAGGTTTCTTCCAAACGCTTCATTTTTATTGTTTCATGCACAGTTGTGTTTTTCTTGGAGCGTCTTCTTTTTCGTTTTTGTTTTGGTTTTTAGTTTGCTTGGTTTGCTTAGTTTTCTGAATAAGTTGGTTGGACCCCCTCTTTCATACATTGGTTTGCAAATAGTTTGGTTTGGTTTGGAAAAGAGTAGGAAAGCTCATGCTTATATGGGAAAAATAGCTCGTTTTTGACTGTGGCTATGCTTTGTCATGCCATGCTTGATATTGTTTTGGCTTTATGCTTATTATTCCTTTCTGTAGCATGACTTGTTATAAACAATTGAAGATTGCTTAATGTGCCTTGGATGAATCATGCGTTGTTTTAGCATATTAAAGCATAGTATAGCGGTATTCTCCTTTGATGCTTTATTTCGGTTAACTTGGCACATGTTCACACCATGTTATGACTATCTCAAGTCACCATAGCCTTTATGATCCTTTAGTTTTCAACTTGTAGTATCACTTTATGCTTTGATCAATGATGTTTTGTCGCTCTGCATGATTATGGCCATTGTTGCTCTCTTAGTTTGTCGCTCCCAGTATTTTGCTAGCCTCCACAACAAAGTATGAGTTCCACTCATGCATCCAACTCCCTAAACCAAGTTTTCCAAAGAGTCCACCATACCTACCTACTAGCTTATGCTATTCCAAGTACATTCATGTTTTTGTTTACCTTCCACTTGTTATGAGAAAACTAGTGATTAAAGCTCTCACGAACTTGATGGCACACTTTACTTTACTTGCCTCTAATAAACTTGAACCATTGGGTCCTTCTTTGTTGCGTATATGCTTGCGCTTTATAAGTTGAAATTAGCAGAACCATGTTTCATGGGGAACGCTTTCAACATTGCACTTGTACTTTGTACCCCGTTGATATCATGTTCTTTTGCTTACGGATCCCGGCGGTGTGAAATAAAAGTGTAACTTGTATGACATGGAGTTTGTATGTGTGTTAGAGAAACGCGTGGGCCGCTATCCTAAGCCATGCCTAATCATGGTGGAAACTTGCAGCATCACCATAATGAGCACTCTATGAAGCATCCTCAATAAAAACCTATGCAAATAGCAAATAAAAAGATCGCTAAGATGCTCATTGTCTGCTTGCCTTGTCATTTTGATTATGGGAAAGCTCCCGTATCATGTGCAAGGGGTACCCCGTTGGCGGTTCTTAATGATACACATATACTTACAATGACAAGAGCTTACTCGTGACTGAAGTTGAGTAGCATGAGGATCGGTCTTCGTAAGTAAGGGGCATGAGATTTCGGTTTATAACTTGTCAAGCATATCCTCTTAGTTGTGTCACTTTAACCTTAATCACCTTAAAGATGCTTATGATAGGGGCAATGAGAGCTGAAAGCTATAAGTACCATAATTTTTGGAAGCTCTTTATGAGACTTGAATCCCTACTTCCTTTTACAAAAGGCCTTTCTTCCACCATTATATTGAGTCTCCACCTTCTATCCTTATGCACTACTTTGAGAGCATAGTGGCCATTCTTAGTTCTATGTGCATTGTCCCAAGACTAGTTGATTGATGCATAACTTGTTATTGCTTGTTTTAAACTATTGTATCTAGTCACTCTTATGAACTTTGAAGGTGTCATATGCATTTATATTTGCTACTCTATTGAGGGACAAGTTGAATACTATTATGCAATGTTTTCTTTATGTGAAACAAACAAACGTCTTGCAAAGCATTGTTATTCATGAAACTTTTGTTTGTGCCTTTTCATGTTGCATCATAGTTTCTTTGCTTATTGCTAGAACTTTTTCTTTCATGTTATGATTGAAGTACTATGATCCTAGCTTTGAATGTTTTGAAAATACTTTGATCAAGTCTTTGATGGTGCATGTCACCTCAAAAATTATTTCTTTTTATCACTTACCTACTCAAGGACGAGCAGGAGTTAAGCTTGGGCATGTTGATACATTGAAAATGTATCTATAATTTTTGATGTTCCATGCTTAGTTTTATCCACTTTCTTGTGTTTTGTTCCAACTTTGGAGTACTTTTCATATGATTTCTTGGACTAACCTATTAACAAGAGCCACAGTGACAGCTGCCTGTTTTCTGCTATTTTTGGTTCCAGGAAAGTCAGAAAATGAATATTCTCGGAATTGGATGGGACAAAAGCCAAAGTGCCTATTTTTCCAGAAGGGATCAAGTGCCAGAATACGAGACGGAGAAGGGCCAGGGGCCGGCCACACCACCTTGCCGCGCGGCCAGGCCTGGCCCATGCCAGGGGGTGGTGTGGTGGCTCCCGGCACCCCCTCGGCCTCTCCTTCCGCCTATAAGTTGCCCTCGGGACGAAAACCCTAAGTACCCGATAAAAAATCCACGAAAGAGTCTATAGCCGCCGTCATCTCCATCCCTAGATCGGGAGGGATCTGCTCTTCCCGGCACGCTGCCGACGAGGGGAATTCACCCTGGAGGCCTTCTTCATCACCATGAAAGCCTCCGGTGTGATGCGTGAGTAGTTAGATGGCTGGTTTCTCCTCCTTTGTGCTTTCATGTTTAGATCTTGTGAGCTCCATTCATGATCAATATCATCTATTTGTAATTTATACATGTTGTGTTTGTGGGGATCCGATGGATATTGAGATGCTATTTCAGATTGATTATTGATTCTATCGTGTCTTTGTTATTTGTGATCTTGCATGCTTTCCGTTGTTAGTAGCTATCTTGGCCAAGTAGATGCTCGCAACTCCAAGAGTTAGTATTTATGCTCGATAGTGGGTTCATGCCTCCGGTAATCTGGGGAAGTGACAGAAATCTCTAAGGTACTAGATGTGTTGTTGCTACTAGGGAGAAAACAACAATCCTTTGTTTATAGAACAATCGTATTGTTTACTTTACACGCAGTTCGTAAAGCAATAATCTGTTGCTTGCAACTTAATACTGGAGGCGGTTCGGATGATAACATGAAAGTGGATTATTAGTCATAGATGCAGTTAGATGGCGGTCTATGTCTTATGTTGTAATTCCCAATCAAGTCTCAGAGGAGTCAAGATGATTAGTATATGCATGTATTGCTTTCTCGGTGTTTGTCAATTGCCCCGCTGTAATTTGTTCACCCAGCATGTTATCTATCTAAGGAGAGCCACCTCTAGTGAACTATGGATCCCGGTCCTTTTCTTTACATACAATCTACAATCTTTTACTGCTTTGTGTTTACTTTCTGTAAACTTTTTACTTCTTTCCATTCGATACGTTTAATCCTTTGTTTTTCGCAAAACACGGTGAGATTGACAACCTCATCGCAAGTTGGGGACAAAGTTTTGTGGTTGTGTTGTGCAGGTCTCCACGTTGCTACTAGCACCGGTAGTGCGCCCTGCCAAAGCTCAGCTAGTAACACCTTTGGGGTGTTTCCTTGCTCCTACTGGTTCGATTAAACCGTGGTTTCATAACTGAGGGAAAACTTACTGCTGTGCTCATCGTACCTTCCTCTTGGTGTTCCCAACGAGCTCTACGTCGAAAGTCGAGCGCATCACCCACTCCAAGTTGTATCATGTGCAAGGCAGTCACATTGAGTTGGCTATTGACCACTTCTCTTCTAGTCAAGTTGGTTGGATCCTTAATTTTGAGTGCTTCTTCAATAATATTCCATAAATCAATGCAAGAGCTGCTCACATGAGATTTCATTAAAACTTGCCATTGAGCAAAAGTATGTGCAGCTAACTTAGGTGGGTCGCCTCTATTATTTATATGTGGGTGAGGGATAGGAGGGTCGGGAGAGTACCATCCGGGAACCGCATGGTGCTCTTCCTTCCCATCAACCCTTTTGGTGGTGGAGTTAGTGGAATTATGTTCATCCCCCGCCACTTCCTCCAAAGGCTTAGCCGGAGCATTAGCCTTTTGGGTTAGGTGGTGTTTCCTCTTGAGAGGGAGGAGATGAGGTTTGCTCATCCCTAACAAGTTGCTCAATGAGTTGGCACAACTGTTGGATTTCGTTGCCCAAGGTAGAACTCAAGCTTGTTTCCAACTTCTTGAGATCTACCATGATCACCGAATGGCTAGCCTCACTTTCTCCCTCCTCTGTGTTGCCCATAATCTCTTAGGAGGTTAAGCCCGAATAAAGAGCCGAGGCTCTGATACCAATTGAAAGGATCGTATGGGCACCTAGAGGGGGTGAATAGGTGCTACTCCAAATTTTACTCTTTTTCAATTTAGGGTTTGACACAAAAGGTAAATTCTCTAGATTATGCAACTAAGGTGAATTTACCTATACGACAACCTAGGACAAGTACTAAGCAAGAAATAGATAAGTAAAGTGCGGTAAAGGATAGAAGTAACCAAAGTGGAGCACTCGGAGACACAAGGATTTGTTTCCCGTAGTTCCTTCCTTTTGAAGGGAAGTACGTCTACGTTTGGAGAGGGGGTGGTTTCAAATCACCAACACCACGAGAGGCCTCCCTTGTTCTCCGATGAACCTCACCCCAATGGGTTCAATTCACCTCTTCCACTATACGGCAACCTTCGAGGTGGAAGCTGGCACCTTTACAACGAGTTTGGGGCACACATCCACAACTTAATTGGAGGCTCCCAAATACAAGCAAGTTGTCAAACAATCAAAGACAAGCTTGTAAGAACCAAATCAAAAGCTAGGGTTTCCAAAGAAACACTAGAGCATGGGGGACCTCAAGTGAATGAGGGGGAAATGAAGATCTCTCGTGGTGAAGTTGTAGATCAAGGCCTCCTCCTTCAATTCTCCAAAGATCAATGACTTTGGATGGTTGGATGAAGAGATCTTATTGATATGCTGGCTCAAATGGGCATGGTGTTCTTGAGGTGGACGAGCAGCTGGAGGAAGGGGATAAGGTCCTCTATTTATAGCCCTTCACTCCACTGAACCATTTTCTGACCGTTGGAGAAAAGTCAGACCAGAGACTCTAGTCTGCACACCGGAGACTCCGTTTTACACCAGAGAATCCGATCAAACTCCGGACCAGCCTCCGGACCATCGAATAGAATGACCCAGCCCTCCTGTGAGCCAAGTGGACCGGAGACTCCGGTCCCTCTGCATCGGAGACTCCGGTCTGAGGCAAGGACCGGAGACTCTGGACCTTCCTTTGGACCAAGCTCTAGACCACCTCTCTGGCTGACCCAAGAAGGAAACAGGAACCCCCTCCAGAGGCTCCTGGGGAAACTCCGGACCACACCGGAGACTCCGGACCAGGCAGACCGGAGACTCCGGTCTGGAATTCCTAGGAGTCAAGCACATATGCAAGGAATTTTCCGCAGGCCAAAGGTCTTATTCACTTTGTAATATATCAACCTGTAGACAATAGCAAACTTTAACAAGGCTCTACTTGTTGTTAACGAACACCAAAAGTGATTATGATAGTAAGTGTCCTTTCAGCATCATACCTATTCCTCATGCTTTCATTTCCAATGAAGAGGTTAGTGAGTGCATCCCAAGATTCTTTGGCGGTGCTGAAATGCTCAATGTGGGGCATGTCCTTGGGACCCACTCCGAGCTGAATCATGTGCAGAGTTGTTGCATTTAATTGACTATCCACAACTTCTCTCCTAGTCAAGTTGGTGGGGTCTCCAATGTGAAGACCATCTTCGATAATCCTCCAAAGCTCAATAGAAGAACTGCATACATGAGATTGCATTAATAATTGCCATTGATTAAATAAAGATGCAGTAAGCTTGGGTAGATCACTCCTATTGTTTATATGAGGATCAGGGATAGGTGGTCGGGAGAATATAGATGAGGAACCTCACTATAGTCCTCCTTACCACTTCCCTTCTTGGAGGTGGAACCATTATGTTTTTCACCTACCACTTCATCTTCCTTAGTTCCGGCATGAGCCTTATCCTTGGACGAAGGAGTGGTAGACTCAAAGGAAGATGGAGATGGGGTTGTAGATGATGTGAGGCGAGTAATCATTTGCTGCATCTCCTCCATCTTGGTCTCAAAGGATTTCAACAAGGTTTGTTCCAACGTCTTTAGGTCATCCATTGTGACCTTATCCACAGCCTCATTCCCATTTTCCTTAGTACCCATACTTCTCTTAGGAGGTTAAGCCCGAATAAAGATTCAGGGCTCTGATACCAATTGAAATGGATCGCATGGGCACCTAGAGGGGGTGAATAGGTGCTACCTCAGATTTTAATGCTTTTTTCTATTTTAGGCTTGACACAAAAGGTAAATTCTCTAGATATACTATTATATAGAATTTCCCTATATGCAAACCTAACTACTAGCGAGTAAAGGCGAGTGAGATAGAGGAATGAGTAAACCATAGTAGAGCACGCGGAGACACATGATTTGTTTTACCCCAGTTCCTTCCTTGTTAAGGGAAGTACATCTGTGTTGGAGGGGTGGGCGGTACTAAGACCACCACGCCACAATAGGCCTCACCCTGTTCTCCGATGGATCCCGCCACCAAAGGCCTGGTCCACCTTTCCACTATAGGAAACCTTCGAGGCAGGAACCGGCGCCTTTACACAACTAGTGGAGCACAACTCCACAACCAAATTGGAGGCTCCCGTAATGACAACAAGCTGCCACGAGAACAAGTTATCAATAAAAAAACACAAGATCTAGATATTGATGAGAATACTAGATCGGGGATTTCTCCAAGTGAATGCAGAGGAGTTGATGCACTTGATTCGTGATGACGATGAAGGTTGTCTCCTTCTTCAATTCCCCCAAAGATCAAAGCCTTCGGGTGGTTGAAGTGGGAGATCTAGAGAGAGAGCTCTTGCAACAGGTCTGGCCTTTTTCGAATGAATCAATAGTCACTAGTAGAAAATGGGCCTTTGGTTTGGGCCATTAGTCCCGGCCGTGGCTGGGGCCGGGACTAATGGTCCGAACCAGACGACCCGAGGAGGCCGAGGCACTATGTCCCGGTCCGTAAGGAACCATTAGTCCCAGTTTGAGATACAAACCGGGATAAATGGGTCTAGGCCGGCGCGCGTGCTCCTGGCAGAACCTTTAGTCCCGGTTTGTATCTCAAACCAGGACTAATGGCCTGGCCCTATATATATGCACCCAGCCCTCCACTCTCTCCTGTTTTTTTCCTATGTGAGAGGTGGGTATAACTTTGTGCTAACTTTTTTCTTCATATGCACTAGAGGTTTTCGGTGAAATGCCTATTAGAGCGATGTCGCTTGAGTTCACACAAGACAAAATATGATATGAGGTGCCAGAGCGACACTTAAGGTTTCTCCTCTTTGTTTTGAAGTGTCCTAAAAGGTTAGCAACTATTTTCTCGTTTTGACTGCACGGTACTAATTTAAGCATTGTGATTGCTTTTGATATATATGCATGGTTGTATGATGCAGATGAGCCACCCATGGATGTACGTTGACCGACGCTCTGACGCTTACAGAGAAGGCGTGCGTTCTTTTCGCCTTGTGGCCGAGGCGAACAAGCGGCGGGATGGTTTTATGTGTTATCCATGTGTTGAATGTCGGAATGAGCAGGCTCACACTTCCTCAAGAGTCATTCAGAGCCACCTGCTTCGGTCCAGTTTCATGTCCGGCTATAATGTTTGGACCAAGCACGGAGAAAGAGGGGTTATGATGGAAGACGGCGATGAAGAAGAAAACGATGATGACAACTACCGATCTATGTTCCCTGAATACGATGATACCGCAGTTGAAGATAATGAAAAAGAAGGGGGTGACGAACGGGAACCAGATGAGACAGTTGATGATTTTGGTCGGGTCATTAGTGATGCAAGGAGAGACTACGACACAGAAAAGGAGAGGTTGCAGTTCAAGCAGATGTTACAGGACCAAAACACATTGTTGTATCCAACTTATGAAGATGGCCAGAAGAAGCTGGGTAGCACACTGGAATTGTTGAAGTGGAAGGCAGAGACCGATATGACTGACTCGGGATTTGAAAAGTTAATAATGAAGAAGCTGCTTCCAAGAAATAACCAATTGCCCTCCAGTACGTACGAAGCAAAGAAACTTGTCCCCTCTAGGATTAGACGTGCAGAAGATATATGCATGCTCTAATGACTGCATCCTCTACCGCGGTGAGAAGTACGAGAATATGGATAAATGCCCGGTATGCACTGCATTGCGGTATAAGATCAAAAAAGATGACCCTGGTGATGTTGAGGGCGAGGAACCCAGGAAGAGGGTTCCTGCCAAGGTGATGTGGTATGCTCCTATAATACCATGGTTGAAACGTTTGTTCAGAAATAAAGAGCATGCCAAGTTGTTGCGATGGCACATGGAAGACCGTAAGAAAGACGGGATGTTGAGGCACCCTGCTGATGGTCAGCAGTGGAGAAAAATCGAGAGAGACTTCCCGGACTTTGCTGGTGACGCAAGAAACTTATGGTTTAGTGTAAGTACCGATGGCATGAATCCTTTTGGGGAGCATAACTGCAGTCACAGCACCTGGCCCGTGACTCTATGTATCTACAACCTTCCTCCTTGGTTGTGCATGAAGCGGAAGTTCATTATGATGCTAGTGCTCATCCAAGGCCCGAAGCAACCTGGCAATGACATTGATGTGTACCTAAGGCCATTAGTTGATGAACTTCTATAGTTGTGGGCCAAACCAGGTGTACGTGTGTGGGATGAGCACAAACAGCAGGAATTTGACCTACAGGCGTTGTTGTTCGTAACCATCAATGATTGGCCTGCTCTTAGTAACATTTCAGGACAGACGAACAAAGGATACAATGCATGCACGCACTGTTTAGATGAGACTGAAAGTATATATCTGGATAAATGTAGAAAGAATGTGTACCCGTACAATCGTCGTTTTGTTCCGCCCAGTCATCCCTTAAAGAAGAAAGGCAAGCATTTCAATGGCAAGGCAGAAACCCGGACGAAGCCTGTCCCCCGTAGTGGTGCTGATGTATTTGGTATGGTCAAGGATTTGGATGTAATCTTTGGAAAGGGTCCTGGAGGACAACCTGTTCCGAAAGACCCCATTACCGGACACGCACCCATGTGGAAGAAGAAATCTATATTTTGGGAGCTACCCTATTGGAAAGTGCATGAGGTCCGCTCTGCAATCGACGTGATGCACCTGACAAAGAATCTTTGCGTGAATATTCTAGGCTTCCTAGGGTTGTATGGGAAGTCAAAAGATACCCCGGCAGCACGGGAGGACCAGCAACATCATAAAGGACGAGACGACAAGCATCCAGTGCAGTTTCATGGGCTTGCCAACTACGCTCTTACGAAAGAAGAGAAGGAAATCTTTTTTGAAGTCCTTTTCAGTATCAAGGTCCCATCTGGCTTCTCTTCGAATATAAAGGGAATAGTAAATATGAAAGAGAAAAAATTTCAAAACCTAAAGTCTCATGACTGCCATGTGCTTATGACGCAATTGCTTCCGGTTGCATTGAGGGGAATTCTACCAGAAAATGTTCGACTAGCCATTGTGAAGGTATGTGCATTCCTCAATGCAATTTCTCAGAAGGTAATCGATCGAGAAAGTCTATCAGGGTTACAGATTGATGTGGTCCAATGTCTGGTCATCTTCGAGTTGTTGTTCTCGCCATCCTTCTTCAATATTATGACGCACCTCCTAGTTCACCTAGTCGAAGAGATTAGAATTCTCGGTCCTGTGTTTCTACACAATATGTTCCCCTTCGAGAGGTTCATGGGAGTCTTAAAGAAATATGTTCATAACCGTGCTAGGCCAGAAGGAAGCATCTCCAAGGGCTATGGAACAGAGGAGGTCATTGAGTTTTGTGTTGACTTTCTTCCTGACCTTAAGCCGATTGGTGTTCCTGAATCTCGGTATGAGGGGAGGATGACTGGAAAAGGCACACTAGGAAGGAAATCAATGGTATGTAGGGACGGGCATTCTTTCACTCAAGCACACTACACGGTTCTACACAATTCCACCGTGGTGGCTCCGTATATCAAGAAACACAAGAATATTCTACGCTCCGAAAACCCGGGGAAGCCTGAAACCTTGATTAAAGGGGAAGACTAGAAGAATTTTGGCAATTGGTTGCAGACGCATCTCATGAATAACACCACTGTTGGAGATGAGTTGTACTCGTTGGCCAGGTTGCCATCTTCGACTATATGTACTTTCCAAGGGTACGAGATAAATGGGCATACATTTTACACGATCGCCCAAGATAAAAAGAGCACCAACCAAAACAGTGGTGTCCGATTTGATGCAACAGATGACAATGGGCAGATTGACACATATTATGGGTACATAGAGGAGATATGGGAACTTGACTATGGACCTACTTTTAAGGTCCCTTTGTTTCGGTGGAAATGGGTCAAGCTGACAGGAGGCGGGGTACATGTAGACGAAAAGTACGGCATGACAACAGTGGATCTCAACAATCTTGCATACATGGATGAACCATTCATCCTAGCCAACGATGTGGCTCAGGTTTTCTATGTGAAGGACATGTCTACCAAACCGAGAAAAGGAAAGATAAGCAAAAGAGTACAGAATACGATGAGCCAAAGCGCCACATAGTTCTTTCAGGGAAAAGAAACATCGTGGGAGTGGATGATAAGACAGACATGTCAGAAGATTAAAATAAGTTTCATGAAATTCTACCCTTCAAAGTGAAAACTCACCCAAGCATCATGTTAAATGATGAAGATTCTCCATGGCTACGGTGCAGAAGAAAACCACAACACTAGATGTTGGTGATGTGTAATAATGTATTAAACCTTTTATTTGAGACATAAATCTATGTAATTAAACCTTTTATTTGAGACATAAATCTATGTAATGTATTAAACCTTTTATTTGAGACATAAAGTTCCCATTTCATGTAATACATCTTGCTCAATCAAACTAGACGTTCTGAGCCGCGGTAGGTGATCACACAAAGAGAAGGAACCATCACAAGAGAAGGAACCCACAAACACTAAGGATACATAGCACAACTGAAAATTAAGAAACATGCCTAATGGTTGGAGTGGTTCAGTCATGCTCCTACCTAGCCCTGTAATACGCGCCACTGTAGTCATCGTAGTCACCGGCGCCGTCATCGCTGTCATCGTCGAGGTCGCCGTAGTCGAACCTTGAAGGTTGGGCACGCGTGGGCTGGATTTGAGGGTACCGCAGGCCATGACACTCTGGAGAGTCCAGCCACACCACCACAGCCGACGGACTCTCCAGAGGTGGGCCGTCCTCCTCGTGCCTGGTGAGCGCCCTCTCACGCCGATTGATGAAGAAGGCTTCCCAAGTCGGGAAATAGTCGGGATGCCAGTTGGGATTCCTCCGCTGCTCTGGCGTGAGCTCGAGGTAGTAGTGGTTCGTGATGGCCATCCGGTGCTCCACACCTAGAGGGACAGGAGGGACCGGCACGCCTCCGACGCTCAGCATCCAGCCGGTGGGGACGCGGTAGCCCGGTGGGCAGGGGTAGGTCGAGGCGCAAAGCGCCTCCGCCTCCTGGGTGGTTAGAGATACGATGGAAGCCATGGGAAGGGAATGATGAGTCTAGATGTGATATGTAAATGGAGACCAAGCGTACATATATATACTGAAAAAATGGCGAGAAGACTGAGGTGGGAACCGGTGGAAAGCGTGGGAACGCAGTGGCGCAGGAAACTTTCATCCCGGGTGGGGGCTCAAACCGGGACAAAAGATGGGGGGGCCTTATCTGGGGGAGGCTTATCTGGGAGGGCCTTATCTGGGGGGTGGCTAACCTTTAGTACCGGCTGGTGGGTGCAACCGGGACTAAAGGTGGTTTTTGTGTCATCTAACAAAACTGTCGGTGGGATAAGGACGCGTGGGTAACCTTTAGTACCGGGTGGGGGCTCAAACCGGGACTAAAGTTATCGGTAGGATAAGGACGCGAGGGTGGACGCACTGCTCGATGAGATAAAGCATGTACCACATGACGCCCTGTCGGAGGAAGAAGACAAAGTAGAAGCGGCGCCGTGCCTATAAAAGGAGCATCAATATGCCATGGCAAGCAACTCAACAAGCCAACATGGATGGAGAGTTTCATCCCCATGGATGGAGGAAAGGGTTGGGAAATATCCTGTGGCGGAACTTCTCGAAGATGCCCTTGGTGCACACGCCCTATGGCATCTTCGGAAGTTCCGCCACGGAAAATATTTTCCTGCTAGCCCGTGAAAGACTCCATCTCCGCCTCCCTGGGGTTAGAGGTATGGTGGAAGCCATGGGATAGAGTGGAGAGAGGCGGCAGATATGAGTCTAGATGTGCTATGGCAACGACCAAGCCAACATGGATGTAGAGTTTCATCCCCATGGATGGAGGAAAGGGTTGGGAAATCTCCCGTGGCGGAACTTCTCAAAGATGCCCTTGGTGCACATGCCCTATGGCATCTTTGGAAGTTCTGCCTCGGAAAATATTTTCCTGCTAGCCTATGAAAGACACCATCTCCGCCTCCCTAGCGTTAGAGGTATGGTGGAAGCCATGGGATAGAGTGGAGATAGGCGGCATATATGAGTCTAAACCCTAAACCCTAAGTCAGAGGAGGGAACCCTAAACCCTAAGTCAGAGGAGGGAACCCTAAACCCTAAACTAAAAACCCTAAACCCTAAACCAAAAACCCTAAACCCTAAACCCTAAACCCTAAACCAAAAACCCTAAACCCTAAACCAAAAACCCTAAACCCTAAAGGGGCTACGGTCCGGAAGAGAACGGGCGGGAAGAAATAAGGCGGGGTAGACGATCCGGGGCCCCCGGTCTAGGGTTTTGCCGGAGGAAGACCACCGGAGCATCGGAATTACATGAAAATGGCAAAATGGTTAATAGTTTGACTAGTTAGAATAATTATTTTATAAAACAGAAAATTGATTTGAATCACTTATTTAAAAATATGCAAAATATAATATTTAATGCATTTTTAAATTGAAAATGGAAAAATGGTTATTAGTTTCACTAGTTAGAATAATTATTTTATAAAACAAAAAATAGATTTGGATTAGTTATTCAAATTCAAGAACTTTTCATGTTGAAATTTTTCTCAAATTCATAAGTATGCAAAAACTGTAAAATTCAAATGTTTAAATAATATGCTAATTGAATTTTTTTTAAACAGGTGCGCCCTAGGGTGATTTTTTTTGAAAAAGGGACCTGTTGGCGCGCGCCTGTTGGGCTGGGCCGAAAACCCTTTAGTCCCGGTTCGTTATACGGACCGGGACTAAAGGTCCCCCACCTATATATCTTCTCCCCACACGCCCCTTCTTCTCCCCATGCAGAGAACACCCACGCGCGCGAGGACGACGAATCGACGCCGGCAGGCTGCCCGACTCGCTCTTTGGCCGCCACCACCCCAATCACCGCCGCCACCACTCACTCCAGCCGCCACCGCCGCCGGCACTGCAGCCGCCTCGCGCGTGCCGCCAGCCAGCAGAGGTACACCGGCCCGCCTCCCCTTCGCTCCCTCGCCCGGCCGGCTACGCGGCGGCGCGGCGCTGCTGGCCACTCTGGGCGAGCAGGCCGGGCCGGCGACAGCCGTGCACGCCGGCGGCGGTGCGGGCGATGCGGCCGGGCCGGCGCCCCCGGCCAAAGTTCTCTGTTTTCCATTTTTTTATGTTGTAGTAGTTAATTGTAATAGTATTTTGTAATATTTAGTAGTTAATTATAGTAGTTAGTTGTAGTAGTTGTTTGTAGTAATTGTAATAGTGAATTGTAGTAGTATTTTGTAGTAGTTGTTTGTAGTAATTGTAATAGTTAATTGTAGTAGTTAATTGTAGTAGTATTTTGTAGTAGTTAATTGTACTAGTTGTAATATTTAGTTGTAATAGTATTTTGTAGTATATAGTTAATTTTATTTTGTAGTGTAATATTATTTAATTTTGTGTGTAATTTTATTTTCTAGTATATTGTATTATAGTAGTATTTGTAGTATTTTGTAGTGGTCGCGGGCCCCCGCACTTAGGGTTCGGGTGGTAGTGGTCGCGGAGCCCCGCATTTAGGGTTAGGGTGGTGGTGCTCGCGGGCCCCCGGACTTAGGGTTAGGGTGGTAGTGCTCGCGGGCCCCCGGAGATAGGGTTAGGGTGGTGGCGCTCGTGGGCCCCCGGACTTAGGGTTAGAGTGGTGGTGCTCGCGGGCCCCTGGACTTAGGGTTAGGGTGGTAGTGCTCGCGGGCCCCCGGACTTAGGGTTAGGGTGGTAGTGCTCGCGGGCAGCCGTACTTAGGGTTAGGGTGGTGGTGCTCACGGGCCACCGGACTTAGGGTTAGGGTGGTAGTGCTCGCGAGCCCCCGGACTTAGGGTTAGGGTTAGGGTTAGGGCATCACTAGAATTTTGCTATTGTTTAGTATTATTGTAGCAAATTGCGTGTTCATATTATTGTTTAGTATTATTTTATGCAGCAATATTGAATGAAAAATGTTATTGTGTGCATTTTGTAGAAAACTATGGATCCAATCCAGAGAGACCTAGCACAGGAAGAAATTCTCGAGGATATGATCAACGACACCCCCCATGTTGATCCACCCGAACCTCCGTCGATTTATCTGAACCCCTCCGGTGAGGGAGAGGAGGTCGACCGAAATGATCAAGGAGAAGCCGACGGCTCCGGTGGTGGAGAAGTTGACGGCTCCGATGGTGGAGAAGCTGACGGCGAGGTATATATATGAAGTCTGGTGATCAGTAGATGCATTAATTGAGTTGTATATATATATAAATTGACGAATGTTTCTTCTCTTAGGCCTCCACATCGAGCAAAAAATATTCCAAACGAGGCCCAGCCAAAAAGTTGGACGCATCTACGCGTTATACAATTACGCGGGTATCACCACGGGGTGAACCGGTGGAACCCGAAAAGGCTAAAACTGTATTTAAACAACAATGCGGAGTTATGGTTAGGGATCGCATCCCGATCACCGTTCGAGAGTGGAATAAGACCAAAGGGGCGAAAGAGGGTGAGTATGTCTCCGACAGGTGCAAAGAGGGTCTTTGGAATGACCTCATGACCCATTTCACCCTGCCAGAATGTGAGGATGATGCCGACACAGTTGCATTGAGGAAGAAAGTCAAGCAGTGGACTCTTACAAAGATGGCCGAACTATTCAAGAACTGGAAGAAAGCATTATGGAAAAAGTATCAGAAGACGAAGAAGACTCCTAAATTTGAATGCTATCTAACAAAGCAGCAGGCTAACTGGGATGCATTTGTGAAGTACAAGGAGTCACAACCTGCTATGGAAATGTCGGAAAAAAACAAGAAAAATCCCGCGATGAAGAAATATCACCATCACCTGGGGCCAGGGGCTATGCGGCTGTGCTAAAGAGAATGGGCTGCTTGCTAAAGGGATCACTCCAGAACCAATACGCGAAGAATGGGATCTGAGGGCAAGGAATTGGTTCCTTGGGCATGGGAGTGAGTATGACGAAAGTACATGGGACCTTATTTGCAGTGACGGGATTAGGATACCGCGGGATACATGGCAGAAAGTGGTGAAGGAGATTAAAGCGGGGACAACAAAGTTCCGTCCCGATAGAGAGAAAGACTTGCTGACAAAGGTCCTTGGGAATGACGAACGCAGAGGACGTGTACGAGGCCTTGGCCCTAGTTATACGTGGGAGATGGGGTTTCCCAAAGACAGAGATACTTATAGGAGCCGAGAGAGAGCAAAGAGGCGATGGCAGGAGGAGGAGGGACACAAGTTCACCGAGTTGATAGGAACACTTCGAATGCATCAGCAACAGATTGACGAACTTCGAGGAGCAGCACGCCTGCAAGATCTTGTACTCGATATTACCGCCGTCCCATCTCAGCAGAAAAGCAGCGTGGCTGAATCGGAGGTCCCTTCTGACGATGCACGTATGGTAGATGGCGGTCCCGGCTACCCCGTGGATGGAATCAAGGAGCAGGCATCTTGTGAGCTCCATCAGAAGGTGAAGAACCTATCCATCAAGGTGGCGGTCGGATGTGCTTTACCTTGTCCACCTGGCGCACGCTGGCATGGCCGTAAGATTCCAGCTGGCTATGCTAAAGTTGGTGTGGATGAAATCACAATGGGGTAGGACTCAATGGAGCTTGACATCCCTGGACCTGAAGGTGAGAGGACACTCGGAGAAGTACTGGGTGGTATCATTCTATGGGACAAGAACAACATCAAGCTTCCAGGCTGGACGCCAAAGCCAACACCGCCTCCGAGGGGTCGCATGTCACCTTCACCTCCATCACCTCCAAGAAGCCCACCCCATGACTATGACCACCACAGCCCGAGTCCATCTCGATCTCCGCCGCAGCCTCCGATTAGTACTAAACGACGCAGGAGCCCAAAACGACAAATGTCGCCCCTCCCAAGAGTACCTCATAAGAATCTTCCTATCAGACCTTACGATCGTACTGACGAGGAAACCGACATGATCGTAAAGGCCGAATGTGTTGCACAGCTTCAAAAGAAGAAACCCGAGCCCGCCCCGGTATACACCGAGAAGCAAAAAGCGTATGCACTTTCTTTTCTGAACACAAAATCGCAATATGACGTGCACCATAAGCCAGATGACTATCGACGCACACTTCAGAAGGAAGTGAAGAAGAGCAAATCAACTAGAAGTGCAAGCGGGAGAAAATCATCAAGTCAAAGTGCAACCGGGAAAAGAAAGGACGTCCCCCAGCTCGGGGAACAGGCCAAAAAATCAACCCCACCCCTCAAGGTGGTATCCTATGACACTCCCCAGCAGGATATGGAAGAAGCTGAGAAGCTTGCGGCCGCTATGAATGTGACTGTTGAGGAATTGCTAGGTTCCCAGGACGACAAGTTACCCAAGGCTCAGGTAGTCCCTACATATGTCCCAGGGAAGCCTCTGGTCAGCTTTGAGCAGTTCCAACAACTGCCAACACAAATGCGGAGTTTACATAAATGGTACTTGAAAGCCGTAAAGGAGGAGAGAAGAATGATCGTGGCGAAAGTCCCACATGACTACTACTTCCGAGAAGAAGAGGTCCATGTTGAGTTTCCAGAACTCTTCCAGTTATACACTTTCGACGCCCTCGACAAAAGTCTCACGAGTTGCTATTGTCTGTAAGTTGTTGAATTCATTGTCTATATATAAGCTGTTCATTTTTTTCAGTTGTTCAGTTCATTGCATGTAATTATCCTAATTATATCCTTTTGTGCTCTATTATTATGCAGAATGAAGATCATGGAATGTAAAAGAAGGTCAATCTTCAGTGTTGGGTTCATTAACCCAGATAAAATACATTGTCGGACGCTAAAGGAAAAACCTGAGGACACACAGGAAAACCTTCTAAGGTTTCTAGCGGAGCAAAATTTCTGTGACCACATACTGTTTCCTTACAATTTCGTGTGAGTGTCTTACTCTATTGTACACATTCTCTTTTGCTTACTCGATGTTAAGTGTAATTGATGAGTTACTGATGTATATATAAACGTGTAAAGTTTCCACTGGATTCTCATGGACATTCAACTTGATAAGGGAAGAGTTGAAGTCATGGACCCATTAAAGAGACCCCTGGAACAGTTTAGTGACATGCAGGACATGCTCCAGAGGTAATTTTCGCGCTACAGCGGTCTCTTTCATTGATTTCCTGAGATATCACGTAATAAATAACTCATTCATTTTCTTTACCGGGTAGGGTTTGGAACCAGTTCAAGAGTGCGGTTACGGGTGACTTTACTAAGAAGCTGACGTTTAAGCCGGTCTCGGTAAGTAGTAGGCACATCTCTTTACTTCTAGTTTCAATACAATTATGATGCTGGATTATTATTTTGATTGAATTCTATTCTCATAAAGTGCGCGAGGCAGCCACAGGGGACGAATCTATGTGGATTCTACGTTTGCGAGTTCATTCGCACGTTTACCAGTGAGCTGAATGATTATAGAGTCGATGTAAGAAATACATTCATAACATTATTTTTATTACCGTCACTTTTTGTTATCATGATTGATATTCATATTGATCTCCTTTTCTTATATAGTTCAAGAAAATGCGGGATCAGCTCCTACCACAACAACGCGTAGTAGCAATTGCTGAAGAACTGGCAGGATTCTTGATGAACGAGATGATAGATGACGCCGGAGAATTTAGTGTGAATAGGCGCCGATGATCCCCGACCGTGTAATTGAATAGATGGGCTCTAGTCCCGATAATTGTGATCTCCATGTGTAACTATCATGTATATATTTGTATGCTCGATCTTAAGAGAAGTTATCTTATGTATGCACGAACATGTATGGTATGTGGTAGCGTAGAAAACTATTTTGAAATGAAAAAAAAAGAATACAAATTAAATTCTCTGCCGCGGCAGAGAAAGTGCCTAAAATTCTGCCGCGGCAGAGAACCATTTGTCCCAGTTCGTAATACGAAACGGGACTAATGGGGGGCACCCAGCGCTCGCGGAGTCAGCCACATGGATGCCCATTGGTCCCGACTGGTAAGAGGGTCGGGACTAATGGGTGGGCCTTTAGTCCCGCCCCTCCAGTCCCGGTTACCAGGACCAGGACTAAAGCCCCTTACGGGCCGGGACTGGAGGCCCGTTTTCCACTAGTGAGTTCTGAACGAAGGGGTGATGGGGCTTTTATACCCCTTGCCTAACTGAGCCGTTGGAGCCTTTGGGGGGCGGTTTATTCGGCCTAGGGAAACTCCGCCCCAGAGTCGGATTATCCGGCAAATAATCTTCCTTCGAACAGAAGCTCGTGTAGGGTGGCCCTTGGCAACTTCTCTAGGGACTGGATTATTTGGCCCTAGCCGAGGGTCGAATTATCCGGTAGGGGAAAAAATTTGCCCCAGCCATGGAATATCCGGGGGAAATTCCGCCCCCAGACAGAAGCTCGCGCAGACGCTCTCTTGGGCGATTCCCCTGGGGCCAGATTATCCGGCCCTAGAGGAAGGCCAGATTATCTGGTCCAGGGAGAAAATCCGCCCCAAAGACGGATTGTCCGGGGTTAAATCCGCCCCCAGACAGAAGCTCGCGCCCAGCCAACCCTGGCAAAGATGGTCAGGCCGGATTATTCGGCCCATAATGGGGGCGGATAATCCAGCCCCCAAACATCCAAAAACTTCCCTACAACACTTAGTGCACATTAGAAACTCCCGGGTATTGTTATCTAACACACAAAACATAGGGAACCATGAAATGTTCTTTCATCTCTCTAACTTTCACTATGAGCATTTCTCACCCTTGATTTGCGACTTTCAAGTACCAATCATGCAATTGTCGCATTTTTGTTGGCAGGAGCCGGAGCATCTCACCACTGACCATAGGATGCCCGTGGACATATTGTCGTGCTACATCAGTCGTGGGGATAGCAGCGCCGCCAAGAATTTCTTCAACAGACATATTACATTGCTCGGATAATAGAGTTGTTTGCATATCCAAAGGTTCTTCCCTATATATTTGATGTCCGGGTAACACCTTGAGCAGGGGATCGATTGTTTTGCCTATTCTCCGAGCTGGGGAACATCTCTTTTCATGCTTCCTCTACCACTTGATCTCTTATCTTTCACCTTCTTCACAAGACAGTGTGTATAGTTATCTCGCTTATTTAACTCATATTGGGATGGTTGCACAAGAAATCTCCTAAAGTGCTCCCTGACTTTTGGATCTACGGGGACCGTTGGCCTTGGTTGTTTCTGTGCAAAATGGGCCTCCACTTCAGCCTTTACGATCGTCATGTTTTCCTCATCAGTCCGGTGATAAGCTAACTTGGGAGGAGCCAGCAGTACTCTTGGGAGGCGCTGTCGGTTTCCACGTCGGTTATCCATCTACGAAGCGTTCTTACTCTTCTGCTTTTGGCCCTCAGTGGGCGGAGTCTGCTTAGGCGCCGGAGATCGAGATGGACTCGCGTTGCGGTCCCTCTCGGGGAGGGGTCACTTGCTGGTGGTGGACTTCTACTCAGAGATGATGGATTGCTTCTCGGAGGAGACGGTGGCCTTGGAGGTGATGGATTGCTTGTCGGAGGAGATGGTGGCCTTGGCGATGAGCCTGGAAACTTGATGTTTTCTTTTTTCCAAAGAATGAAGCCATGTGTAACTTCTCCCAGTGTCGTCTCCCCTTCACCCCCAGGGATGTAAAGCTGATGTGACTGAAATAATGGTTGGACTTCATCCACACTGGCACGAGCATAGCCAGCTGGAATCGGATGGCAATGGTAGGTCTCTCTAGGTGCAAAAGGTAAAGGATAGCCGACCACCACCTTCGTGGATATGTTCTTCAGTTCCACATGTAGCTCACAACTTGTCTTCTCCTTGATTGCATCCGCGGGGTAGCCATCCATCGTTGCACTGGTATCGTCTATCACCGGTGCATCATTCTCGATCATTAGTGTATCATTAACATGGACCTCCCTGGAAGTCACGCTGCTTTTCCGTTGAGATGGGCTGACCATACTGTCGAATGTAGGATCTTACTGTCGGGCATTAATCTGCTCCTGTTGCCGCTCGAACATGGCTTAAAATTCCTCGTTCTTTCTTTCAACCTTTGCCAACCGCTCTGCCTCCTCCGCCTGCTGCCGCTTCGTTTTTTCTCAATCGGCCCTACGTTTGATCACAATAGTACATTTGGTCGAACACATGGCCGGCGTGACCCATGGGCCACCAGCACGGGCCAGAATTGAAGAAAAACACATGGCGTGGAGACGTACCTCGGTGGTGTAGGTGTAGGTCTGGCCGGTCATTTGCTCGAACAGGGTGGGGGCACTCTGGCTGCCGGTGTCGCCGGTGAACAGGTTGCGGGGAGGCCAGTGACGTCCGTCACGTGGGCGGCATGACGCATGGCCGGTGAGTCGGAGAAGGATGCGTTGAGATTGATGCTGAAACTGTCGTCCATGGGGGTAGGACCGCTCGTGAGACCGCTGCCGCCTTCCTCGAAACTCATCTGCGAGAGCGGCATGGATTCATACATCTCTTCATAGAAGGAGGCACAGGTCTGGCTTAAAAAGCCGGTGGTGGCGGTGCTCCCCTACGAGATGACGAAACCGCCAATGCTTAGGGAGGGGATCAACGACGCGGTGGCAGCCGCCTCATCCATCGCCTCCCGATCTTGTCGACGACGCTTCTGATCCACCGTCACTACCGTGCAGCGCGTGCGCTCCGCCTCCCAGGCCTCGTCTCTCATGGTCGGTGTCTTCACCTTGACCACCGGTTGCGTGATTTCGACGGCCCCGTCGCCTTCTTCTTCGTTGACATGGCGGCAGCGAGAGGGAGGGGTGCTCTGGGCACGAACTGGAGCGGCGGGTGGGCGGGAACAGAATCAACACCGCGGGAGAAATGAATGGGATTCTAAAATTTTGGGCGAAATGGGTATATGTAGGGGTTTATGTGTGAGGCTGACAGGCGGGGTCCGCAGGCGAAATTGGGCGAAATCTGACGTGTCTTCCCGCGCCGGCGCGCCCACGAGAGGCCTCGCACGTTGCGGCCGGCGTGGGTCTTTCGGCTGTTGTATTGGGTCCGAATTAGCGCCAACGTCGCGTGGGGAGCACCGGTGGAAGGTGTTTTTTGAGCCTCGGCCTCAATAGACCTATTAGGGGCCCCAGTGGAGATTTTCTTACAGTACATCATATCGTTATGGGTCATTCTTTTTTGGTTGATCCAAGGATCAAGGATCGAGGTGCCAGATACTACAATAATTCTCTAGTATTTGAGGCGTCATGGCATCCTGGATTCCTGGGTCCTGCACTGCTACGGGAAATGCAATCCCCCCCTAGGAGGGGCCCCCGGCACCATCTTAGCCCTCAATTTGTTGGAGATTCGTGCTAGCATTTTACAAATCCACCCTCCCACCTCACTTCTTGGGTTCATTGCATTTTTTCTTATTTAGACCCTAGTGTTTTCAGGTTCTACACAGTTTTCGTCACTGTCTTCAAAGGATAAACTTGATTCATAGATAATTCTCTGTTTTATTTAATTAGCCAGTTTTAATAAGCCAATCTAATAAATAGTTAAAACACTTAGTTCTGTATATCCAAAGTTTTATCACAGATCCATGAACAAAACATATAATTCATATGAAACTTAATCACATAACCGAATCTTGGGAGATTCATGCAAGTTTCATAGTTACATGGAGCAACTATGAATGAATCAAATCATTTCTTATCAAATCATTTCCAGATTCAACTAAAAATGTCAAGAAAAAAATATCACCAAAAAACTTTAGAGAAATAGAAAGAATCACTAACAAATAGAAAGATTCATACAAGTACCACATACCTCACGATCTGGAACTAATGAACAAGATATAGAAAAGGAGAAATAAATCTTGACACACACAAGATTTATACTAGTTCCAACAACGTTTCATCACATATTCTTAGCATTTTTTCAAGTGAATCAAGATTCACATAAGAATCACACATAATCCAACCGGAAATTGATAATCCATACAAGATTCACAGATATTCCATACAGATTCATGGTAGAAAACATCAAACATTTAATCAGATCCATGCTACATGACCAAACAATTCCAATAATCCAGAAAAAAATGAAAAGAAAAGAGGAACACAGATCCAGCGCCTCCTTGCCTTGATCTGTTGGGGGCGACGAGGTGGGAGGTGGGGGTGCCATTTGGCCTCCAGGATGGGCAGAGACAAGAAGCCTATCGTGGCCACCGCTGCCGCCGAGTCCAGGAACGACGCGCCGAACGCCATGAAGCCCGGGTACTCGAAGACCGCGTTGGAGTACGGTGACGTCTCGTCGTTCAACACGGCGTCGAGTCGCTGTCCGAGGAGCCGTCCTTGAAGACCTCCGCGCCGACCGCCGCGCGTGGAGTTCCCGCCTAGATCCATGGCGTGGCCGCGCGTGGAGTCCCCGCCCAGATCCATGGCGTCGCGGGGGTGGGGGCGATGAGGGTCGGCGATGCGCGGGGGTGGTGGCGCAGGAGCGCGGCGACGCGTGGGGATGGGGGCGCGGCTGCGGCTGCGGTTGCTCGCGGAGGCGGCGCTAGGGAGGGAGTGAGCGGCGCGCGTGGCGATAGGGTAGGAGAGCGGGGTGGGTTAGGGTTGGCTCTGGCTCTGCTCGGGGTGGAGCCGTGGAGGTTATCCTCTCCCCTGGACCGGATCATAAAATACGAATAGTATGAGGGCCAAAATGCAATATATTTTAGATAATGACCAGTTGACTTCCGCACGAATCTTGATCACGCGGACGGCACAGATGGTGCCGGGCCCCTCTTACGTTGGGAAAATCCGCTTTGCACTACTACAGATCTTGCACCCAGGTCCGTCCAAGGCTCTAAATACAAAACGAGGGTATAGTTCTGATTTCACGAGTGCGGATCTTCCTCATGCAGGTTGGACCCTTTAAATCCTTCTAAAAAGTTGAAAATAACCCGACCTTGATCTGATAGTGAAACTTATATGTTTTTGACTGGTTCTGCTGAAATTTATATGTATCATCAAAATTTTGTTAATTTTGGTTATTTTTTCTAATTTTTCTACTGCAGAAATGTGTACTCCCTCTTTCCGAAAATATAAGTTGCTTAAGAATTAGTCAAAAGTCAACGCTTTGTAAGTTTAACCAAGATTATACATAAAAATATGAACATTTATAATATTGAGTCAATATTAATAGATTCATCATAAAGTATATTTTCTCAATGTGCTCATTCAATATTTTAAATTTAGATATTTTTCCTAAATATTTGGTCAAAATTAGTAGATTTGACTTTTGACTAATCTTTAGGCGCTTATATTTTGGGAGGAAGGGAGTATTTTTTTAGTTTTGGTTATTTTTCCTAATTTTGGTTATTTTTTCCAATTTGTCTGTCAAGATTTAAAGCAGTTTTAGTTTTCTAACAAATCTCTTAGGGATGATGTGGAAGAATCTTCATGTAAAATAACTTGCAGCTTAAAAAAAAAAACTTGCAGCAATCTCTACCAAACCAATGGTAACGATGGCGCTAGGGTCCAAGTACATGTAGAATTGCATTTCCGCCGATTTCACCGTGATAACGGGACATCGCTACTGAACGGCAACATGCGATGCAGAACAGCGAAGCTTATGGCCGTCTTGCCAACGTCTGAACGTGGGCTTGGAGTCTCCTGGCCATCTCTCAGATGTCCTGTCGCAACCATGATGAACAGGAAGCCGCTACTGCTTCTTGAACGGCAACATGCGATGCAGGACAGCGAAGCTGGTGTCTAAAAGCGGACTTGGAGACTCCTGTCGTGGCAGCCTCTCCGAGGGGACGCGAGTACGCGACGGAGAGCGGCGGGCCACGTGCCGACCGGCGACGTTGTGCCATGCCTCCAGCCCTGGCGACCTGAAGCACAGTCACCCGATAGTTACGATGGTGATGACGACGGCCGGTGCCTCCGGTGGCGGCGATTGACGAGGGTGATGAAGAGCATGCTGCCGAGTTATCCACGCCCACCTCTCCAAGGGTGGCCGCGTCTGCGCTCGGCCGGCTCTAGCACGGGCGTGGGCATCTCCGACGTGCGATGATGAGCGTGCCATGGTCGTCGTTGGGCGGCCAGACGACACGTGGGAAGCCGAGAATTAATGTCCCAGGGCTACGTCCTGCTGGCACGGCCGTTGTCCATACTCCATGTAGCACCAATGTTCACGGTAGGTAGATTCAAAGAAGAACAAATTATTGGCACTAGTTCTCACCGTTGGTGAAGATGACAGCCATCTCCTAGGTAGCTTCACGACTCGATTTGATTGCCGGCCGTGAGCCCGTGTGTGTGTGCTTCTTATTCACGCACGGCGGGTCCTTGGCAAGTTATTTTCATCCGAGCTGAGTAGCCGGCAGCGGCATCTGCGTCGACACCGCCAACAATACAGCGCGGGGCTGGGGCGAGCATTGGGGCGGTGCTGGGGCGAGCTCCGGGGGCGCGGGGACTGCGACGGCATTGGTTGCTAACACGGTCCCAGATCGCAGGAGTCTAATTAGATTACGAATTTACGATCAATCTACGATAAATTAAACATCGAGGGTCCTTAGCCCAAAATTGACTTAATTAATTTTACAATGTGTAGTATAATGCACCATAAAATTGTTAGGATCTACGGAGATCTAGATCGATTTGGTAGAGGCATGGCTAGGGTTTGAATCTTACAGAGAGACAGAGAGGGAGAGGGATACCTTCTCCGGTGGACGAACTCGATGACCCGTTGGACATCTTGATCGACGGCAAGAGCGTAGCTATAGGGACTAAGCAGTAGCTGCGGTGGCAGTGCTTCCCGTCGAGCGTCAGCTAACCCTAGATCGGTAGGGAGTGTCGGTGGGGTTGGCGGCGCACGGGTGAACCTCGTACCATGTGCGGCCAGCCCCCCACCTCTTTATATAGTGACGTCGACAGGGGCCCACCAACCATGCATAAGGGGGTTGGGCGCCCCCGATCAGGGCGCAGTCATGAGGGGTCGATCGGGCCGTTGGGTCCGGTCGAGAAATCAATCTAACAGTCTCCCCCTTGATCTCAACTTTACTTTATACTTTATAATTTACTCGTTTTATCACTGTTTGGTACATAGAGCATGTTTCATCGTGACAGCTCAATTGCCGATAGAATCAGACAGCTATAGTATACCTCTTGTTTTGAAATAAATGTTGTCTCTTTTTAGACCTCTTTGATCCAGGAATCATAGGCTTTCCCTTAAACCCATGTCGGCTAAGTGCTCCTCGAACACATTGGATAGTAAGCCTTTCGTTAGCGGACCCGCAAGCATATCCTTTGTCCTTATATGCTCGTGTCTTATAGTGTGATTCTGGATCTTATCTTTCACAACATAATACTTTATCTCCATTGGTTTGGAAGCATTACTCAACTTGTTGTTGTGAGCATAGAATACTGCGGGCTCATTGTCACAGTACATCTTTAGTGCTTTGCTAATGCAATCTACCACTTTAAGGTCGGGTATAAATTTCTTTAACCATATCGCCTGCCCCGTTGCCTCATAGCATGCTATAAATTCTGCAGACATCGTAGATGATGAAACTATTGACTGTTTGGAGCTTCTCCACGAAATAGCCCCTCCTGCGAGAGTGAAGACATATCTTGTCGTGGACTTTCTATCGTATTTGTCTCCTGCAAAATCAGCATACCCTCTTATCTCTAGGGAATCAGACCTTCTATATGTTAGCATGAGGTCTTTTGTACCTTGCGCACAAAGCTTTCTTTACCCTCTTCTAGTGCTCTATGCCTGGATTCTCTTGATATCTACCGAGTACACCGGTGATAAAAGCTAAGTCAGGGCGAGTGCACACTTGGGCATACTGTAAGCTTCCAACGGCCGAAGCATATGGTACTACTTTCATTTGATCGATCTCATATTGACTCTTGGGACATTGAAATTTCCCAAAACGGTCGCGCTTGACTATAGGAGCAGGTGTGGTATTGCACGCATGCATACTGTATTTCTTTAGAATCGTCTCTAGGTATGCCTTTTGTGACAGCCCTAGAACCCCATTTGTTCTATCTTGGTGAATTTCTATGCCCAAAACATATGAAGCTTCACCAAGATCTTTCATGTCGACGTTTGAGGACAAGAACTTCTTTGTTTCTAGTAGTAGACTCACATCACTGCTAGCAAGGAAGATATCATCCACATACAGAATTAGGAAAATATATGTCCCACTTTTAAACTTTGCGTAAACGCAGTTGTCCTTAGCATTCTCTTTGAATCCAAATTTCTTAATAGTCTCATTAAACTTTAGATACCACTATCTTGAAGCTTGCTTTAATCCATAAATGGATTTCTTTAGTCGGCATCCCATATGTTCCTTGCCCTCCATGATAAAACCCTTAGGTTGTTTCATGTAGACTCTTTCTTCTAAATCCCCATTTAGAAATGTCGTCTTTACATCCATTTGATGTAGCTCTAAATCAAAATGTACAACTAGTGCCATTATGATTCTGAAGGAATCCTTACATGAGATTGGAGAAAAAGTCTCATTGTAATCTACTCCTTCTCTTTGTGTAATCCTTTTGCCACAAGTCGTGCTTTGTACTTCTCCACATTCCCTCTAGAGTCACATTTTATTTTGTAGACCCATTTACAGCGTACTGTTTTGGCTCCTTTGGGAATTTCCTCTAAGTCCCAAACTTCGTTGGAATTCATTGACCTCATCTCATCTTCCATGGCCTCTAGCCACTTGGATGAGTGAGGGCTACTCATGGCTTCTTCAAATGAAGTGGGATCATTCTCCATTTGAACTCTTTATGTGTTATAAACTTTATAATCAGTTGAAATGGCTGATCTTTTAACTCTTAGAGACCTTCTAGGGGCCTCATTTGTTGGCACATTTCGTACCCTTCTAGGTGCCTCATTGGTTGGCACATCTTGTTGAGGTGGCTGCTGCTCCTCCCTTTCATGCACAACAACGGGTTCAGTCGGCTCCTAACGGACAGGTTCCGGATCTTCACTCGTTATTGTCACGGGTGGAGTTGCAATAGGTTCTTGCACCACAACCTCAGGGGTTGTCGATGCAAGAACAATAGGTAGCGAGAAAAATGGCTCCCGGGTCATCGGATTAGGTGCATGCACCCTCTTCTCCTCAAGATCAATTTTCTCAGCTACCATGCTCCCCCTCATCATTTCGTTCTCTAAGAAGACAGCATGTCTTGTTTCTACAAACTTTGTGTATCTGTCTGGATAGTAGAAACGAAAACCTTTTGACTTTTCGGGATAGCCAATGAAATGGCAACTAACTGTTTTAGGATCAAGCTTTGCAATATTTGGATCACTATTCTATAACTGTTTTCGGGAAAGCAACTGATACATCCATTTTGCATCACTATTCTATATCATAATTTACTGTTATTCATTGATATATTTCATATTAAGAGATGATACTTATGTTTTTTCATCTATTTTTTCATGGTTGATGACTTTTGGAGCATGGACCGCTGCAGTCAGGATTCTGATGGAAAAGGTGCTGTTTGGAGGCAAAATTCGCGAAGATCAGAAAATCCGGGAAAATACATGGAAAATCCTATTTTTCTAGAAGACGAAGAATACCAGAAGGGGAAGTGGAGATGGGCCACAGGGTGCCCACACCACCCCCTGGCGCGGGCACCCCAGGCCACGCCACCAGGTGGTTTGGCTGCCCTGGTACACTCATGGCTCTTCCATCTGGCATATATTATCCTCCTGAAACCCTAAGACTCGAGGAGCGACCACAGAAAGATTCCGCCGCCTCTGCGGGGCGGAAAACATCGAGAGAGAAAGATCTCTCCGGTAGATAGAATTCTGCTGGGGGAATTCTTTCCCGGAGAGGGGAGATCATCGCCATCAACCCACCATCAAGCTGGATTTCATCGGGATCATCATCATCATCACCACCATCATCTCCACCAGCACCACCATCACCACTTCATACCGCTGTAACAATTGGGTTGAATCTTGCATAGTTCTTAGGGGAAACTTTCTCGGTGTTGATTACTCTTTGTAGTTGATGCTATTGAGTGAACCATTGAATTATCGTTTATGTTCAGATTCTTACATATCATTATATCATCTCTGATCTTGATCCATATGATCTCCTGTGAGTAGTTCGTTTTGTTCTTGAGGACATGGGAGAAGTCATGTTGTTAGTAGTGGAATTGTGTTGAGAAAGATTCAATGGTTTGACATTTAAGTTGTGGTTTATTTCTTCTAGTGGTGTCATGTGAACGTCGACTACATGACACTTCACCTATATGGGCCTAGGGGAATGCATTTTGTATTTGGCTACTAATCGTAGGGCTTGCCGGAGTGATAGAAACCTGCCCATTAGGAAATGTTGGGGGGTTACCCCCGGGTAGGGTCACGCCAGGGTATAAAGGCCGAGTTAGCCGAGGTTCGGCAAAGCCAAAGCGGATGCTGGCCGGGTCACCTCAAGGCAGGCCAAATCACGGGGTAACCCGGACCAGGGGCGTTCGCCTAACTAAGTCTCAACCGACTTAAGGAGTAAGTCGGAAATGCATGTTTTACTTGTATGCAGGAACAGGTGCGGCCGGATCAACTATGGTCCGGGTCACGTCAAGCTTCTAGGAGAAGGAAGGAATCTCGCTGGTCAAAAGAAGCCCCGGTACGCACTACCTGAGCGAAGCAAACAAGGGCGGGACCACCGGGGCGTGGCCAACAAGGGTGACGACGCCCATGTCGGCTGACGCGGACGCCGCAGAGGCTCACGTAGCCTCTGCATATGTCACGCGAGGGAAAAGCACCTCGGTCGGCTTACTACTTTGGGAGGAGGCGGAGGAGGCATAAATATGCCTCCACGTAAGCCCTAGGCAGAGACCTAGCTCCCTCTATATAAGGAGGGCTAGGGTTTCTGTAGAGGGGGTTCCGCTATTCTGATTGGGCTAGGATTTTAAGCGTGATCTGTGTGTGAGAGTAAGAGAGCTCCTTCTTCCTCCTCTCGCCAATACCGCTCTAGGAGCACTTGTAATCTTAGAAGCAAAGAAAATACAAACTTCTGTGTGAAGAATCACTTCACTATCCCTCCCTGGATTCCCCTAGCGTGTATTAGTCCCCACCTTTAGCCTATCCATGGCATCTGCCGTGACACCACCACGACAGTTGGCGCCCACCGTGGGGCTAGCGGCGCTAGCAGGGGTCAAGATCCGGACGGGAAGCTTCATCGGCACCGGCGAACACGTCGTCTCCGGGCTCGTTCAACGCTTTCGAGCGCTGGACTTTGTCAGCAACAACGCTGGCTGCTTCGGCACGCGCCCACTTCCGTGCAACGGCCTCTTTGTCAAGCTCGGCACGCACAAGGTCTATGTTGCTGTTGACGTGTCGTGTGTTCATCCGCGCCACGTCGTCGAGGCAGGGGAGCCACCCCTCACTGTGGTTTCCGGGACGCGTATCACTCGCTCCCCGGACCATGAAGAGGTGATGATGACTGCGCCTGGCGCGGGCGCGAGCAAGGATCCGGCGCCAGATCCGGAGGTAACGCCTAAGGCACCTAGGAAAGGTAGAGGTCCTCCACTAGAGAGGCACCTAGGATAGCTTGGCAAACCCTATGGTAGCAGCAGTAGATCCGGCTCGGGCGCAGGCCGAGCTAGAAGAAACTAGGAAAAAATACTAGAGGGTGCAAAAAAGATAGCCGCGGCTCAGCAGTCGTTGAACATGACGCTGCGTGAGTACGCCAAGGCGAACAAAGTTGACGCTG
Source organism: Avena eriantha (assembly GCA_910589775.1). Lineage (NCBI taxonomy): Eukaryota > Viridiplantae > Streptophyta > Magnoliopsida > Poales > Poaceae > Avena > Avena eriantha. Next base: position 316,921,533 of record OU342746.1, read on the forward strand.
TAAAAGTAAAGGGGAGAAATCTCATGAGCGAGATGAACAGAGAAGGTGATACTGGAGTTGAGGAATCAGAAAACTGTTTGTCCGTGGGGCTGCCAAGGTATAGTACCCCGGCAAAGAACCTCAGGGCAGCGGATGCAGCTGCATCCGAGTTAGAGGGTCTAACGGGTGAAGCTCGGCAAAGACAACAAGATAGGGTTAACGAGCTGGTTCGGATCGCGAACAGACAAAACAAAGAACTACTCAGAGCTAACCTGGAGAGAGTTGGAGCCTCCAAGATCGTCCATTCGGCGATAGGTAACCCGGAGAAATCCGCTGGAGCCGCATCGTCTCCTCATGGTGGTCCAAGGAGAGAAGAGGTAGTAACCTCGGCCAGACGAAACAAACAGATCGTCCCGTATGACCCAACGCGGGCAGGGAAAGGAAAAGAAGCACAGAAAAATGATGATCGACGGAGTGTGATCCGAGGTGAAGTTGGCCGAGGTAACCGCGACCAAGGCAATGCCGGTCAAGGGAACGCCGTCAACGGCAATGCCGGACAGCGAAACTCGGCAGGCGCAGGACAACGCGGCAGCGGAATATACCAAGGCAAGAGCAAAGTGCCGGCCGAGGTATGCAACAGAAAGATGCTCCACGAGAGCAAGACAGGTATAATGATGGAGATTCGGAAATGGCAAATGCGGGATACCCAAGACCGGACTATCATGTGATAGGGTCAAGATTGGGAAGCAGGGATTTGATGTCGGATGATGCTAGGTTGAAACTGGATCGACTGTATATGTCAGAACAAATTGAATGTCAAGGTCCACCGGGTCCAGCGTGTTTTGGACCCCGGATCATGAAGGATCCACCAGTACCCAACTTCCAGCTACCCAGGGGCACGAAGACGTATGACGACAGTACAAAGCCGGAGGATTGGCTGATAAATTATACCACAGTTGTGAAAATTGCCACTGCCAATTGGAGATGGGCTGTACGATATGTACCCCAGATGTTGGAGGGGCCAACAAGGGTATCGCTGAACAATTTGCCGCCCGGAAGCATTAACTGCCGGATAGATTTCGAGGAAATGTTCATCAGCAATTTCTCTAGTACGTACCAGAGGCCAAATAGGTCGCAGACCCTAGCTATGTGCAAGCAAAGACCGAATGAGACAGATCGGGAGTTCTTAACCCGGTGGTGTACAGTGGGAAACTCATGTGAGGGCGTGATAGAATCACAGGCCATAGCATGGTTTGCACAAGGGTGCAGATACGCAAGCGAGCTGTGGCAAAAGTTGCAAAGGAAAATGCCAACTACGTTGGCAGAAATGATCTGGATCGCAGATTCGTATGCTTTGGGTGATCCGACTCAACCTAGGCTCGTATCAAACGAGTCAAACAATGAGTACTACCAGAGAGATGGAGCCGGGTCATCCCGGAGGAATGACTACAGAGGGAAAAGGAGAGATGATAGACCGGATCATCGATACGGTTCGCAACATATTGCGGCTGTGAATCAAGATCAGCCCGGAGCAGGGGGCAGTCAACGCCAGAAAACTGGAGGGCAATGGACTCCGAGAAACGACGGCAAGAAAACTTGGACACCAGAGCAAAAGAAATAGTGGCAAGAAAAGAAGGACCGTCCGAGGTATACTTATGAGTCGATGTTGGACTAGCCGTGTAAGTTTCACACGCCAAATCCGAATAACCCAGCGGGTCATACGACGAGGCAATGTGAGTGGATGCGCAAGATTGAACAAGGTGGTTTAGGGAATGCTCAGGCACCCCGGAATGATCAGCCTCGGCAGGAGTTACCCTGGCAGCAATTGCTCTCCGGAGCGAACACGCAATAGCTAATGTTGCCTCCCCCTCCGCCGAGGTATGAAAACAATGAGAGAAGGGATGTGGTGCATCAAGTGGAAAATCAGCATCGGCCGGATCAGAGGTACCCCGGAAATGAGGGGAGAAATGAGTACAGAGAGCATCATCAGAGCTATTCTGTGTTCACCACTGAGGAAATAGATAGAAAGAGCTTGCAGCGCCGACATATGGAGGTGAATGCAGTGATGCCTGCAGTGACTAGGTATATGCCTTGGTCTGACCAAGAAATCACCTGGAGCATCAAGGATCACCCCAAGCTTATGCCAAGCCTTGGTTCGTATGAGTTGGTGCTGGATCCGACATTCATTGGACCTAGCATTAATGTAAGGTTCTCAAAGGTATTGATCGACAATGGCAGTAGCATTAACATCATGTATGCGGACACAATGCGCAAGTTGGGTATCGCGGAGAACATGCTACAGGCCACGAGGACAACTTTCCATGGTATTGTGCCCGGCATTTCTTGTGAGCCCATAGGCAAGGTCCGGGTTGACGTATTGTTCGGCACGAGGGATAACTGCCGAACCGAAAATTTGGAGTTCGAGGTGGTGAACTTGGAAAGTGCGTACCACGCGTTACTCGGAAGGCCAGCGCTGAACAAGTTCATGGCGAGCTGTCATATTAGTTACTTGAAGATGAAGTTGCCCGGACCAAACGGGGTGATTACCATTGCTGGGGATTTTCGACATTCCATGGATTGTGCGTCGGCCGGGTCTAACTTAGCCGAGTCACTTGTGATTGCGCAGGAAAAAAGGAAAATTCAAGAGGTGGCGGCATTGGCTCAGTCCGCGCGGCAGTATATGCCGGCGCTGAGTAACCCGCATGGAAGTGTCTCCTTCTAGGCCACGAAAGATACCAAGAAGGTTCATGTTGATGACATGTTCCCAGAGCGCACCGTAACAATTGGTGTCGGGTTAAGTGATAAGTAGGAAAGCGAGCTCGTCAGCTTCCTCCGTGAGAATCGGGACATTTTTGCTTGGTCCACACAGGACTTGCAAGGTGTTCCGAGGGAGTTGGCCGAGCACTCTCTGAATGTGAGACCCGGAGCTAAGCCGGTGAAGCAACCTCTTCGCCGCTTCGTCGAAGATAGGAGGAAAGTCATCAGGGATGAGATAGCTCGGTTACTAGCTGCAGGATTTATCATGGAAGTTCTTTACCCGGACTGGCTGTCTAATCCGGTGCTGGTGGAGAAGAAGAAGGATGATCCGAATGTGGCAGTGGTTTGGCGAATGTGTATCAATTACACAAACCTGAACAAGGCGTGTCCAAAAGATCCATTTCCGCTGCCAAGAATAGATCAGGTCATAGACTCAACTGCTGGATGTGAATTGTTGTCATTCATTGATGCATATTCTGGTTTCCACCAGATACCTCTGAATCCGGATGATCAAATAAAGACTGTGTTTATTACCCCATATGGGGCTTATTGCTATCGCACCATGCCGTTTGGTTTACGTAATGCAGAGGCAACGTACCAAAGATGTATGCAAAAATGTTTGCACGACCAAATCGGTCAAAATGTACAAGTGTACGTGGATGATGTGGTTATCAAGACCAAGGAAAGCAAAACGCTCCTTGACGATATCAGGCAGACATTTGCGAACCTAAGGAGGTTCCAGATGAAACTTAACCCGAAAAAATGCACCTTCGATGTCCCGGCTGGGAAATTGCTCGGTTTTCTTGTTTCCAGCCGAGGTATCGAGGTTAATCCAACTAAAATCTGGGCCATCGAACGAATGGAACTGCCGAAGTGTCTTAACGATGTCTAGAAGTTCACAGGTTGCCTGGCCTCGTTAAGTCGGTTTGTATGTCGGTTGGGAGAAAAGGCATTGCCTCTTTACCAACTCATGAAAAAGTCAGATAAGTTCGTCTGGACACCGCAGGCCGATGAAGCCTTTGCCCACTTGAAGAAGATGTTAGCCACTGCACCAGTGTTAGCCTCACCACTATCAAAGGATCCAATGTTGCTCTATATAACTGCAACCAACCGAGTTGTAAGTGTAGTGATAGTGGTGGAGCATGACAAGGAAGGTAAGTCCGTGCAAAGGCCAGTGTATTACTTGAGCGAGGTGTTGTCAGCCTCAAAGCAGAACTATCCACACTATCAGAAGGTGGCGTATGGCATGTACATGGCCGCTAAGAAGCTGAAGCACTACTTCGAGGAGCATCCCATCAGGGTCATATGTGAGGCCCCCATTTCCGAGATAATGAGTAACAAGGATGCGAGTGGCAGAATTGCAAAATGGGCAATTGAGCTAGCTCCTTATGCACCGCAATATGACAGAAGAGAAGCCATCAAATCTCAAGCTGTGGCGGACTTTTTCGTGGACTGGGCCGACGTACAATACGAACCGCCACTCCCAGATCTGAACTATTGGCGAATGCACTTTGATGGATCAAAAAACAAAACCGGGCTAGGTGCCAGAGTTGTACTTACTTCGCCAAAAAAGGACCAGTTGAAATACGCGCTGCAGATCCATTTCGCGGCATCAAACAATGTCGCTGAGTATGAAGCACTTGTGCACGGGCTCAAGGTGGCAAAAGAGATTGGGATACGTCAGATCATATGCTTTGGCGACTCGGATTTGGTGGTGCATCAAGTGTCGGGACTGTGGGACACCCTTGATCCAAACATGGCGCTGTATAGATTTCATGTGCAGAAGATATCTGGTTACTTTGAGGGATGCGAATTTCACCATGTACCCCGGGTGGAAAATGAGGCTGCCGACATGCTGTCGAAGCTCAGGTCAACCTGACAAGCAGTTCCATCGGGTGTAGCATTAGAGCACCTCAGGAAACCGTCCATCGGGCCCTCCCTAGAAACCGACTCAATCTATGTCCCGGAGGACACGGAATCCGGAGTTGTGCCCATGGATATTGACATGGGAATTGGTGCGCGAAACCCGGGGACTACCTCGGCAAACCCGGGGACTGCTTCAGTGAAACCGAGGAATGCTTCGCAAGACCCGGGGACTGCTCAGCGTGATCCGGTTGAAGTTATGCCGGTGGGTCAGATGGAGATTGATGAGGATGTGTTCCTTGTGCGAACAATACCAGCTTGGGCACTACCTATATTTCAATTCCTGAAAGATGGAACGTTACCCATTGAGGAAGTGCTGTCCAGGCAAACACAGAGGAGGGCAAAGGCGTACCTGATCATCAATTCCGAACTATACAAAAGAAGTGTGACCAATGTCCTCCAGCGATGTGTTGACCCAGAAGAAGGGCTTGACATCCTCCGTGATATACATCAAGGGGAATGCGGGCATCATGCCTCGTCCCGAGCCTTGGTAGCAAAAGCTTTCTGGCACGGATTCTACTGGCCAAGTGCCTTAGAGCAAGCAGAAGATCTGGTGAGAAAATGTAATGGTTGTCAGAGGTACGCTACCAAGACACATATGCCAATGTCGGAACTCAAGACCATACCAATTACTTGGCCATTTGCCGTATGGTGCTTGGATATGGTCGGCCCGTTCAAACCAGCGTGGGGAAATATGACTCATATTTTAGTAATGGTGGACAAGTTTACGAAGTGGATTGAAGTAAAACCTATAAGAAAATGTGATGGAGCTATAGCCGTAACATTTCTCAAGGATATCATCTTGAGGTACAGTTATCCTCACAGTATCATAACTGATAATGGCACAAATTTTGCGGAAGGAGCATTTGCGCATTTCTGCCGGGATAAGAAGATCCGGCTAGACGTAGCCTCGGTAGCCCACCCCGCATCGAACGGACAAGTGGAAAGATCCAACGGATTAGTATTATCCGGGATAAAACCCCGGCTCATTGAGCCGCTGCAAAGATCAGCGGGGTGCTGGATAGAAGAACTACCAGCGGTACTGTGGAGTTTAAGAACAACTCTGAATCGATCAACAGGCTATACGCCGTTTTTTCTGGTATATGGGGCAGAAGCTGTATTACCAGCCGACATAGAGCATGATTCGCCTAGGGTCACCCAATACACAGAAGCCAAAGTGCAAGAAGCCCGGCAAAATGATGTTGATCTGCTGGAAGAAGCGAGAGAACTGGCATTGTCTAGATCCGCCATATATCAGCAAAATCTCCGACGCTATCATAGCCGGAAAGTAAGCCCCTGAGTCTTTCGGGAAGGCGATCTGGTGCTCCAGTTGGTACAACGTACTGCTAGCATGCATAAATTATCCCCCCCATGGGAAAGGCCATTCATCGTGAGAAAGGCATTGCACAATGATTCTTATTATCTTATAGATGCAAAGCCACAGGAAAAGAACAAGGCGGACAGGTCCAGCGAGGAATCTAAGTGACCATGGAATATAGCTCTACTTCATCCTTTCTACACTTAGCTAAGAACTGTATGTATCCGAGTCTTCTCATATGTCGGTATGTATGTCGGCAATGAGCTTATCAATGAAGTGTTGGCACCTCGAGCAGTAACTCGAGGACTTCCTTAATAATATTTGTTGTCTTTTGTGCGTTAGCTGGAATAAGTTGTTCTACTTAACTCGGATTAGTAATGTGTGAGCACCAAGAACCCAAATCTTTGACTTGTTGCTGTCCAACAAGAATTGGCTTCATGGCAAGCAAGAGAACAAGTTTGGAATTACGTAGCACATGCAAAACGACTAAGGAAAAGAGTTTATTCGAGCCGACGTTTGTTTTTCGGACTAACCTGGTATTTATTTTCAAGTTATTATGCGGTTTTATTTTGAGCTAAGTCTAAAAGTTTCCCAGTATTGTTAAGACAATTTTTGAAGCTCGGATTCGTAAGTCGTAAAACCGAATCAAGGTAGACACGAGCCGAGCCAAAAGATTGGACGAATAAGAAAAAGAAACTCGGGGACTACGCCCAAGTTAATCCGGCATAAGAACTTAGTTGCAAAATATCACATGTATATGGGATACAACTCCACCCAGCATACCGGGGATCTGATAGATTTTCAAGTTTTTTCGCTCAAGGAGCAGCAGGAGGAGGATTCGGCATCATCTTCGCCATCTTCGATATCCGAGGCGTCATCTTCTCCATCACCGTCCAAGCAATCTTCATCGTTCTCAACCTCTTCGTCCCCAGCGGCTTCCAGGAAGCTTGGCCCCTCAGCCCATTCATGAATGGGAGCGTATTCGATGAGGCTATGGGCGCAAGCCTGGTGCCGAGCTACCCACTCCGAGTCATTGGTCCATCTAGATCCTGTGCGCAGGCGTGTCAGGAGGTTGAGATCAATCTTCTCATACCACGTGAGTATGTGGTGAAAAATGGTATCAGCTGCGGCACGTCCAGTGGACTCTCTCCAGAGGTCGAGCTAGGTCTCGGTTTCCATTAGCTTCTCAACAAGGATTGCGGTGGTCTCCGAAGTATCTTCTCCGAGCTAGAACATGTTGAAGATGCGAACTGCAATGTCGAGGATGTCCTTGCCATAATTCTTGATGAGCTCCACGCGAGATGACAAGCTGACCAACAGGTCCTCCATGTCATAGGGAATCTCTTCACCGTCAGGAGCGGCAGGAGTACCCCTTTCTCGGCGGAAGTTTGCAACTGCTACGCTCGCACTAGCAGTGCCCTCTGGAAATTTGCCTGGAAACAAGACAAAGGAAGAAGGTAAAGAAAAGACATAGGAAATAACCCGGAGAAGTGCGTCGGATAAGGGAAAGGAACTTACGTGATATATGGCTGAGGATCCGGGTCAACTCCCTAGTGCAGTCATCACGTCTCTTACGAAGCTGCTCAAGCTCAGCATTCACCGACCCAAGCTGGATGTCGGATTCCTTGAGTAGATCCTGGTCCTTGGCGATCTAGAGATTGAGGCGCTCACGCTCTTCTATGTTATCCTGGCCAACCTTTTTGAGCTCGAATTGGTGCTGGGCCTTCATTTTCTCCATCTCAGCCTTGAGCCTGGTGATCTCATCGTCCTTGGTTCGGAGGAGGGCGAGCTCATCATCTTTCTTCTTAAGCTCGGCTTGGTGTTGCCCTGCTTGTTCGAGAAAATGCAGCATCATATCAGGCACGGGCACACTATCTTCAAGCGATGCTGAAATAGTGTGTTGACCCGGCAGAGCCGAGGTATGAATGTTTGCCGAGCCAAGGAGAAAAGGAAATGGAAAGCACTGTAAGGTCGGACAAAAATGACGTACCCTTGATCTGCTCCAGATTCTTCCGCATAATCTTGTTCTCAGCCTCCACCCCAGCTGCGGAAACCGAATGATGAGATTAGTTCGGCAGAGGAAGATGAAGAAAAACGAAGAAACGCCAAGGAAGAAATTTACCCCTTTTCTCGTATTCCGCGAGAAGTACATCTTGCTTTGCGCGTAGCATCTTGTGGGTATCCAGCAGACGTTGGAATTCAGCACTCCGGCGATTGGTGGTCACCTGAAAGGAGTATAGAAACATAAATTAGCTTGGTGCATATTCGAAGTGTACAAAAATCCGGGCCAAGTGGTACTTAACCCGGCTCTAGGTGTGTGCATATTCGAAGTGTACAAAAATCCGGTCCAAGTGGAACTTAACCCGGCTCTAGGTGTGTGCATATTCGAAGTGTACAAAAATCCGGGCCAAGTGGAACTTAACCCGGCTCTAGGTGTGTGCATATTCGAAGTGTACAAAAATCCAGGCCAAGTGGAACTTAACCCGGCTCTAGGTGTGTGCATATTCGAAGTGTACAAAAATCCAGGCCAAGTGGAACTTAAAACCCGGCTCTAGGTGTGTGCATATTCGAAGTGTACAAAAATCCGGGCCAAGTGGAACTTAACCTGGCTCTAGGTGGGTGCATATTCGAAGTGTACAAAAATCCGGGCCAAGTGGAACTTAACCCGGTTCTAGTTGTGTGCATATTCAAAGTGTACAAAAATCTGGGCCAAGTGGAACTTAACCCGGCTCTAGGTGTGTGCATATTCGAAGTGTACAAAAATCCGAGCCAAGTGGAACTGAACCCGGCTCTAGGTGTGTGCATATTCAAAGTTCTCATGGAGCTACATTAGTTTTCTAAAGAGCATCCGGCCGAGTAACAAGTTACTCCCCCGGAGGCTCGGGGACTAATGGTTATTATCTACAGCATATAAAGGGGAGGCGATGTATCCATCATCCGCCCGACGAGGTTGATTGCCTTAGCGGCTGTGTTCATTTGGGCGGAAAACTCGGCGGGGCCAAACCTCTCCGGGAGATCGTCGTCATGGACGAACTCAGCCTTGTTCCAGTTGTTGACAAATTCAATCAACATCAGAGGGTACCGCTCGCCGGTGGGCATATGGGGCGCCACCAAGCCCTTCGCGTGCGCTTCTGTCCTCTCAACCAAAGCAAGGGCTGGGCTGGTGTGCAGAACCATATGTTGTGCATCGGTTGGCTCGGCAGGGGCGTCCTTCGCTGCTGGAGCCTTCTTGGGAAGCATTGATGTGAGGGTACGCTGCCCAGCCTCGACGAATGATGATTTGGTAGCGTCAGGAGCCTTTTTGCCCTTTGCTTGCTGAGAAAAGGAAGTGGTTGCAGCGGATTTTCCCTTAGGAGCTGCCGGGATAGTTCCTTGCCGAGGTTGAGAAGACTCGGACGAGGCGGAGGAGCTTGGCGCTAGTGTTCTTGTTGCTGGACTTGGTGCAGCTGCTGATTTTCTTGCTACCGGACCTGGTGCTGGTGCTGGTGCGGGTGCTGGTGCTGGTGCCGAGGGTAGTTTCGGTAGCTGCTGGTTGCGGCGAGGCCGAAGTTGTGAATGTCGTCACCTCGGCCGGGCCGGTCTCCCCCGCTCCAAGGTTACCCTCCTCTTGACGAGGTGGAACAGAACCCGGAGCAGCCGTAGAACCCTCAGGAATAGGGCTCAGCGGGAGTGACTCATCGTCATGAGGTGGAGAAGGGCTAGGCCAGAGCGGCGAAGAGATGCTAGATCCACTCTGAGGGACCTCCACCACAGCCCTGCAAAAATCAAATAATTTCAGAAGAGAAATTACAACAATGCAAGGAAGAGCAAGTTGCAGAAGGAAAAAATGACTTACGCATCCAAGGTTTGGGGCTCCTTGGGTTTCCGAGCCCTTCGTGCTGGGGCCTTGCCTGTTGGGTTGGAGGCAGTTTTGTCTCCGGACTTCTTTCACCTTTTGGCCGGCTGAGAAGGTCTGGAGGAAGAACTTGGTGCCGCTCCGCGCTTCTTCTTCAGCGCTACCGGAACAGGTTCGCCCGTAGCAAGGGGAGGGTCCTCGTGGATATGCCCACCGGGATTAGCTGATGCCGGAAAAGCAAAAGAAAGGGGGACAGCATCAACAGGTTCAATCACCTCGACATCCGAGCCATCTTCATCATCGGGCCAATCTCTAATAGAAGAGGATTTACCCGTGGGTCGCTTTGTAGCGTCGGTCTTCGGGAGGAACATCTCCTGGTCCGGCTCTTCCTCATCCGGGGTCTCCCGGTCCGGCACCCACTTAAGGGTCGGATATGTGCCGTCCTCAAGGGTCTGCTGAAGGAATAGCTGAGAAAAAGAACGAACAACAGAGTCAAAAATGCAACAAGGACCGACATATAATTAGTCCGGAGTAAGTTTGCAACACGAAGCTTACCGCGGGAGGAAGCCTATCACGGCAATAATGCTCAATTCCCCAAGTCCACTCAGAGGAGAAGTCCTTGTGGGTGGTGAAGAGAGCCTTAACCCGGTGATATATCTCCGTGTTGCTCAACTCAAAGGATGAGGTCCGGTTGGGGTCGCGGCCGAAGCTCATGTGGCACACCTTGTGGGTGCGCTTCTGGAGGGGGAAATTCGGTTGCACACGAACGTGATCATAGCGTCCTCGTTGCGCAACCCGAGCTTCTTCAGCTCCGCAAACCTCTTGTTGACCTGGTTGGCCAAGGCCGTGGGCTTCTTGGGGACGATATCCCACAATTGCGGGTTAGGTGGACCCGGAGTATAGGGGAGCAGCCGGATTAAGTCTTCAGTGCCTGTATTCCGGACATAGAAGAAAGTCCGGGCCCACCCTTTGCAGGAGTCTAGCCCGGTGACCCGGGGGGAAATGGAAAGCCTCCGAGGTGAGATGGATGCAGCTCCAAATTGAGTGAGCTCCTTGTCCTCTGGATCGAGTTGGATGTTTGGGATGACATTATGACGAAGGCCGAAAAACCGGATCCATAGCTCCTTCGTGGGCCATAGTCCGGCATAGCCTTCGATCGTAGAAGCAAAAGCGGAAAGAGAAGTAATGGCGTTGGCAGGAAGATGGTGCGGCTGGAGTTCGTAGGTGCTAAGCCAATCCCGGAAGAAGTCGCTGACCGGAAAACCGAACCCCCGTTGGAAGTGGGACAAGAACACGACGTACTCACCCGGATTGGGTGAGGGGGCCTATTCGGAGGAGGCAAGACGAGCGGCGACGCCGGCAGGGATGCGTCTGGTGCGGTAGAGCCAATCCAGGTCGTCTTGGCAGACCCAAGACCCAGCCCACGCACCACGGCCAGCCGCTGCGGAGTCCTCCTCTATCTCTTGCTCAGCTACGACGAGCTCCTTCTCCATCATCTGGTCTTCGTTGCCCTCGCTGGCGCTAGCGGCGGTGGGGGGCAGAGGCCTAGATTGGCAGCGACCCGTGGTGGAGGAGGCGTGTAGCGGTGGCAAAGATGCAGAGGTGTAGGGAAAAAAGTGCGGCGGCGGCGCTGCTACTTGGGAGCACTGGCGGCGGCGCTGTCGTGGGGAAGAAGAAGAAGAAGAAGAAGAGCAAGGGGCAGAGGGGCGCGGAAGGGGAAAAATCATAAGGAGTGCGCCCCTCCCCTATTTAACCTCTCCCACGAGGGGAAAGTGGGATCGTGTCCTGCAGGCATGCCACACGACGTGGCCGTGTATTACCCGCATCAACCAATCAGCACGAAGCCACACGGAAGGCCACAGAATGAAATTGATCCCATGACGTGACGCGTGGATGCGGTAAACAAGGAGGTAGGCGTGACGTGACCCGCGCATAGTGATAACTGACAATCACTACGGCGGTTACTGTGCTGGCCTTTAAAATAAGACAAACATAATGATTAGCCTCCACATGGGTTGGCGTACGAGAGAAGGAAGAAAGACCCGGATGGAACCGTGGTAACCCGGCCAGCAAGTGAAAACTTGGAATGTGTAGAGGGAAAGTAAAACCATGAGGTCCGAGTTAAAGTGGTAACCCGGCCGGGAAGTGAAAACTTGGAATGTGCGAAGGGAACGTAAATCCATATAATTCGAGATAAAGAGGTAACTCGGAAATAACGACCAGAACTCAGAATTGAACCTGATGTGGCCTTAGCGGCCAAGGCAGCTAAGACCGCACCAGCTTCGGGGACTAATGTTGGGGGGATACCCCCGGGTAGGGTCACGCCGGGGTATAAAGGCCGAGTTAGCCGAGGTTCGGCAAGGCCAAAGCGGATGCTGGCCGGGTCACCTCAAGGCAGGCCGAATCACGGGGTAACCCGGACCAGGGGCGTTCGCTTAACTAAGCCTCAACCGACTAAAGGAGTAAGTCAGAAATGCATGTTTTACTTGTATGCAGGAACAGGTGCGGCCGGATCAACTATGGTCCGGGTCACGTCAAGCTTCTAGGAGAAGGAAGGAATCTCGCTGGTCAAAAGAAGCCCCGGTACGCACTACCTGAGCAAATTAAACAAGGGCAGGACCACCGGGGCGTGGTCGACAAGGGTGACGACGCCCATGTCGGCTGACGCGGGTGCCGCAGAGGCTCACGTAGCCTCTGCATATTTGACGTGAGGGAAAAGCACCTCGGTCGGCTTACTACTTTGGGAGGAGGCATATTCCATGTATGCCCTAGGCAGAGACCTAGCTCCCTCTATATAAGGAGGGCTAGGGTTTCTGTAGAGGGGGTTCCGCTATTCTGATTGGGCTAGGGTTTTAAGCGTGATCTGTGTGTGAGAGTAAGAGAGCTCCTTCTTCCTCCTCTCGCCAATACCGCTCTAGGAGCACTTGTAATCTTGGAAGCAAAGAAAATACAAACTTCTGTGTGAAGAATCACTTCACTATCCCTGCCTGGATTCCCCTAGCGTGTATTAGTCCCCACCTTTAGCCTATCCATGGCATCTGCCGTGACACCACCACGACAGGAAACCTGTGCACAAGGGACATCAGGGTCTTAGAGTTTAAAGTTGTAGTTAGGTTTCTACCTTAATTACTTTCTTATACTTGCGGATGCTTGCAAGGGGTATAATCACAAGTATGTATTAGTCCTAGGAAGGTCGGTACATTAGCACAGGTTCACCCACACAACACTTAGCAAACTAAAGAAGATTAATCAACTATATGAAGCGAAAGCACTTGGCGATATTCCCATGTGTCCTCGAGAACGTTTGGTCATCTTAAGTAATACAGCCGACTTGTCCTTTGCTAAAGAAAGGATTGGGCCACTTGCTGCATTTATTCTTATTGTCTTTTATTTACTCGTACTTTATTTACCTACTTTATCAAAAACCCCTAAAAATCCGTTTGCTAACTATTTACAAAGAATTGTTGCTCCTGGCCACTCGCCAGCACCTTCTGCTCCTCGTTGGGTTCGACACTCTTACTTATTGAAAATACTGCGATACACCCCCTATACCTGTGGGTCATCAAGACTATTTTCTAGCGCCGTTGCCAGGGAGTGAAGCGCTATTGGAGAGTGGAACTGGTAAAGGAAACTTCTACTGTGAGTATTGTTTACTTCTGTTAGTTGCTTTATTTTCAATATGGATAAGTCGCTGAGTTTCTTATTTCGTGATGCTACTACCACTACTAAGGTAGTAGATGAACCACCACCTCCTGAGAATGATACTTTTAAAATACCTACAAGAATTATTGATCGTGTTATAGATAACTATTATGTTGGAGATGGAACTGTCCATCCCAGTGATCATTTGGTCTTTATACACAAATTATGCGGGTTGTTCAAGTGTGCAGGTATTACAACAGATCAAGTCAAGAAGAAGTTATTCTCATTATCACTAAAAGGAAGAGTTGAGGACTGGTATAAGCTGTTAAAGAATGGTCAAGCTCTTGAATGGGAGGAAATAGTACCTCCCTTTTATTCAAAGTTTTATCCTCCTAGTGAGATTCATAAAGATCAGAATCAAATATACAACTTTTGGCCTCTTGATGGAGAGAGTACAGCTCAAGCTTGGGGGAGATTAAAGTTACCAATGCTCAAATGTCCCATTCATGAGCTCCCCAACAATATTATTATCAATAACTTTTATGCAAGGGTTTCTCTTCATGATAAGGATTTATTGGATTCTTCTTGTGCTGGATCATTTACACGCATGGAAGAAGAAGCTAAATGGGATCTTCTAGACCGTATTCAAGACAATGCTGAAGCATGGGAGAATGACAAAGGAAGAAAGTCAGGTATAAATTATGATTATGAATGCATTGAATCTTTTATGGGAACTAATGACTTTCAAAATATTAGTAATGCTTATGGTCTTGATTCTCAAGTTATTTAAGGCTTTTGTTTCTTATATTGAAATTCCAAAAAAGGGATGGAACAAGTATCATGCACCATATAAAGATATTGTTGATTGTGTTCCTGTTAGGAGTACTGAATTTTGCACTATTGATCACATCCTACCTGAACCTTATATAGACAAAATACCCTTCCCGGATATGGTAAAGGAGCATCCTATGATAACTAGTGTAATCAATAAAAGTGCAAAGAGAACTGTAAAACGTGATGAACAAATAAACATTGAACCTGTTGTAGCAATTGTGAAAGACCTTGTCACTAAAAGTGTAGAAGATGGACACATAGTCTTCTGTGAGGATGCTTCTAATATTGTCTCACATCCTAATAGAACTAAAAAGGCTAGTGTCCCTGTGCTTTCTGTTAGAATTGGTGATCATTGCTATTATGGTTTATGTGATATTGTTGCAAGTTCAAGTGCTATCCCTTATGACCTTTACAAAGCAATTATGCATGAAATCAGTCCCTGCGAACTAGAAGAGATTGATGTGGTTATTCACCTTGCTAATAGAGAGACCATCTCTCCAATTGGTATTGTACGGGATGTAGAAGTTCTTTGTGGTAAGATTAAATATCCTGCTGATTTTCTAGTACTTGGTTCAGCTGCTAGTAAAATCTATCCCATCATTTTTGGTAGACCTTTCTTGAGTACATGTGGAGCCATTATAGACTGCAAAAGGGAGAAAATCTTGACTAAATTTGATGGGGAATCTTATGAGTTTAATTGTTTGAAATTTACTAAAGAACCTTGTGAAAATGAAACCCATAATGAGGATTTTAGAGTTGAACAACTTGCTTCTATTTCTCTTGCTCCTAACAATGCTTTGCCGTAATTTATGGAAGACCACGAAAGTGAAATCTTCATGGAAGAAAGAAATGAGATTGACAAGATTCTCCATTGTCAACCTAAGATGCTTAAGCATAACTTGCATGTGGAAGATTTGGGTACCACGTTGACACCTAAAAAGGATCCAGTCTTCGATCTAAAACCTTTACTTGACGATATTAAGTATGCTTACATTGATGATAATAAAATATATCATGTTATTATTAGCTCTAAACTTTCAGGGAAGGAAGAGGAAAGATTATTGGAGGTATTGAAGAAACATCGAGGGGCTATGGGCTATACTCTAGATGATTTAAAAGGGATTTCTCCTACTATATGTCAGCATGCTATCAATATAGAACCAGATGCAAAGCCAGTGGTAGAGCACCAACATCGTTTAAATCCTAAGATGAAGGGAGTGGTAAGAAATGAGGTATTGAAACTCCTTGATGCTGGTATTATTTACCCTATTACTGATAGTAAATGGGTTAGTCCTGTTCATTGTGTCCCTAAAAAGGGGGAATTACCGTTGTTCCTAATGATAATGATGAGCTTATTCCCCAAACAATAGTAGTAGGTTATAGGATGTGTATTGATTTCAGGAAAGTTAACAAAGTTACTAAGAAAGATCATTACCCACTTCCTTTTATTGATCAAATGTTAGAAAGGTTGTCTAAAAAGACCCATTTTTGTTTTCTTAGTGGATACTCTGGTTTCTCTCAAATTGTTGTTAAACAACAAGATCAAGAAAAAACTACTTTTACATGCCCTTATGGAACCTATGCTTATAGACATATGCATTTTGGTTTATGTAATGCTCCTGCTACTTTTGAAAGATGCATATTTGCTATCTTTCATGGTTTTTGTGAGGAAATTGTGGAAGTATTCATGGATGACTTCTCCGTCTATGGAACTTCTTTTGATAATTGTCTGCATAACCTCGATAAAGTTTTGTAGAGATGTGAAGAAACTAATCTTGTTCTTAATTGGGAGAAATTCCACTTCATGGTGAATGAAGGGATTGTCCTTAGACATAAGATTTCTGAAAGAGGCATAGAAGTTGATAGAGCTAAAGTTGAGGCAATTGAGAAAATGCCCTGTCCAAGAGACGTCAAAGGTATTCGTAGTATCCTTGGTCATGCTGGTTTCTATAGAAGGTTTATTAAAGATTTCTCTAAGATATCAAAACCCCTCACTAATCTTCTTCAAAAAGATGTACCCTTTGTCTTTGATGATGATTGTAAGGAAGCTTTTGAAACTCTAAAGAAGGCTTTAACTACTGCTCCTATCGTTCAACCACCTGATTGGAGCTTACCCTTTGAAATAATGTGTGACGCTAGTGATTTTGCTGTAGGTGCTGTCCCTGGGCAACGAATAGATAGAAAGTTAAATGTTATCCACTTTGCTAGTAAGACTCTTGACGCTGCTCAAAGGAATTATGCTACTACGGAAAAAGAATTCTTAGCCGTTGTCTTTGCTTGTGATAAGTTTAGACCCTATATTGTTGACTCAAGAGTTACCATTCATACTGATCATGCTGCTATTAAGTACCTTATGACAAAGAAAGATGCTAAGCCTAGGATTATTAGATGGGTGCTACTCTTACAAGAGTTTGACCTTCATATTGTAGATAGGAAAGGTGCTGAAAATCCTGTAGATGATAATTTATCTCGATTGGAAAACATCTCTTTTGATCCTATGCCTGTTAATGATAGTTTCCCAAATGAACAGTTGGCTGCAGTAGGGGCAAGCTCGTGATGGAGCCCTTGGTATATTGATTATGCTAACTTTATTGTCTCCAAGTATTTTCCTCCAACTTTTCATAGCTCAGCAAAGAAGGAAGTTCTTTTATGATTTGAGGCATTATTTTTGGGATGACCCACATTTATATAAAGGAGTGGATGGTATTATGCGAAGATGTGTTCTAGAATATGAACAAAAGGAGATATTGTGGAAATGTCATGGTAGTGCCTATGGAGGACATCATGCGGGAGATAGAACTGCACAAAAGGTGCTACAATCAGGTTTCTATTGGCCTACCCTTTTTAAAGATGCAAGAAAATTTGTCTTATCCTATGATGAGTGTCAGCGTGTTGGTAATATTTCTAGACGCAATGAAATGCCTATGAATTACTCTCTAGTTATTGAACCTTTGACTGTTGGGGATTTGACTTTATGGGTCCTTTTCCTCCCTCAAAAGGTTATACTCATATTCTTGTTGCCGTTGATTATGTCACTAAGTGGGTAGAAGCCATACCTACGAAGAGTGCTGATGGGGAGACCTCTCTAAAAATGCTTAAGGATGTTATCTTTCCTAGGTTTGGAGTGCCTAGGTATCTTATGACTGATGGAGGTTCTCATTTCATTCATGGTGGTTTTAGAAAGACCCTTGCTAAATATGATGTTAATCATAGAATTTCTTCAGCTTATCATCCCCAAACTAGTGGATAAGTAGAGTTATCAAATAGAGAAATTAAATCCATCTTGAAAAAGACTGTTAATAGATCTAGAAAAAATTGGGCTAAAAAGTTGAACGATGCTTTATGGGCTTATAGGACTGCCTATAAAAATCCTATGGGGATGTCTCCTTACAAAATGGTTTATGGGAAAGCTTGTCACCTGCCTTTAGAATTAGAACACAAAGCTTATTGGGCAGTTAAAGAACTTAATAGAGACTGTAAGCTTGCTGGTGAAAAAAAATTATTTGACTTAAATTCATTGGATGAATGGAGGAGTGAAGCATATGAGAATGCTAGACTCTTCAAGGAAAAATTTAAAAGATGGCATGGCAGGCGAATTCTTAAGAGGGAATTCCATGTTGGTGGGAAAGTTCTATTATATAGGTCTCGTCTCAGATTTTTTGCAGGGAAACTACTTTCAAAATTGGAAGGACCTTTTGTTATTGAAGAAGTGTATCGTTCAAGAGCAATAAAAATTTCTTCTTTAAAAGATAACACTACACAAGTGGTGAATGGTCAGCGACTCAAGCACTATATTGCTGGAGATTCTTACAATGAAGATATTGATGCTATTCAAGTGGTAACTCCGGAAAAATTTATCAAAGACCAAATTCAGAGACCTGCAGAGTCCGTTTTCGAATAGGTAACAGATATGGTAAGAAAAGTTCCGCGAAAATTCTATCCAGTTATATTTTTGGAGTTTTTATCCAACAAGGAAAGCTATGAAGCGAAAGAGGGACGGAAACGGAGCCAAGGTGGCTCACACCACCCCCTGGCACGGGCCCCCTGATGTCTACGCACTTCTATTCTTGTAGACAGTTGTTGGGCCTCCAAGTGTAGAGATTTGTAGAACATCAACAAGTTTTCCCTTAAGTGGATTACCCAAGGTTTATCGAACTCAGGGAGGAAGTGGTCAAAGGTATCCCCTCTCAAGCAACCCTGCAATCAAGATACAAGAAGTCTCTTGTGTCCCCAACACACCAAATACACTTGTCAGGTGTATAGGTGCACTAGTTCGGCGAATAGATAGTGAAATACAAGTGGTATAGATAATTATAAGTGGTAACGGTGATAGAAAATAGCTTGATGGCGTGGAAAAGAGTAAAGTAAAACTGAAATAAAGATAGAAGCAAGCAAACATGTAATAGATCTAATAGCAAACGGTGTTTCAGTGCTTAGAAACAAGGCCTAGGGACCATACTTTCACTAGTGAACACTCTCATTATAAATATATTCTTCATTATGATACTACGCTGAACTACTCTCCGGTTGGACACTCTAATCGTTGGTAGGGCTATAACAGCACACCTCAAAGTAAGCCTTTCCGCATCTGGATAACCCCACACTGTCACCTTGAGCACTAGATGGTTCAGACAAACACCACAATTTCATTAAGATATCCAACTCCAAATATAAATCATAACAAGTATTTGTAATCTCTAGACTAAGTGCCACCATGGTGTGCACACTGTCAACTTCACACACATGGGGAGAGCAGAGATCTATTAAAGCACTTGAGTAGCAAGATAGATCTATAGATTACAAGCTCATGATCTCAATAAGATCATGCATAGAAAGAGAGAGAGATGAACACATAGCTACCGGTAGAACCCTTAGCCTCGAGGAAGAACTACTCCCTCCTCATCATGGGAATTAGCAATGGTGATGGAGATGGTGGTGGAGATCGATGGAGATGGCTCCGGGGGCACTTCCCCGTCCCGACAGGGTGCCAGAACAGAGACTTTCTGTCCCTCGAATCTCCCCTTTGGTGGCAGCGGCGCTGCGGAACTTTTCGTGGCTGGAGGCTTGGTTATTTAGGGTTTATGCATCGGGAGGCTTCTTATAGGCGAAGAGGCAAGGTCGATGGGTGGCCAGGGGCCCACACCACCTGGTGGCGCGGCCAGGGCTAGCCCGCACGACCACATGGTGTGGCCTCCCTATGGCCCCTCTCCGTCTTGTCTTCTGGCTTGGTGAGTCTTCCAGAAAAATATGAACTTTGGCTTTTGTCCCGTCCAATTCCGAGAATATTCATTTTCTGACTTTCCTGGAACCAAAAACAGCAGAAAACAGGCAACTGGCACTGTGGCCCTTGTTAATAGGTTAGTCCAAGAAATCATATGAAAAGTACTCCAAAGTGTGGACAAAACACAAGAAAGTAGATAAAACCAAGCATGGAACATCAAAATTATAGATACATTTGCAATGTATCACCCCACTGGCCATGCCACCAGGTGGTGTGGCTGCCCCGAACTCCATCTCCGACCCGTTTTCTCCCAGTACCTTCCTTTTGTTGTAAAACTTCGTAATATATAATCTCCCAGATCCCCCGAGGTTCGTATATCGTGTTCTCGTCGTGTTTTCGTTTCGATCTGTTTCTGCCAGGAACTATTCTTTAAAGTTTAGAAGCACAATGGTGTCCGCCAAGGATAAGGGAAAGGAGCCTATGGAGGAAGATCTCCAAGACCCTGGGTAGGAGAAGGAGCTCAAGAGTGAAGATGAAGAGGCGGCAAAGAAAAGCCAGCATCCGCACACCGGCACTACCATTGCAAGCATTGGAGTGTTGGCATACCCTTCCAAGATCAAAAGGACTACACGGATGTCAACTGGAGGGAAACCTCCGTGTCACTTTTTAGCTCCACGGTCACTTCCTCCACGCACCAAGAATCCTTTCCATACTCTTATCCATGAACATCAATACCAGAATATGCCCAAGGAGAAACTACCCTCCAATTGGGATTTGCCTCGTTCTAGCCATGCAGGAAAAGAAGACTTCAAGGAGGAAGAGTGGGAAAAGAATCGTAAGAGCTGGAATTCGCAACCCGACATGATCATGAGCCGCATTGAGCAAAACTTGGAGTTGATTCATACTCTCACCTTCGAGATTGAGGATTTGGGGAAATTAATCAAAAAGCTCATCGAGAGAATACCACCACCACCGAAGGAGTAATTCGTCATCAGGTTTTGGCATCCCCTTGGTTTGTTCCAAGCTTGGGGGAGTGCCGCGGTATCATATCACTATCTTCTATCTTTTTACCTTTTTAGTAGAGTCATATCATGAATAGAGAAGTTATCATGTAGGATGGTTTGCATTATGGAAGTGTCCCCCCTCTCGTTAGATATCTATGTATCCCTTGGTGTGAGTTGCCGTTATGGAATATTAATGAGAAGTTCTATCATTTACTCTTTTGCATATCTTATTTTCGTTTTCAATTCATGGTTATATGATTGATCTTGTCATTAGTATTGGTATCACTTTGGGATCATGGAGTAAATTTAGTTGGTTTTGGCAAACCTGGCTCGGTCAGTGGCAACACTATTTTGAGAATTAAATGAAAAAGATAAAAGTACTCTTAAAAGAAATATAATTTCATCATCTTTATTTCTTTATTTGCTCATAATTTTAGTATTCTCTAGTTAAGATCTTTTGTGCTTCCAAGGAAGATTGCATGTTTGTTTTTGTCACTTGTATGTTTGTTTGTTTCCTTCAACTCTTATCCTTGCTACCCAGCCTTGCTAGCCAAAAACCTGTACTGAGAGGGAATGCTTCTCGTTCATCCAATCCTTAAACCAAAACCTATGCCATTTGTGTCCACCATACCTACCCACTAGCACTACTGCTATTCCAAGTAAATTCATGTTTTTATTTACCTTCCAAATTAAACTTGTTATGTGAAAATCAGTGATTAAAGCTCTCACGAACTTGATGGCACACTTTACTTTCTTGCATTTAATAAACTTGAACCATTGTGCCCATCTATGTTGCATATATGCTTGCGCTTTTTAAGTTGTGAATTAGCAAAACCATGCTGTCATGGGGAACACTTTCAACATTGCACCGGTACTTTGTACCTAGTTGATATCATGTTCTTTTGTCTATGGATGTTGTCGGTGTGAAATGAAAGGAGAGCTTAAAGTCCATGGAGTTATGTATGTGTGTTAGAGAAACGCCTGGGCCGCCGGTCTAATCCATGCTGTCATAGTGGAAACCTGCAGCGTAACCATAACGAGAATCTATGAAGCATTCTTCTTATAAAAAAAGAGATAGAGATTGAGAAAAAGAGAAAAATAAAAAAAGATGAGAAAATAGAAAAGAGAGAAAAAAAGCACCATATTCCCATGGTAAATAAGAAGATTGCTGAGATGCTTGTCATTTTGATATGGGGATCCTTCCGTATCATCGGGTAAGGGGTACCCTGTTGGCGGTTCTCCATGATACACATGTACTTACTATGACAAGAACTTACCGGTGACTAAACTTGAGTAGCATGAGGAGCGGCCCTCGTATTCAAGGGACATGAGATTTTCAACTTACAACTTTTCAAGCATATCCTCATATTTGATCACTTTAACCTTAATCACCTAAAGATGCTTATGATAGGGGCAATGAGAGCTGAAAGCTAATAAGTACCATAATTTTTGGAAGCTCTTTATGAAACTTGAAATCCCTGCTTCCCTCTGCGAAGGGCCAATCTTTTATTTGTAGTTGAGTCAGTAAACCTATTCTCTTCTACCTCAGCAAGTATTTTGAGTTGTTGTGTTTCATTCATTCATATGATGACTTATTCAATCATGTTTCTTATGTTCCTTGTTTTGCACATTGCTCTTATCTTGGTGATTACTACTTTGAAAGCTATCATTGAAAACCAATTATGTGAATTCCTGCAAATTGTCAACTATTATTCGACTAAGAGCTAAGTTTACCATTATCAATTATGATTTACTTTATGTATCTTTATTGTGTTTCCTTTACTTACTGCAAGTTAAGTTATATAATAGTGAGTTGTCTTCTATTATGACTTATGTATTGATGCATGTGATGCTTCTTGTCCGTATTATTTTATCGACTCTTCACTCCATAAACCTGAGGTCATGTTTATTGAGTTCAGTTTTGCTTGGGGACAAGCGAAGTCTAAGCTTGGGGGGAGTTGATACATCCATTTTGCATCACTATTCTATATCATAATTTATTATTATTCATTGATATATTTCATATTAAGAGATGATACTTATGTTATTTCATCTATTTTTGCATGGTTGATGACTTTTGGAGCATGGACTGCTGCAGTCAGGATTCTGATGGAAAAGGTGCTGTTTAGAGGCAAAATTCGCGAAGATCAGAAAATCCAGTAAAATACATGGAAAATCCTATTTTTCCAGAAGACGAAGAATGCCAGAAGGGGAAGTGGAGATGGGCCACAGGGGGCCCACACCACCCCCTGGCGCGGGCCACCCCAGGCCGCGCCACCAGGTGGTGTGGCCACCCTGGTCTACTCCTGGATCTCCCCTCTGGCGTATATTATCCTCCCGAAACCCTAAGACTTGGGGAGCGACCACGGAAAGATTCCGCCGCCTCTGCGGGGCGGAAAACACCTAGAGAAAGATCTCTCCGGCAGACAGAATTCTGCTGGGGGAATTCCTTCCGGGAGAGGGGAGATCGTCGCCATCAACACCACCATCAAGCTGGGCTTCATCGGGATCATCATCATCATCATCATCACCACCATCATCTCCACCAGCACCATCATCATCACTCCATACCGATGTAACAATTGGGTTGAATCTTGCATAGTTCTTAGGGGAAACTTTCCCGGTGTCGATTACTCCTTGTAGTTGATGCTATTGAGTGAACCATTGAATTATCTTTTATGTTCAGATTGTTACATATCATTATTTCAATTCTGATCTTGATCCATATGATGTCTTGTGAGTAGTTCATTTTGTTCTTGAGGACATGGGAGAAGTCATGTTGTTAGTAGTGTAATTGTGTTGAGAAAGATTCAATGGTTTGATATTTAAGTTGTGGTGTATTTCTTCTAGTGGTGTCATGTGAACGTCGACTACATGACACTTCACCTATATGGGCCTAGGGGAATGCATTGTGTATTTGGTTACTAATCGTAGGGGTTGCCGGAGTGACAAAAACCTGAACCTCCGTTAGGAAACCTTTGCACAGGGGACGTTAGGGTCTTAGAGTTTAAAGTTGTGGTTAGGTTTCTACCTTAATTACTTTCTTGTACTTGCGGATGCTTGCAAGGGGTATAATCACAAGTATGTATTAGTCCTAGGAAGGTCGATACATTAGCACAGATTCACCCACACAACACTTAGCAAACTAAAGAATATTAATCAACTATATGAAGCGAAAGCACTTGACGATATTCCCATGTGTCCTCGAGAACGTTTGGTTATCTTAAGTAATACAACCGGCTTGTCCTTTGCTAAAGAAAGGATTGGGCCACTTGCTGTATTTATTCTTATTGTCTTTTATTTACTCGTACTTTATTTACCTGCATTGTCAAAAACCCCTAAAAATCCGTTTGCTAAGTATTTACAGAGAATTCCTGCTCCTAACCACTCGCTAGCACCTTCTGCTCCTCGTTGGGTTCGACACTCTTACTTATGGAAAATACTGCGATACACCCCCTATACTTGTGGGTCATCAGCAACACCTGCACAATATTTTATTACAATAAATGGCACACTGGCCATGTCCAAAATGAGCTAATAATTAACTTTGTCCAAACGTGACACACTTATTAAATTTCTATGCAAAGAAGGAACATAAAGAACATCCGTAAGCAAGATCATTGATCCATCGGCAAGCTCCAAAGAGATGTCACCAATGGCCTCAACATCCGCTTGGACTCCATTTGCGACTTCAACACATCCTTCGTTTCTTTTCATAGTCCTCGTCGAATGGAATTCCTGTAAAGAATTTGCAACATGAACAGTTGCCCCTGAATCAATCCACCAAGTAGATTTTGAAAACTGTGTATACAAGGATTCATTTACAAATGAAACTCTATTGTTACCTTTTCTTGCAATTAGCTCCTTTAGAAAAAAACAGAAATCTTTCTTATAGTGCCATTTCTTGCCGCAGTGAAGACAAGCATCTTTGTTCATTGGGTGGGCAGGCCTATGCTGAGGCTGATAGTGCATGGGAGCTTTACCGTGTGGCTTCGAAGGAGAGCCATGGTTGTTGTGAGTGAAGATCCTTTTCTCGTTGTCCTTCACTAGGTTCAATGAACCACCATTGGGTTTTGGGCCTCTCCTCTTCTTGAGCACACATGGCGATGGTCTTTTCTATGTCCCATTTTTCAGGGGCCATATTAGAATTGACAACAAAGTTCTCAAATTGTTGAGGAAGTGATACCATAACCAGGTAGACAAGGAGAGCATGCTTTATCTCCAGATCAGCTTCCATGGCCTTCAATTTGGCAGCCATGTTGCTCATCCGGAGGATGTGCTCCCTGATGCCATGCCCACCTCATGTATACTTTTCTGTCACCAGAAGAGTCAGTGAACTGGCTCTTTATCTTTTCCATGTACTCCCCTACGTAAGCACACTCTGTGATTAAACCAACAATTGTCGGCTCAACTGTGTTCTTTATAAATGCCATGCATTTCTTGTTGGTGTTCTGCCACTTTTGGTTCTCTATGGAGTATGCCAGTTCTACTGGAGCATAGTCCCTTTTCTTTCTATGCCATGTAGCATCATCATTGGCAGCATCTCTGATGGGCTCTATCGGCTTGGTGGGAGGCTTGGTCTCAAGGATCCAATTCACCTCAACACAGATGAACACGAAGTCCACCTTCTTCCTCCACTCAGAGTAATTGTCACCTCTCAGTGTGGGGACCTCCTTGATGCAATTTATCAAGTAGAACCCTCCTGAAAACCACAAAGGAGTGAGAACAATAACAATTTGCATGTATTAATCTACCGTTGGTCAAAATTAAGACATATAAATGTTTATGCAAATAATTCTACATCACCGTTGGGCAGAACATAGAATCAAAAGCACATGACTTCAATTACTTTGAAATAACACACTAATCACACTCATGCTATTTACAATATTGGTTAGAAAAATAACATGAATATGACCAGAATATAACTTTAACATGCTCTCAAAAATTTAATATCACTTTTGTCTATATTAAATTTTAAAAGAGCCCTTTAACTATTTGTAGCGAAAGAATGAATTACAAATTCATTAAACTTTACATCTTACAGAAACTTTTTACTGTTACTTTTGTATTTTCTAGACAAAATTTCGTTGGATAATTTTGTGTAGAAAAAACTGTGCAAAAAACTATTAAAATAGATAATAAACCTGTCTAAAAAAGCTTCTGTAAAAATAAAACAGAAAAAACTGTGTGTTACGCCCTTATTACTAGGCCTTTACAGCGCTCAGCCAGTAGCAGCCCACGTCGGCCCGGCTCCGCGAGCCTCTATCTGTCGCCCGCTAACTAAGCTCGTTGTGATGCCGCTCACTGCGCGCGGCCCACGGCCCAGCCGCGAGTTCCTAGCCCGCGGTCTGCCACCGCCCAGGCAGCAACGCTCGGCGCCATCCTGGCCACCCATTCCCATCGTACGGCCGCGCGTGAGCCTCGCAGGGTCAAAACCAGCTGCCCGGTCGCCCCCGATAGAACCCTAGGTCATTTCACCCATGTCTCCCGCTCCCCGCGAGAGCCCGCTCTCTGGCGGCGCTGCTCCTCTAATGTGCTCGAACGAGCGACTGCGAGGAGTGGCCCCGTCGGCCGCGTCGGGCCCTCCCCTCCTTCTGTCCCGTCCACCCCTCCCCCCCCCCACCCCACAAGCAGAAGTGAGGGAGGACGACGGCTACTGGCGGCGCCCCCACTGGCCTCTTTTCTAGCGTGTGCGAGCACCTCGAGGGTGAACGCGCCGCCATCAAATGGCTCGGTGGTGGCACCCTTTTTCTGGCGATGGCCGGAGTGGGAACTTTTGTTCTTTGATTTCGGATTTTCTTTCCTTCTCGGGTTCGGATTCGGGGTGAAACGGGGAAGAACAGGGGCTTTTCTTTTGCTTTTCTTTGCCCCGTTAGGGGTTGTTCTTCTTCCCGACCTCAGCTTGCCGATGCGTCGGGATCGAGAGGAATGGCGTGACGCACTTTGCCCTTTTAGGGTTAGGGTTTACTTTTCTTTGCTTTTGCCTTTCTACACGGAAACGATCTAAGGAGCACATGGCTCTGATACCATTGCTAGGATCTACAGAGATCTAGATCGATTCGGTTGAGGCATGGCTAGGGTTTGAATCTTACAGAGAGACAGAGAGGGAGAGGGATACCTTCTCCGATGGACGAACTCGATGACCCGTTGGCCATCTTGGTCAACGGCGAGAGCGTAGCTATAGGGACTAAGCAGTAGCTGCAGTGGCGGTGCTTCTCGTCGAGCGTCAGCTAACCCTAGATCAGTAGGGAGTGTCGGTGGGGTTGGCGGCACACGGGTGAACCTCGTACCGTGTGCGGCCAGCCCCCCACCTCTTTATATAGCGACGTTGACAGGGGCCCACCAACCATAAGGGGGTTGGGTGCCCCAGATCAGGACCAGTCACAAGAGGTCGATCCGGCCGTTGGGCCCGGTCGAGAGATCAATCTAACAAAAAACTCTCTATATTTATAATGTCTCTGCTATGTCTCTCCGATAGGCAAAGAACAGTAGAAGTAGCAGTGGCATGCATACACCGTTCCGCATGTCCGTGGATTTTGTGGCAGAGGGTTAAAAACTCTCCATGGCCTACTAAAGATCTACCGTACGTGGATGGATATCCGTTTGTCGATCGAGCAACAGCGATAATCCGACACACGTACGGAGGCACACACTTACTCCGGTCTGAATGTGCGCATGCATGCACGCACGGCTGCACGCCCATAAATCTCCAGCTGCACTCGACGAGTATAGCAGGCGACCTACAGCTACTACCACACTGCGTGGGACGATCGAGTATGCGGATCACCGGCGGGCACGCGCTGGGGGAGGAGGCTGCCGGCGTGGTGCAGCAAGCGGTGAGCCTGGCGGGGCGGCGTGGGCACGCGCAGGTGACCCCGCTCCACATCGCCAGCGCCATGCTCTCCGCGGCGTCCCGGGCCGGCATCCTCCGCGCAGCCTGCGTCAGGTCCCATCCGCTCCAGCACAACGCGCTAGAGCTCTGCCTGAACCTCGCGCTCGACCGTCTCGCCGTGGCTGGGCCGGCAACTTCCGCCGCACATTGTGGTGTCCGCGTGGACCCGGCGCCGTCGAACGCGTTTGCGGCAGCGCTGAAGCGGGCGAAGGCACACCGCCGCGGTGAAAAGGTCGAGATCGAGCAGCTAGTCCTCTCCATCCTTGACGACCCGAGCGTCGACCGAGTCATGCGCGCGGCGGGGTTCTCGAGCTCCCAGCTGGTCAGAGCTAGCGTCGAGAACGCCATCTTGTCGGAGCAGTCAGATAGGGCTGGAGGACAACCATCTCTGCAGACCGTCCACCGGTCAGTCATGGCTCACGTCCCAGATCACGGAAGGTATCCTACTTTCTGAGTGCCGCCAACATTTTTTCTTCTAATAGCTACTAGGGTTTGGCGTTTTGCTGTTTTGACTTAGAAATACTTTTATTCCAGATTCCCTGTCCTTCCCCTTTCTCTTTGACTCGATGGTGTTGTCTCTCATGTTGATGGTAGGATAACGGGTGTTTTCATAGATTAGCCCCAATGGAGGTATCATAGGTAGAATAATGAATAATGCATGTCATGTTGCTAAAATTCTCACGTGCCATATTAATTAATGATGAAAAATGTTATGTTGGTATTATAGATAGATACGGTATCATAGCACGCAGAACTAAAAAAACTAATTCTAAATGAATCTTGTACACAATTTTGCATTGAAATTCTACAAAATAATAAATATACTACTATATGATATTATGCATTCGAAAGATGGTATCATATGCTAGCATCATATACATGATACGACTATATGATACTCCCCATTGTAACTAGTCTTATGAGGTTCAACCAATTATATAAATAAAAGAGAAGAAAGAAGATTGGTGGATCATATGGAGGATAAGAATAGAGATTGGATATACACTATTTAACTAATTTAGTGCTTCTAGGGACCCGAATTCTAGTTCCTTCCTGGACCCTTGAAATCTTAGGACCAGACCTATGAGTTATCATACTAGCACTATGGTTAGCCTAAGACATCCAGCTTTGCATAGCGATCCGTGCTGACTCACAATCACCATTCCAAATAAATCTCATCTTTTTTCCTCGAAGGAAAAAATATAGAAGTCAAGTTTTGCAAGTCTTTTTTTAGATAAGTTTTGCAAGTCAAGAACACATCACAACTACAACATAAATAGGTCCTCTACCCCGAATTACTTGTCCCGGATTCGTCTTGATACATGTAAATCTAGACAAGCTGCGACATCTAATTCCGGATATAGCAAGTACTTAAAATGATAGATTCAAAAAATGTCATGTTAGATACTTATGCTTCACAAAAGAATTAAAAATATGTCCACATATTATAGTAACGACGAGGGCGTTTACTTGCCAAGTATCAAGTTCATACGCTGTGTTGTTTGGATGAAACAAAAAAGATACTTCCTCCGTCCGAAAATAAGTGACTTGCATTTTTTTAGATTCGGGTGAATCTATACACTAAAATATGTCTAGATACATGCAAATGTTGATAAATCCAAGTCACTTATTTTCGGACAGAGAGAGAGTAAGTTTCTATGCACATGCACCCCCTATCGTTATGTGTATTTCCTTTGAAATTTTCCATCGTACTCCGTAGGTCATCGTTTTGCTACAAACATATCCTAAGGACGATACCTCAAAAAAAATATCCTAAGGGCGGACGGTTCAGTGACGCGATCATGTATGCATGCATGCGTGAGCGTGACTAGCCTGCCAATATTAATTGTAGGTGCATGATTTGTTCACCTGCAAGTTAATTTTGTCTTTGGTCAAACTATTCTAAATTTGATGAAAGTTTTATAAATGAAGCAATATCTAAAAGAAATAAAATTAGTACATTACGAATCTATATTCAAGATATTTATTTGGTGATATAAATATTGTTTTTTTATAAAGTTGGTCAAACTTAACCTAGGACAAAATAAAAAATGCACTCATTCTGGGAGGGACAGATTGAGTATGCTGCCCCATCATCCATTCCCGTAAAAGCTGTCATTCTAGGTAGCGCCTGAGTTGAACTTCAAATTACTTTCGTTTTGTATTTTGAATTTGATACCTGCAGTTCCTATGGCACATTACAAAATTGTTCCGTTTTGTATTTCGAAAGACCTCAAATTGGACAGTCTTAAAAAAACTGAGGGATATGCGTGGTAATTGATGAGTATGTTTTTCCCTGTTTTCTTGCAGTGAGATTCAAGCTAACAAGAAAAAATCTGGCAGCAAGATAATCGCAACGACGCCGATTCTTCCTCCATGGCTCCGCCGCTACAAAGAGGCAATTCCCACCAGATCAACACGTTACGACACCACCAGTCTTCAAGTAGATGTACGTATACTACCACGCGTGGCCTATAAACACCCCTATATTGTTGGAGTTGGCCCTGATCTTGCGTCTAACTCATCGCTCTGAACGTCTACGTCCACACTGCAGCTGGCCGCTCACCGTCGGCCGAAGTTCACGGAGCTCACCGCGCATAACCTGAAGACCCTCTGCGACGCGCTCGAGCTGCGCTGTCCGGGTCACGGGGACATCGTTCCCGGCCTATCGAGCACCGTGCTTCTGTGCCGATCCGGCATGATGAGGAGGAGGGCGAGGAAGCAGCCGTCTAGCCCGTTCTCAACGACGACATGGCTGCTCTTCCGAGGAACGGACTCGGGCGTCAAGATGGCGGTTGCTCGGGAGCTCGCTAGGCTGGTGTTTGGCTCCCACACAGAGTTCACCGCCCTGCAGGCCGCCGGTAACTCCGACGAACCCGGACACAGCAGCAAACTCACCCTGAAGAGGCGGAGATCACCGGGCGACTGCAATGGAGGTGGCTATGCTGGAGCGAGGTTGGTCGAAGCGATAGTCGAGAACCCATACCGCGTTATATATATCAACGGCGTCGACCGAATGGATCGCGCTTCGGAAATGCGCATCAAGGATGCGATGGTGGAAGGGACGGTGAGGGGATGTAATGGCGACGTGGTCGGTTTGGAGGATGCCATCGTGGTGCTCTGCTCTGATGTGCTGGACTCGTGGTCTGTGGTTTCCTCCCCTCAGGTGAAGCGACGACCAGAGGAAGGAGACGCCACGGGCAAACAAGTGAGATCATGCCGTCGTCTTCGCTTCGATTTGAACGCTTGCCCAGAGGACGGGGAAGATGAGGAGGATCATTTGGCTGATGATGAGGTCATGCTGAATTTCGTGGACGATGTCTTCTTTTTCAATTAGTATCGGAAAAGAAAGGAGTCCATTTCAGGAGAAATAATGTATCAATAGCGATTCTCTAATCCCAATCTAAGTAAAACCAATGTTTCAAACGGCTGAGAGGCTTCTCTAAATTTTTTGGTGGTGTACTTTGACAGGATGACAGGGTCGATTTTTTCTTCCCTCAAGTACTCAATTATTAGGGATAGTATAACCGAGCCAAACCGGAGCTCTCCCGCTGCATATTCATTTTTAGCCATCAGATTATGTATCCACTCTTTTTTTTTGTCCGTCAAACTAGGGCTCTCTCACGGCACTTTCATTTTTAGCGATCAGATCGTGTATCCAGTCATTTTTTGTCCATACGATGCATTGTTACCCCCGAGAGCGCTATCTATACCTAATCGGGTTCTGCTTTTTTTTAGACACTTTTGCTCTTGCCAGTTAGGGGATAATTACCCAAATGTCACTACCTCACGTTCTTAAATAGAAGGCATTTAAAAGTGCCTTGAAAAGTAGACAAATTGCCTTAAATTGTTTTTCAAGGCAAAAAATATAGTAATGACAAATGCGCTAGGGTCATTAAATGGCTAGCCGTTAAATGTATTTTAAGGCATACCTAAAAAGTGCCTTGTAAAGTAGTTTTATAGGCACATTTGCTAATGCCTCTTTTTCTTATGTAAGGCATATTCAAATAGTGCCTTGTAAAATAGTTTTACAGGCATATTTGATAATGCCTTTTTTCTTATATAAGGCATATTCAATAGTGCCTTGTAAAGTAGTTTTGTAGGCAAATTTAACAATGCCTCCTTTTCTTATGTAAGGCATATCCAATAGTGTCTTGTAAAGTAGTTTTGTAGGCACATTTGATATTGCCTCTTTTTCTTATGTAAGACATATTCAATAGTGGCTTGTAAAGTAGTTTTGTAAGCACATTTGACAACGCCTCTTTATATTTTTTGAGTCAATATCAAAAGTGCCTTGTAAAGTGAGTTTTTGAGACACTGCATATCACAATTTTGAGGCAGATCACAATTGGTCATTCCAATCATATATCACAATTCCAGTCAAAGATATACCACAGTAATCCTAGATATCACAAGTTCAACTACACATCACGACAGATATCACAGCTTGAACTTCAAGTAACAGCAACATATATCACATGTCTAAATATAGCAACAACTTGGTCCTGCTAGTAGCTTGAAATATGTTGGCGTCGCCGCTTCGCCACAAGTCAGGCTGCCACTCACCAAGCCGATCCTCGATCCCGAGACCATTTGTTTGTTGAGCAGCTCGAGGGAGATGGTTGCGAGGTGACCTTGGTCGTCGAAGCTGCAGGCAAGGGCCCAGGTGTGCTTGCCAGCGAGGAAGGAGCTATACTTGATGGAGAAGTTGGTGACGCTGGAAAAACGCCGACGATGTGGAGCTCGTGCGCGACTTGTGCACCGACGGCGTCTTTTGCTCCATGGCCCCGTACTGATGCATGCATACATGAAATCTGCGTACATGAATTTGTGAGGCCAATTGAGATGGATCCATAGACCAGACACAAATAGTTTGTCCAAAGTTAAGCCATGGAGAACCATTGATCACAGAAGTTAAGAAATACGCCAACAAGAAAGAATACACAAGCATGGTATTTAATTTAATTCTATGACTAAAACTTTACAAATGTACTGTAATTATAACTATGGTATGTATTAGAATAAATGTGTGGTTGTTGGGTTTCCTGGAACATCCAAGACATACCAATGAAACAATTGTTTATCCAAGGCCAAACAAAGATTACCTGCTTTTGCTTTGCTTATTTGATCAATACAGCAGATAGACAAGACGGTCACATGACGAGTGTGGACTTTTAAATTGCTTCAACTACTTCTATACTCATGCTGATCCAGTTCATACTAGAAAGGTGGCAAGGTGCAAGTAGAGGCATGCTTGTTTACTGTTTAGACATGATGCCACGCTAAGACCTTCGATACTCATGTTGATCCAGTTCATACTAGAAAGAACTAACTTAAACCAGAATAACCTGATGGAGTGATGGTTTCATGAAACAAGTTCCATTGACGAAAACTGAATATGTATGGTACAAGAATACTCTGAAACAAGCATGGCACAGAAGTACAACGATTTCTCTGAATACTACTAGCCTCTGTTTGCTCGTTGATGGATTTCTAATGGAACGAAATTGAGCTACTATCTGCACCATAGGAACACCCTTCAGTAAGGGTTTGCAAGGAAACAAGCAAGCATTGATTTTCTGGATAGCAACATAGCAGTTTTAAATATGAATAACACACTCAGTTAGAGACATTCTACATCAAGCTGCCACTGTCCCATTTCTATACTATATGTCTGTTGGTAATAACACGTACAGTGGTTAAGACAACTTAATTCAGAATTTAGGCATATGTGATCACTACTCTGAATTCTTGCAAAACAATGAACCACACGCTGTTGCATAACAGGTTAGAGGGCCTCAATTGACTTCCATGACAAATATTTGCTGCCGACCGTACAGCATCTAAAAATCATATCTACACCACACGTTTAATAAAGTAGCAGGCCACTGGTTAATTAGGACCTTGCCTAGACAATATCACAAACACCTCGTGAACAAACAATACTATGCAAGTGACAACACGATCAAAGGGGGAAGGGATGAGCACAACTCATATCCAAACATAGGAAGGGCATCGGCACAAGTGCGTGTTCAATTGAAAAAAACAAAACGCAATAGAACACCATTAACAAGTGAGAAATCAGGCGGGGATTTCACCAGATGTGTGTGTGCTCGTCCTGGATTGAAGTGAAGCAGGGCCATGCGAGAAGATGTCCTGCAGCTTGTGGATGATCCTGATCACCGACGACCCCACCACCGCGGTGTCTGTGGCCGCCGTCACTGCATGCGGCGATGTGGTGGAGGGGTAGCCGGCATCTGCCATGGGCGCGGTTCTTTGAGCATCGCGCGGTTATCCCTATATCGCGTTTCTCTGTGAAAATAAAAAAGAAATACTCGCGACTCCGTATCACGTGCCATCGTGAACTCGCTCCATGAGTCCACTTAGACAAAAATTCTCTCACCACAGAGCAGAAATACGGAGTCAGGGGCTTTCACGCAGACGAAGCTAGCTTTGTGTCGTTTTTGTTGTTCTTCACACACAAAAAATCCGATTTTATGTTTATTTTAATACTCGTGAAATAAAAAAGGGTTTTGCCATTTTTTATAAAATGTTAACCTTTAGAGGTACGTTTGTAGGATTGCCTCGAAAGGTTTTTGCCTACATGTGATAAAAGTGCCACTAAAGATTAACATTCAAAGGCAGTCTCGATATTGCCTTATTTTGTTAACTTTTAGAGGCACTTTCATAAAATTGCCTCGAAAGGTTTTTGCCTACATATGATAAAAGTGCCAATAAAGGTTAATATTTAAAGGCATTCTCGATATTGCCTTATTTTGTTAACCTTCGGAGACACTTTCATAAAATTGTCTCAAAAGGTTTTTGCCTACAAGTTGTGAAAGTGCCTTCCAAGATGATCTATTAGAGGCACTCTTGTTTTTTTTTGCTTTCAATGATGTATTTTTGGTGGCACATCCGAAAACTGCCTTGCATTTCTTAATCTTTTGAGGCATCCTACATCAGTGCCTTAAAAAGGAATATTTTAAGGCAGTTAAAAAATGCCACTATAATGCCTTAGAAACCCAAACGTGAGATAGTGTGTGCCACCGTAAGTTACTATACCGGTTCGATTAAATAAAACCACTCCACGGCAATCCCCACACGATATCGCGGCCATGTCTTCATCTCACGGACAGTGGGCTGCCGCTTTGCCATCCCTCCCTCTGGCAACACCTAGCTCCTCCATCCTTCTCCCCATGGACGATTGCTGCTCACCCTGTCCCCAGCGGCCCCGTAGGCTGCCGTAAAGTCACCAACCGCCGCGCTGTGAGCCCCATTTCCTGTCGTCATGAGTCCTGACGACGTAGCTGTACCGTGTGGAGTCCGGCTGGTGCCGCACGCGCTCGTCGGGACTCAGCCCCGTGTGCAGTTTAGATTTTGTATTCTCGTAAGCATAGGTGCCTGGGGTCTCTCCTGCTCGCGTTTGATGCTGCTCCTCCTCTCTATCTCTCACGTGATGCTGCTGGTGCTCCACTCTCATGACAGGCTGTTGCTAATACTAATTTCTCTATCATCATACAAAAATTCTAGATCTGTCTCTGCTCTGAAAATTGGTTTGGCATTGTGGGAAAAAAGTTATGTGATGTCCATTGTTCATGCAGAGGTCTTACAAAATATTGGAATGTCCTGTTTTGTCATTGTGATTTTGTGCACACAACCTATTTGTTGATATGGCTACAAGATTTTACAATGATTCTTTTTCATGTTTCTCGTTTAATCTAAACTTGGACATGTGCAATACACTATTTTCAAAATTTCTTGTTGTATATTTTGACCGAAGAATGTAGCAGTTAATTGAAATTGTTTGCCAGTATTGAAATTTCTGGTCTTCCACCACTAGCTCTAGCTCAACGCTAATCAAATAGTGGGAATTACTTTATCTCTTTTAGAAACTTTGTTTAGTCCGGCTCGTACGTATAAATTATACGCGGGGCAAGTGTATTTTACATGGAAAGTGCCACATGAGATCCTGCCATTCATAAGTTCTTCGTCTTGTTAAAGAATGTTACTACTACACACCGTCGTGGATGTCTGAACCGATATTTTTAACCAGTTTTTTTTACATTCATTTATATGGCACCAGACATAGAATAGGTCTTTTGTAGACGACAACAAAAATGACACGTCATTGTTAACCCAACTACATAACTAACCAAATTATTGATGATAGTCGCGTCTCCGTTAAAAAAGTTTTGCCACGTCATGGATAAGTATAAACTGACATCCAACGGTAAAATTATTCATGCATGAATAATATTCTATAAATTAACCCGTAGCAACGTACAGACACTTTTGCTAGTTTTGTTAAAAAATGAAATGCCTCTCGTTCGATCCTAGAAGTGCGGGTAGGATTTAGCCGCGTGTGCACAAATGAATTAGGTGCCGACGCTGGGCGAGGCCTACCACCCCAAAGGGTTTTCCTTTGATGACTCGGGTCCAATCTGACCTCAAGCAGGTTCCAGCTAATTCTTATTATTTCCCCCCATCTTCACGTACTCTATATATAGATAATATATATAGAGCTACTCATTTCGTTTTTCTGATATCCCACATCCGTCGACCACACTGGGGTCTCAAGGTCCGGCCATTACATTTAGTTTTAGCTTTCCATGTAGATTAGTTTACTTTTATTGCTTGCATAACTAGTTTAGTTTATTTTATTTAGTTAGTTTTTTCCAATTTTCAATTATAATACCAAAGTTTGTGCTTGAAAACCACTTGGTGGAGTTGTGAACACAAGAAAAATTATCTTATTTCGTATGATGCTAAAAAAGAAAAGAGAAAGAGTTCTACTACTTTCCCAAGAGTCCGTTATTAAACCCTTAGTTACTCTTGTGGAGAAAGCACACTTGCTACATCACTTTGCGCTTAAAATCCCAATGAATTGGTATCCACGTGATTTGGTGCCATCAACACGATGTTGACCAGTCTCGGTGAGTGTGATCGTCCATTGTTTTGCCGGTGTGGGTTTCGAGAGGGCGTAGCCATGTGGTGTTGGTGTTGATTTATTTTTCGTCTGGTTTTTACTAATTAACTGGAAACCTTCTTCTTAATTAATAGATAAGGAAATCTTTTACCTTCGTTTAAAAAATTGCATTACTTTTCATGAACTCACATGTGAGAGTTAAATATGAACTGCCACGTGAGCACAAGTGGTTCCGCCTATATCCCGCTTAATTTCTGCGAGAATAGCGGACACATGCAGATTCTCTTCATGGGCCGCTCCCAGTGCGGCCTAGTAGCAGTTACTTTCTATTTTTCATATGTTTTTTATTTTATGTTTTCTTTTTTTTCTTTTTCTTTTCCTTTTTTTATTTACTCTCCATAATTTCCTTTTCTTTTAAATATGAAAATTTATGTTATGTGAATGATTTAAAAATCATTTATCTTCTTTGAACAATGTTATAGTATGAATATTTGTGTTGTTTAAACAATTTTTTAAGAAAAACACTAATTTTACTTGAACAAAAAACTACTGATAACGACATAAGAGCAAATTCCCAAAAATGAACAATTATCACCTTTGAACGAATTTTTATATTGAACATTTATTTCAAAAGAAAAAACAGAAAACCTGTCAAAAGAACTGAAAACAACAAAACCAATATAAAAAAAATGTGAAAACCCAGTCTAAATCAAAAACCCAGCCGAAACCACACAAGAATAGTAGAAAACCATGTATATGGAGATGAAAAGCACCTAAACTGGGCCGGACAAACCCTGCCCGCTGCATGGGCGGAGCACAATAGCTCTGTGATAGGATTTTCCAGCAGTGCATGACATCGATCCAGATCTGGCCACCATTGGGTCTTGCCTGAACCCGGGCTAGTTAGGGCCTTTTTTTTTTCAGTCTGCCAAAAAGCCTGCTAGACGACTGAGAGGCTACGGGCTTAGTGCAAGTGTTTGGGCATATTCTCAAGTAGACTACTGCTTTAATTTCAGTAGCACCCATGTAATTGAGACCCGAGATGAAATTTATATACTACTCCCCCAGTCCTGAAATAAGTCTGTACAGTGCTAGATAAACAATCTATCTTGTGTAATTCAAAGCTGCACCCAGAATATGCTCCCTTTGATAAAAGAGTCTGTACATTTTTTTATTTATGAAAAGAGTTTGCACATGCAAACTGTTAATGGACAAAAATTAGTTATGTAAGTGGACAGTCCCGCGGACCATGCTGGCGGACAACCGGTGACTAGTGTATTGAACAAATGGTTAAGGGTCGATGAGGATGTGACTAGGTGATTAGTGAACCAATTGGAAGTCCGCATGCATAGCTAACAAAAGGTATAGTTCTGTTGCATATGTTAAGAAAAACAAATTCTATGTTAGTTTTGCGGGGAAGCAGATTCCAAAACTTAGTATTATTTTTAGTGCATTAACTTTAGATACATGTAGATGATACATACATGTATGTTATAAAATTTCAAATTCTTTATTATTATTTGCTTGCTAATTTACTGTTCACATCATGTGCCATTTTTCTACCTTTTTATACACTATATTCTGAACTAAAAGCTACAAACTTTATAAGAAAGGATTACGTACGTACTGAATCAGAACTCTTATTCTTTCTTCACTTTTTTCATCTTAGTTATTACTAAGTATCAACCCACAGAAGAAACATATGCTCTTTTTACAATATATACTTGTTGTTTTACTCTAGAGTTTATCTAGTTTGACAAATTACCGCCGGACTTGATGCTTCACCCACGTACATTGGCAGCTAACTAAGATATTGAGGGAATTCAACATTTAAAACATTAAAGAATGTAATTATATGGATTCTTAGGAAGGTGCATTCAGAAGTAATAAAAAGTATTAGCATCACCGAAAACTTTTAGACCTTGTTTAAAATGATATTCATTTATGAATTGGAGTAAGTTTTTATTAGATTAGATGGCATGTAGTGTTTTTCTTGTTACACGTTTTGACGAGTTATTTACAATTTTTATTTGTTCAAGTTATGAGCGCATATGTTCCTGCTGAATGAAGATTTTTGTACAACTTTCCACGTAAAATTCATCTTTGAAAATATAAAATTTAAAAAACATATGATTGGAACATCACTAGTCGAATCCTACCAGAAACGTGCAACATAGATTGTTGAAAGAAAGAAAACACTCAGATTGGAAAATCACATGATTTTTGACATTAGTGTTACTTAATTGGTTAGAGAGAGAAAGAAGATAGACAAAGTTGGAGATAAAAGTTTTTAGAACAAGGAAAAAAGGCATTACACCCAAAGTCCCACTGTAATCTGATTCCATTTATACAACTCGGACTGGACCGCCTGCCTAATTTAAATATTTTTATTTATTGTTCCACAGAAATACTGAAGTCATCAGGTTGACAAGACCCCTAGAGTAAAGTCAACAAAGTAAAGTGTAATTCTAAGCATGCAGTAAATAATATGACGGTCGGACTTTTCATGGTAGAACTGACCGAAAATCGGAAAATCATGGTAGATGTCGTCAACCATGGCCCATTCCACATCTATCACGACTTGGGTCTCATAAGCATAACTACCACAGTTCAACTTTTGGTAGAGGTAAAAACTGTGGTAGATGTGCTCACATCTATCATGGAATTTTTGGTTCTTCATGGTAAAATGTCATTTTAATTTCCTGTATTTCCTCCTGTTCATTTTTTTGAAATGGGCGCTTTATTACCTACTAGTAATGTTTACACCCGGCCTCTACATAGTTAGGATGCACACAGCCGATCAACCATAGAACTAAAGACCAAAGCAAAAGTACCAGCATTACAAAACTTGCAATAGAAACTAGAAAACGTCCTCCAGTTATGGCAGATCTATCCGCAGATCACGCTGACATCCATGTCGGGAGAAAATATCCATCGTCGTGTCCTCGAATCGCGTGCACCCCTCCATAAACAAGTCACAGAACTCCATACGTTGCAGAATGGTCCATGATCAGAGGATAGACGTGGCTCGATGGATAACCTGTAGGGAGGAAGACACAATATTATTAAAAATCTTATGATTTCTACATAGCAAAAGCGACCAAATAATGGCAAGCGCTCCCACCCTAAACAAAGTCCTATATTTATCCTTAATCCTATTCAACCAGTTACCAAATACATTGGTCACCAAACGTAGCAGAGATAAGCCAGAGGCTACTTGAATGATTGACCATATAGCGCGAGCAAATTTATATTGGAAGAATAAATGTAGTATTTTCTCATCATTGTGACAAAAAATGTATTGCGTACTTCCATGCCCATTCCTCTTAATAAGATTATCTTTTGTAAGAATTACTCCCTTACGGAGATACCAAGCGAATATCTTCGTTTTAAGGGATATTTCATCTTCCTTTACTATTATCATCGACTAGAATATCAGGTTGGATCAAAGCTCTATACATTGAGTCAACTATAAAGTTACCATTCTCTAGTAATTTCCATTTGAACTCGTCCATACCCTCCGACAGTTGTATCGTAGATAATCTTAATAAAAGATTCTTACAAGATATCAGTCTAGGGCTTATGTGACTTTTTCTGAAAGACACATTTGGAGGATTAGATCCCATCACTTTGAAAAGTGTATCCCCTTTATGCCTAATAATCGAATATAGAGTTGGATATTATTCATGAAGAGAAGTTTGACCAAGCCACTTATCTTCCCAGAACCTAATCTACGATCCATCCTTAATATTGAAAACGCCAAAGCGAAAGAAATGTTTTTTGGACGCCACTAGTCCAGCCCAAAAGTGTGAATTACCGGGTTTTCAAGCCACTTGAGACACATCTTTGGAGGCAACATATTTCCTCCATAGAATGGTTTGCTAGACACCATCTTTTGTAAGTAGTTTAAAAAGCCATTTACCCAAAAGCATGGTGTTTTTTACTTGTAGGTCATGTATTCCCAGTCCACCGTATTCTTTCGGCCGGCAAACCACATTCCATCTGGCTAATCGTTTTTTTCACTATCCCCTTGCCAAAAGAATCTTGATCGGAAATAATCCACTTTATTCAGTACACCTTTAGGTAACTGGAAAAGGGAGATCATATACAGTACCATGTTTGTGAGTACTGAATTTATGAGTACAAGTCTTCCTCCAAGGGACAGCAATTTACCTTTTCAATTATTAAGGCGTATCTGTAGTCTTTCGTCAACGAGTTTCCATTCAGCAATCGTGAAACGCCGATAGTGAATCGGTATTCCTAGATAGTTGATTGAAAATTGCTCCTGGCCACAGACGAGGTTCAGCGTATAGGTAGGCTTCGTTTTGAACCTCGCCAAAACAATACAAATCACACTTATGGAAGTTAATTTTTAATCTAGAGATTTGCTCAATGCTTATAATATTAATTTCAGATTCTTAGCTTTCTCCAGATCGTGTTCCATAAATAAGATTGTATCGTCAGCGTATTGAAGAATGGAGAGACGACCATCAACAAGATGAGGAACTAATCCTTCAATTTGACCGTCAGCCTTGGCTCTCTAAATAAGGATAGCCAACATATCAACCACTATGTTAAATAGTATAGGAGATAGTGGATCCCCTTGTCTCGGCCCTTTTTTGGTCTGGAAATATTTGCCAGTGTCGTCGTTGTCATTTATGGCACACACTACCACCAGACACGAAAGACTGTATGAGAGCACGCCACTCCTCCGAAAAACCTCTCATACGAAGTGTTCGCTAGAGAAAGGACCAATTAATTTTATCACAAGCCTTCTCAAAGTCAATCTTGAACAATACACCATTTAATTTTTTGGAGTGTAGTTCATGGATTGTTTCATGCAGGATTACTACACCATCGAGAATGTTTCTTCCTTGCATGAAAGCAGTTTGAGATGGGCGTATAACATGGCCAGCTACTAAATTTAGTCTAATCGTGGCAACTTTTGTAAATATTTTAAAACTAACGTTAAGAAGGCAGATTGGACGGTACTATTGTATACGTTCTGCATTATTAACCTTAGGAAGTAAAATTATATTACCAAAATTAAGTCTAAAAATGTCTAGCTGACCAACATGCAAAAACTCGAACAAATGCATCAGATCCTCTTTGATAACTTCCTAAAACTGTTGATAGAATTCCATTGAAAAGCCATCAGGCCCTGAAGCTTTGTTATGTTCTATTTGGAAAACAACTTTCTTAACCTCCTCCTCCGTGTAAGGAGCGGTTAGAAAGTTGTTTTCCTCAACAGAAACCTGAGGAATATCCGTTGTTTGGGACTCATCCAATGAGAAAGAGTTTTCCGGTGATGCCCCAAACAAGGATTTGTAATAGCTTGTAATATAAAGATTTTAGTTGCTCCTGACCCTCAATCATAACTTCATCTTGGATTAAAGAGTGAATAATTTTATTTTTATTCTTGCCATTGGCAGTAGCATGGAAGTATCTTCTCCTTCAAGAATGATTTTTACTTTAGAGCGTTGGTATCATTTGATTTCCTTCTAGCGAAGTAGTCTGGCAATTTCTGCATTCGACTGGCTTTTAAGCTCAATCTCTTGTGCAGTTAAAAGCCTAACTTTCGCAGAAGCTTCTAAATTGTTAATAATAGATGAAAGGCGTAGTTTCTCTTTATTAAGGATTCCAGCAGTATGTCTGGCCCAACCACGAAGGAATTTGCGTAAAGCACACATTTTGTTATTCCATCGCTATATAGGCGTTTGACCACTACAAGGTTTCTCCCAAATAGATTTCACCATCTCATGAAAACCATCACGATCCATCCATCCAAGTTCAAATTTGAAACTAATCTTAGATTTTTGTGATGGTGTCCCAACATATAAGAGTAATGGAGAATGATCCGACAAAGCCTCAATACGCTTTAGAGCGCGAAAAGTTACCATATGGAATTTCTTTTCCCATTCGGCATCCATAAGCACTCTATCCAGTTTTTCGTATGTAGGATCTAGAAGACTATTAGCCCAGATGAACTGTCTTCCTAACATAGTAACCTCTCTTAAGTCCAAGCTGTCTATGACAACATTAAACATAAAAGACCAATGTTCGTCAAAACAGCCCTGACTTTTCTCATGAGGGGATCTTAGCAAGTTAAAATCTCCACCTATAAGTATAGGATACGGATTGTCTTTAGCCAGAGTAACCAACTCACGCAAAAAGTCAGATTTATAAACATCCTGGGCAGCCCTGTAGACAACGACTAAAAACCATATGAAATCATTAGCTTTTGTTATAGATATGGAGTTTAATAAAAAAATCTCTAGCCGAACTAGCTAAAACTTCCATAATCTCATCTCTGACGTCTACCAAGATCCCCCAGATCTCTCACGCGGCGGACGTGATATCCACGTAAAGTCCACTCCACCGAAAATGCGGTTGAGTTGATCTTGTGAGAAATTACATCTACCAGTCTCAGAAATACCCAAAAAATCACAATTATGATCTCTCACACAATCGGCAAAGAATAAATGTTTAGCCAAGTCACGAAGACCTCTTCTATTTAAGAAGATGCACTACAAGGAATCTGGCTATGTATGACCCTCTATTTTCGTCACAGAATCATCACAATAGTGCGTTTATGATGATTCTATGACGATTTTGAAATCGTCAAAAGTTGGGCATCGCAAATGAACTATAACGTTAATTTCAGCGAAATCGTCATAATCTTCTATGACGATATTGGATCGTCATAACCTCTATGACGATTCAATATCGTCTTGGGCGATGTGGCCTAGCCACGTCAGATCATACGTGGCCAGTCCGACGTGGCACACAATCAGCCCGGTCCAGTTTTGTCGTTTGTACGGGCCAAGCCCAATAATTCAGTTTGTTTATGTTTTTTTCATATCAATTCTGGCCAACTATATGGGCTAGGCCCAATATGTAGGCCTTTTTATTTTCCGGTCTTGGCCTTTTATAGGAATTTCTTTTTTATTTTTGACATTTCATTTATTTTAATTTTCGACCTTTTATTTTCAACAGATCCATTTGTCACTTTCATTTTTCACAGGTCCCGCTAGTTAATCTCCCATGATTTGACAATAATTGATCAG
The DNA here is from genome assembly GCA_910589775.1 of Avena eriantha. Taxonomy (NCBI): domain Eukaryota; kingdom Viridiplantae; phylum Streptophyta; class Magnoliopsida; order Poales; family Poaceae; genus Avena; species Avena eriantha. Next base: position 316,964,934 of record OU342746.1, read on the forward strand.
CAAATAATTTTATTCAGAAATGCAAGAATACACGAAATTCTTCTCATAATAGCCATAATTAAGTCGATTACAATTGTTTCATGGTTCAAATCACATACTATATACAATAAATATGCCAGCAATAACACTTCAAATCACAAACTATATAATAAAATCCTAGCGTTCTCACACATTTCAAATGGCAATAGTTGATTACAATAGTTCCATGGTTACAATAATATACTACAGCTTTCTTCCTGGTAGGCCTTCACACTTGACATGAACTTCATAAAAGTAGATGAAATCAATATCTACCGCCAAGAAATTCCTCCCGGTGTATCTGCAGGTCAGCTCAAAGCGTAAAACACAAAACATAGCAAATTAAGGAAGTACGTACTTTCAGCAAATCTCAAAGAAAGCAGAACACATGCCAACAGACAAAGTCAATACATTCCATAAATCTATCATCAAAATCACAAGTACTGATCTATGATACAAGCACCCGATAGTGCCTTGCATATGGAATTAAGTAACTAACACAAGTTTTAGTGGCCATCCTAAGAACACAAAGCCTGTCAGCTTGGATGTAGGTTGATCTCCATCTATTTAAGACCCTCAGATGATAAATATTGAACAAATGAAATCAGGCCAAGAAGATTTTATGTAACAACAACTCGATATTTTATTTAGCAAATGATGTGATTTGAAAGTGTAGCCGCAAACTGTTACAGAAAATGTACCTAACCGTGCTTTTGAGCATAGATTGGAACAAATAGACATATAGCACCATGGATCTAACAAAGTGAAAATAATAGAAACAAAGGCATGTTGCAATGACCCAACCACAAGATCTAATAAACAGACATGAGTTGGAAGAGAACACCTTGATTGAACAAAGCATATACCTTGAATATCTTAGCAAGTGTACCTTCTGAGGTGAGCCACGTAGTCATGTCTGGTCATGTTCTTCATCGTCTCTATCTCCTCTGCGTAGTCCTCCAGCTGGACACACGTACACAAGTGGTCAAAATTCAAAAACATCACTAGCGAGCTACATTGTGATCACAAGCAATGTATGGAACGTTGTAAACTGGAGTTTGGGAGTGACTTGATCACAGGGAAATTGATGTACGTGGACAAGCCCCAGTACTTGAGCGCCGCTAGATCAAATGCCCGTGCTGCCTTCTCCATGTCATACCCACATGGCCAAATTAACAAGTTTTATATCCGTACTGGTAACACTATCTAATTACAAAATCATGTATCGGTACTGACTGAATATACCACGTAGTACCCCTACTACTCACCAAGATAAACTGCAGCAGGAGACACTAGAAGTAGCACGATCCCCACGCAAAAGGTTCAACAATACACATGCAAGAACACTTAATTAGTTAGAAAACTACTTTAGTGATCACATTAGAACAGTAAAAAGAACATCAATGTCAATTTTTTGATAATAGAAAGCACCATCTCCTTCATTGATCTGCAGACAAACATCCAAGTACTCACATGCAAGCAAAACAAATATTCTGGTCCCAGCTGTTTGTTACAACAGACATCTAAGAACAATGCACAAGCCTCTGAATTTAGAGATGGGAATGTACTAATGTGTTTTCTAAAATTTCATCCTGATAATGTGGACAAGTTTTAGCCCCTACCTACAATTCTGGATTAAAGAACCAAGTGAGAATTTAATAAAACCATTTCTACAATGGCAACCAGCAAGCCCAGAACATATATAATGTGCCAAGACTAAAAAAAATTACACAAGAAGGCAGCAAAAATGCAACATAAGCTCAGACTGAATGACGTAATATTTCTATCTACACCATCCCTAATAATTCTAGATTATTAGCAGCAAGCCAGCAACCGATCCTAAAACTACTTGTTTAACTCGGAGACATGTATGACGCGCGCGTGCATCAACAATAGGTGTTGGTCGTGTACGTCAGGCAGGATCCCGGGACGTCGTTGTAGTGGTCGTAGGCGACGGCGACAGGGTCGTAGACGATGTAGGAGGCGCGGGAGCCAGAGCTGGCGACCACCACGGCTGCAACGCCAAACGGCAGCCATGGCTAGGGTTAGCCACGGGCGCACATGCGGGATCAAGGAGCCGCTTGGCGGTGGTCTGGGATAGGCGGAGGTAACCAGGTCGGCGTCACGACGGGGTGCGGCAGCAGCTGGTGATGTCCAGATCTAGGTCGGCTAGGGGTACCTGAGGAGCATAGTGGGGGCAAGATCAAGCCCGCGGCTAAGGTTCCTGAAGGATGCGCATGTGGGTGAGGTCGAGCACCGCGACTAGGGGAGCTGGAAGAGGATACATCGGTGGAGTAGCACCGTCATCTTGTGGAACCGGAGGCGCCCTGTGTTGGTAGCTTGCGGCGGGACGAAGATGCGGTGTGGGAGGACGACGATCCGGGGCTCTATCTAGATGTGGTGTGGGAGGACGGGACGGAAAGAGGGAGGCGAGGAAATAGAGGTGAGGGCGGTGGTGGACGGAGGTTGGGGAGACGGAGGGGCTATGCTGAGCCGGCGACGCGTGAGGGGATAGCGAGGAAGGGATCTGGATCGAGGTGGGCAGCGCATGAGGGGATTAGGGTTTGTCCCCTCTCGATTGCGATCTAGAAGGTTGATGTGATTTCACGAAACTACCCCTGGACTCTTGTGTGGTGCCTGTCTGTTAGTACTGCAGGGCGTTTCGGTCCATTCAGGAATAAATTGTGTGAGGATGGGGAGACGAGGGAATCTAAACTTAAGTTTTTAGGCGGTTGGATGGAGACTAGTGCACGGCTGAGATCTTCTTTATTGGGTGATCCGTGGATAGTCCGATTCGCTATTCTGATTGGCTAGCTCAATTCTAAGTTTCACTTTTGCTCAAATGGTCAACGTTATGGCTAGAATTGCGGCATATTTTATAATAATGTGCCCATATTATGCACACATGTACATCTTAGAATGGCGAACAACGTTATTGGAGAAAGTTTTCTTTTTCGTCGCACGAAAAACCATTTTCTATTTTTCGAGTGCCAAAATCGGGCGTTTTGTGAAGTAACACCAGATGTTCAATTCAAAAATACTACCACCTCATTTTTCAAAAATACTAGACCACCTTACATTAACAATGTCCCAACCGGGGATTTTAAAACCTTTTCATCCACCCCAGGTGAAAAAGACAAATTCCTGCCGAATTAGTAGGAAGTGGGTCCGGTTTGAACTACACGTACATGATCTAATGCTCTTGATTTTTTGCAAAAATCATTTTTAGTCTCATAATATCATGTTTCTTTAGAGATCCAATGCAAGTTTAGCAAGGCTCGGCCCCGAGTTAAGAATCTCCGTGCCCGCCGTTTTGACCATAGTTTGAAACGGGCATAAAAATTCAAAAATGATCCGAGCAATGTAAAACTTTCGCATGCATCATATTATATGACATAGTTGCAAGAAAAAAATACCAAACTTGGTATATTGATTGCATCTCGAAAAAACCTTCATAGAAATGACCTATCATGTTCGAGGTTTCATGGCTTTCAAGCCAAACGACCAATGTTATAGCTAGAATTGCGGCATAGTTTGTGATAATGTACTCGTATTATTACGCATGTGCATCTTGGGATGGCGAACAATGTTACAGGAGAAAGTTTTCTTTTTCGTCGCACAAAAAAACCATTTTCTATTTTTCGAGTGCCAAAATTGGGGCGTTTTGTGAAGCAACACCAAATGTTCAATTTAAAAATACTACCAACTCATTTTTCAAAAATACTAGACCACCTTACATGAACAATGTCCCAACCGGAGATTTTAAAACTTTTTCATCCATCCCTGGTAAAAAAGACAAATTCCTGCCGAATCAATAGGAAGTGGGTTAGGTTTGAACTATAGGTACATGATCTAATGCTCTTGATTTTTTGCAAAAATCATTTTTAGTCTCATAATATCATCTTTCTTTAGAGATCCAATGCAAGTTTAGCAAGGCTCGGCCCCGAGCTAAGAACCTTCGTGCCCGTCGTTTTGACCATAGTTTGAAACGGGCAGAAAAAAATTCAAAAATGATCCGAACAATGTAAAACCTTCGCGTGACATCATATTATGTGACATAGTTGCAAGAAAAAATACCAAACTTGGTATATTGATTGCATCTCGAAAAAATCTTCACAGAAATGACCTATCATGTCTGAGGTTTCATTGCTTTCAGGCCAAAAGACCAAAGTTTTAGCTAGAATCGCAGCATAGTTTGTGATAATGTGCCTATATTGTGCACTCATGTGCACCTTGGGATGGCGAACAATGTTGCAGGATGAAGTTTTCCTTTTCGTCGCACAAAAAAAACCATTTTCTATTTTTCGAGTGCCAAAATCAGGGCGTTTTGTGAAGCAACACCAAATGTTCAATTCTAAAATGCTACCACCCTATTTTTAAAACATGCTATACCACCTTAAATGAACAATGTCCGAATCGGGGATTTTAAAACCTTTTCGTCTACCCCTGGTGAAAAAGACAAATGTCAGTCGAATCAATAGGAAGTGGGTCCGGTTTGAACTATATGTACATGATCCAATGCTCGTAATTTTTTGCAAAAATCATTTTTAGGCACACAATATGATGTTTCTTTAGAGATCCAATGCAAGTTTTAGCTAGGCTCGTCCCCTATCTTCATGCCCGTCGTTTTGGCCAGAGTTTGAAATAGGAAAATTTTGAAATGGACATAAAAAATTCAAAAATGGTCCGAACAATGTGAATCCTTCGCGTGGCATCATATTATGTGACATAGTTGCAAGTAAAAATACCAAACTTGGTATATTGATTGCATCTCGAAAAAACCTTCACAGAAATGACCTATCATGTTCGAGGTTTCATGGCTTTCAAGCCAAACGACCAATGTTATGGCCAGAATCATGACATTGTTTGTGATAATGTGCCTATATTATGCACTCATGTGCATCTTGGAATAGTGAACAATGTTGCAGGAGGAAGTTTTCATTTTCATCGCACGGAAAAGCCATTTTCTATTTTCCGGGTGCCAAAATCGGGGCGTTTTGTGAAGCAACACCAAATGTTCAATTCAAAAATGTCACCACCCCATTTTAAAAAAATACTAGACCACCATACATGAATAATGTCCCCATCGGGTATTTTAAAACCTTTTCGTCCACCCCTGATAAAAAAGACAAATGTCTGCCGAATCGGTAGGAAGTGGGTCCGATTTGAACTACACGTACATGATTAGATGCTCGTGATTTTTTGCAAAATTCATTTTTAGGTTCACCTATTTCATCAGAGATCCAATGCAAGTTTATCGAGGCTCAAGCCAAAATTTGAAATTAAAACCCTAGTTTCAAAATTATATTTTGAATTATGATATTATCACTACCATGGACAAATGTGAGATTAGTAAATCCACTATTCTAAGATAATAAAACTATTGATAATTAACAAACTAGCAGGATATAATGAATTTTATAAAAATTTAGGGACAAAAATAAATTCATTTGGACTTCTTATAAAAAAGATACAAAAGAATTAAAAATATAAAAAAAAACTTACCTAAATGGATCACCCAGACCGGACCTTATCTACCCACGCTCCAAGGCCCAGTCCGCCAAGGGAAAAAAATAAAAGGAGGGAGGGTACGGTGAGCCTCTCGGCCCAGGCCCAACTGAATATGGCTCTCTTCATAAATCTGTAGCGCAGTTCTGTAACCAAATAGTGAAAGTGGTTCGGTGGTTAGACTTGCATGTTCCCTACGGGAGGTCTTAGGTTCGAGCCTCACGACCTCCCCTTTTGCGCTATTTATTTCGGGAAAAGCCAACATATCAATGTTGATAATACAACTGAGTGGGAGGTTAACAACAATGATGGTGTAGCGTGTTGGTTGACATCGTTAAGAGGTGAGCGAGGTCAGCGGTTCGATTCCCATGCTCTACACCATTTTTTGATTTATTTTATAAAGAGTGGTTCCATGGTGTTAGTCTAGTGGGTGGGTCTGCATGTCAGGTCCATGTATATTGACACATCGACATACACATATATATAAATTGACATATATACATGCCACGTAGACATAATTGCTGATGTGGCCAACCACTTAATTCAATGTATCATATTTTAGACGATATGATGATTTAAATTTGGTCATAATAGGGCATAAATAAGGCTCTAAGCTGTATCTTGGAGGTTATGAGGATTTTGTATGCTGAAATTACGATGATTTTGACACAAATCGTCGTAATTCTATAGGATTTTGATCTCTCGAAACAGGCTATGACCATCTTATGCCAAATCATCATAGATCTATGACGATTTCCTTTCCCGTCACTATGAGAAGGTCACAAGTTAACACATTTCTTATAGTGATGCCATTCATTGAGAAACAATATGAGATTTATATACACGTGACCTCTTACGAGATTTTTGGCTCTTTGATTTTTGACCAGAATCTTTAAACTCATATAATGAACCCAGCCTAGTCTCATCAAAGACCACCTCTGACTAAGTAAGAGAGGAGTTGACCATCTATTGTGGCATGCAACTCCTCCTCCTCCATCGATGAAGAATCATGAACATCAAAAAAATTGAGTAACCGTTAAACGGTCAACCTCCATATGTCTCAAAACAGAACTAGAAAAATTAACTTCTTTTACTGATCTACCCAAACTTACACCAACATTTGCCAGCTTATCAATAATAGATGGGTTGTAAAAGAAAGAAAGGATTTTGACGAGTTCATTATACCATGCGAGCCAATACTCTTCTCCTCCTTCCTTCGCATGGCCTTAACAGAGAGTCCTCGTCCGTAGCTGATGCCCCAAGGGCGTCAACTCCATGACGTGAGCTCCTGCAGGATGGTGTCCCACCCACTGATAGCTTCGATTCGGATTCACCGATGTGGTATAATAACGTTTTCCCTAAAAGACCTAGGTTTAATCAAACCCTGGAAAGAAATGTTGAAAGGAAATAAAAAGGACATGTCTACAAGACTTTGTTTGTTCGTTTTACCTTAGTTTACCAGACCAATCTAGTTTACTTTATAATGGTTTGAATCAATGGATGGTGATAGACCAGAGTTGAAGATCCACCTGCAGCTTCATATCATATGGGATAAAAGATAATAATAAGCATAGTTATGTGTAATATTTGAATGGAGATAATCTCTTGTGGGCAACACATCCTAATATACTAGAGCCCCCGTGATGCACCGCGCATAGCAATAGTCTTTTAATCCAACCGAGTGCACATAAGGATGACAATTTTACCCATGGGTACGGGTACCCGCGGGTATCGTACCCACATGGGTAGGGTATGAGCACACTTTTATACCCACGGGCAATACCCATACCCTACCCTTTAAGTTATAGGTACGGGCACGTGTATAGACTTGTACCCATGGGTATACCCATACCTCGCCCATTTAAACTGACCTGTTAAATTTGCATGTAGAGTGTCAACCTATGCGGCCAAGAATCTAGGGACAAGTATGCGATTGCGAATTCTAAACTTCGATACTTTCATGTACTCATCTACTGATTGTTGGGTCCGCAGCATAGAAAACAAAAATTTTCCTACGATGAGAACTATATGCCATGATCTATCTACTAGATACAGAGCAACGGGTGGACATACATCCATGGAGAACTTACCCTCGAAGACAACGAGTTTTGTTAACGAGTAGGAACTCGTGGTTGATGTAGTCGTACGCTTGCCGATCTCAAGATCGTGTGGAAGTCCGAGCACCGCAAATCAGCAGCGCATCCGTCCTCGCACACACGTTCAAGCCACTGGACAACCTCCACCTCCTCGCTCCAGCGAATCAGCGGAAGCAGCAACTCCTTCCAGACGCAAGGCCACCGGGAACATGTATCTCGCTAATCCGAGACCATGGGGGAATATCTAGAGGGGGAGAGAGATCTTTCATGAGGAGGTGTGAGGATGAATGAGGGAATGGGTGGCCTTTTATAGGAGGAGGGGTGCCCCCTCTCTCCATGGCCGGCGCATGGGGGGGTGACCCCTCACCTCCCCCATTCATGTGGTGGTAACCCCTCCACATTAAAATTCCCCTTAACATTCTCTTTTAAAGTCTCCACTTTAAATGCATTAAATTTCTACAAATTTAATGCTCTCTCATTTAATAAAACTCTTTTATTTATTTTATTCAGAATTTTCTTAATTACTTTAATTAAAAAACATTCACATAAAACCCCTTGCAACATTTCAATTTTACATGCAGAACCACTTTCTGCAATTTCACCCGAAACAATTCCGGTTTCTATCGAAACAATTCCTGTTTCTATCGAAACATTTCCTGCGCTTTGCAAACCTTTTGTCTGGAACATATGTGCTCCTAAATGGTGTCCGGCAACCCTTAAGTGTGTCACCCTACGGTTCGCGAATAATGCAGACATGATTGTGACTCCTCTCAGATCAATAATCAGAAGCGGGACCTGGAGATCCATACTGACTCCTGCACATTCAACGATGACTTCTGTGATCGTGAGAACCTTTAACGTCAGCAATTTAATCCCTTTGTCTCATGATATAATACATGTCCGAGCTTTGATCATCGGTATCCAAATACCTAGTTTGATCTCGTTACCGACATGCACTCTTTTCTCGTTCCCGTGATATAACATTCTAGTGATCACATCACTTGCTTGCAAGCTATCTTAATGTGATATCACCGAGAGGGCCCAGAGTATATCTATCCGTCATCTGGATTGACAAATTCCACTGTTGATCCATGTGCCTCAACATAACACCTTCGTAGTACTGAACCCATCTTTATAGTCACCCTGTTACGGTGTGACGTTTGATGTTATCAAGATACTCTTCCGGTGTTAGCAATTAACATGATCTCATGTTCTAAGGACTAAGACTACTTTGTATGATGTTATAGCAATATAAACATAATGACTTGATCATAATGCTATACTTCGGATGAATGTTCATCACATCATTTCACAAATGTTGTGACCTTGTTATTAACAACATCCAATGTCCATGATCAGGAAACTTTGATCATCTTGTTAATCAACAAGCTAGTCTATAAGAGAGGCATAACTAGGAACCCTTTTTGTTTATTAAACACACATGTATTGATGTTTCCTATCAATACAATTATAGCATGCAAAATAAACATCTAACATATACAAGAAATATATAATAACAACTTTATTATTGCCTCTCAGGGCATATTTCCTTCAATCTCCCACTTGCACTAGAGACAATAATCTAGTTTACATAGTGATAAATCTAACACCCATGGAGTTCTGGTGTTGATCATGTTTTGCCCTAGGGAGTACTTTAGTCAACGGATCTGCTACATTTAGGTCCGTGTGCACTTTACAAATCTTTATATCTCCATCCTTGACATGCTCGTGGATGGAGTGAAACCGGCGTTTAATATGTTTGGAATTCTTGTGAGACCTTGGTTCCTTTGCGTTGGCTATGGCTCCATTGTTGTCACAATAGATCACCATCGGGTCCAACGCACTGGGAACCACACCCAGTTCTGTAATGAACTCTTTCGTCCAAACTGCCTCCTGCGCCGCTTCTGAAGCAGCAACATATTCCGCCTCCGTTGTTGATCCAGCTACCACAGGTTGTTTAGAACTCCTCCAACTAACTGCTGCTCCGTTCAAGAGAAATACGTATCCGGATTGAGACTTAGAGTCATCCGGATCGGTGTCAAAGCTAGCATCGACATAACACTTAGCGACTAGCTCTTCTTCACCTCCGTATATAAGAAACATATCCCTAGTTCTTCTCAAGTACTTGAGGATGTTCTTTACCGCTATCTAGTGTTCCGAACCTGGATCAGATTGGTACCTACTAGTCAAACTAATAGCATGTGCCACATCCGGTCTTGTACATAGCATGGCATACATAATAGAGCCTATGGCCGAGGCATAGGGGATCTTATCCATCATCTCTCTTTCTTCCGCCGTAGCCGGACTTTGAGTCTTACTCAATGTCTTGCCTTGCAACATAGGTAAGAACCCCTTCTTACTTTCGTCCATATTAAACTTCTTTAATATCTTATCAAGGTATGTACTTTGCGATAGCCCAATTAGGCGTCTTGATCTATCTCTATAGATTTTAATGCCTAATATATATGAAGCTTCACCAAGGTCCTTCATCGAAAATTTGATGTTTAGATAACTTTTAACACTGTTTAAAAGATCTATATCATTTCCAATCAATAATATGTCATCCACATATAATATCAGAAATGCCACATTGCTCCCACTCACTTTCTTGTAAATACAAGCCTCTCCATAAGTTTGGACAAATCCAAACTCTTTGATCACCTCATCAAAGCGGAGATTCCAACTCCGTGATGCTTGCTTCAGTCCATAGATGGATCGCTGAAGTTTGCACACCTTATTAGCATCCTTAGGATCGACAAAACCCTTTGGTTGTATCATATACAACTCTTCTTCAATATTACCATTGAGGAATGTAGTTTTGACATCCATTTGCCATATTTCTTAATCGAAATATGCAGCAATTGCTAACATAATCCTAACCGACTTAAGCATCGCTACGGGAGAGAATGTCTCATCGTAGTCAACTCCTTGAATTTGTCGAAACCCCTTTGCGACAAGTAGAGCCTTATAGATGGTTACATTACCATCAGCATCAGTTTTTCTTTTGAAAATCCATTTATTATCAACGGCCTTTCGACCGTGAGGTAAGTCGACCAAGGTCCAAACCTGGTTTTCGTACATGGATTCCATCTCGGATTTCATGGCTTCTAGCCATTTGTTGGAATCAGGGCTCATCATCGCTTCTTCATACGTCGCAGGGTCATCTATTTCATCAATCATGAAATTCATAACAGGATTGCCGTACAGTTCAGGAGCTGCACGTGTCCTGCTTGACCTGCAAGGTTCGGTAGTGTCCTCTTTCGGAGTTTCACGATCAATATCATTAGCTCTCTCTTCATTAGGTGAAGTCAACTCCGAAACAACTTCCGGTGCTGCGCTACTCGCCATTTCATGAAGAGAAGGTTCAATAACCTCTTCGAGTTCTACCTTCCGACTACTCACACCTTTCGCGAGAAACTCCTTCTCAAGAAAGGATCCATTCTTGGCAACAAAGACCTTGCCCTCGGATCTGTGATAGAAGGTATACCCAATCGTTTCCTTAGGGTATCCTATGAAGACGCATTTTTCCGCTTTGGGTTCGAGTTTATCCGGTTGAAGTTTCTTCACATAAACATCACATTCCCAAACTTTAAGAAATGACAGCTTAGGTTTGTTTCCAAACCATAATTCATACGGTGTCTTTTCAACGGATTTAGATGGTGACCTATTTAAAGTGAATGTAGCGGTTTCTAGTGCATAACCCCAAAATGAAAGTGGCAAGTCAGTCAGAGACATCATAGATCGAACCATATCCAATAAAGTACGATTACGACGTTCTGACACACCATTACGTTGTGGTGTTCCGGCAGGCGTGAGTTGTGAAACTATTCCACACTCTTTCATGTGTGTGCTAAACTCGTAACTAAGATACTCTCCTCCACGGTCAGACCGTAGAAATTTGATCTTTCTATTACGATGATTTTCCACTTCATTCTGAAATTCTTTGAACTTTTCAAAAGTTTCAGACTTGTGTTTCATCAAATAGATATACCCGTATCTACTCAAATCATCCGTGAAAGTAACAAAATAACGATATCCACCTCACGCCGACACACTCATTGGTCCACACACATCAGTATGTATGATTTCCAATAAATCTGTCGCCCGTTCCATTGAACCGGAAAACGGCGTTCTAGTCATCTTGCCCATAAGGCATGGCTCACATGTATCAAATGATTCAAAATCAAGTGATTCCAAAAGTCCATCAGAATGGAGTTTCTTCATGCGTTTAACGCCAATATGACCTAGATGGCAGTGCCACATATATGCAAATATATCATTATCAAGTTTAATCCTTTTAGCATCAACATTATGAATATGCGTAATACTACTATCGAGATCCAATAGAAATAAACCATTCAACACAGGTGCATGACCATAAAAGATATTATTCATATAAATCGAACAACCATTGTTTTCAGATTTAAACGAATAACCACTTTGCATCAAACATGATCCGGATACAATGTTCATGCTCAGTGCAGGCACCAAATAACAATTATTCAGGTTTATAACTAATCCCGACGGCATATGGATAGGTAGCGTTCCGATGGCGATCACATCAACTCTTGATCCATTGTCGACCCGCATCGTGACCTCATCCCTTGCTAGTTGTCGCTTGTTCCGCAGCCCCTGAACCGAGTTACATATATTAGCAACCGATCCCGTATCAAATACCCAGGTGCTACTGGGAGTACTAGTCAAGTACACATCAATAACATGTATATCATATATACCTTTGTTTGCCTTGCCGGCCTTTTTGTCCGCCAAATACTTGGGGCAGTTGCGCTTCCAATGGCCAGTCCCCTTGCAATAGTAGCACTCGGTGTCAGACTTAGGGCCATCTCGGGGTTTCTTTTCAGGCGCGGCAACAGATTTGCCGCCCTTCTTTCCCTTCTGCTTGCCTTTCTTGTCCTTCCTGAAATCGGTGGTCTTATTGGTCATCAACACTTGATGTTCTTTCCTAATCTCCACTTCTGCAGTCTTAAGCATTGACAGAAGCTCGGGAAGAGACTTCTTCATGCCCTGCATATTATAGTTCATCACGAAGCTCTTGTAGCTAGGTGGCAGAGATTGGAGAACATGATGTATGCCTAAGTCAATGGGAATCGTTATTCCCAAGGACACAAGCTTATCGGCGTACCCAGACATTTTGAGTACGTGCTCACTAACGGAGCTGTTCTCTTCCATCATGCAGCTAAAGAACTTTTCAGAAGCATTATAACTCTCTACGGCAGCATGGGTATCGAAAATCATTTTCAATTCTCCCATGGTATCCAAGGCATTGCCATTTTCAAAATGTTTTCGAAGTTCTGGTTCTAGCCCATACAGTATGTCGCAATGAACTAAGTTGTGGTCCTCCTGACGAGTTATATAGACGTTCTTTTCCTCGTCAGGGGCATCAGGAGCGGGTAGGGGGCCTAGCGGCGCCTCTTGCACATATTGCTTTTGTGCAGCAGTGAGGAGAATCCTCAAATTCATAGCCCAGTTGGTGAAGTTGCTACCATTCGCAGCAAGCTTCTCTTTCTCCATGAACACATTGAAATTAAAACAAGGTGGTGCCATCTACAATAGAATTTGTAAAATATATTTAGACTAAGTTTATGATAGATTGAGTTCAACTAATCCAAATTACTAATGAACTCCCACTCAAAAACGACATCTCTCGTGTCCTTTTGGTGATTACATGAACCAAATCCACTACACCAAGTCCGATCATCACGTGAGTCGGTGTAGCTTCAAAGGCGAGTATCTATATAGGCATCATATCAACTATATGACTCATGCTTAACCTTTCGGTCCTTCTTCCGAGGCCATGTCTATACATGCTAGGCTTGTCAAGTAAGAACCTTAGTATTCGCGTGTGTAAAACTGTCTTACACCCGTTGTATGAAAGCGTAGAGTCGAGAACCCCCGATCATCACGTGATGCCTCAAAACACGATCCACAAAACGGTGCATACTTAAGGAAGAACACATTTTATCTTGATATCTAAATGAGGGATCATCTTATAATGCTACCAAAAGCGCCAAACTAGCAATATAAGATGCTAACATCTAATGTGTGAAGTGAGGTGATATGGTCCATGCATTTGATCTCTATCATTTGCATCGTGGTATGATCTCTATCATTCCTTTGTGTGTAAGGCCAAGGTCTATGGAACTTACATGTTAAGTGAGTTGTAAGAGTATCTATCATACATCTACTTACAACAATACCATATCAAGACACTAGCCCAGCAATGATCTAAACTAGACGCTCTAATTTATCAATTGCAAGTTTTACGTGGCTTAGGGCTTTCAGAGATAGAACCGGTCCGACCTACGAACATTAACGACAACGAGGATAGCCAAGTTATTAGCAAATCGTTGTAAATCAGATATTGACTATACTAGGAGAGACAGACACCCGCCAGCCACTTATGCAAAACAAGTTGCATGTCAGTCGTGGAACCGGTCTCATGTACGATGACATGTAAGGTTGGTCCAGGCCGCTTCATCCCACTATGTCACCAATATCCAAAGTACATAGAAGATGCAATAACATGATCATCATCGCCCACATATAAACATATGTGTACTACCCGTGCAAAGCACCTACGCATAGATCAGGCTCTGATACAACTGTTGGGTCCGCAGCATAGAAAACAAAAAAATTCCTATGATGAGAACTATACGCCAAGATCTATCTACTAGATACAGAGCAACGGGTGGACATACATCCATGGAGAACTTACCCTCGAAGACAACGAGTTTTGTTAGCGAGTAGGAACTCGTGGTTGATGTAGTCGTACGCTTGCCGATCTCAAGATCGTGTGGAAGTCCGAGCGCCGCAAATCAGCAGCGCATCTGTCCCCGCACACACGTTCAAGCCACCGGACAACCTCCACCTCCTCGTTCCAGCGAATCAGCGGAAGCAGCAACTCCTTCCAGACGCAAGGCCACCAGGAACATGTATCTCGCTAATCCGAGACCATGGGGAATATCTAGAGGGGGAGAGAGATCCTTCACGTGGAGGTGTGAGGATGAAGGAGGGAATGGGTGGCCTTTTATAGGAGGGGGGGTGCCCTCTCTCTGCATGGCCGGCGCATGGGGGGTGACCCCTCACCTCCCCATTCATGTGGTGGTAACCCCTCCACATTAAAATGCCTCTTCACATTCCCTTTTAAAGTCTCCACTTTAAATGCATTAAATTTCTCCAAATTTAATGCTCTCTCATTTAATAAAACTCTTTTATTTATTTTATTTAGAATTTTGTTAATTACTTTAATTAACAAACATTCACATAAAACCCCTTGCAACATTTCAATATTACATGCAGAACCACTTTCTCCAATTTCACCCGAAACAATTCCGGTTTCTATCGAAACATTTCCTGCGCTTTGCAAACCTTTTGTCTGGAACATATGTGCTCCTAAATGGTGTCCGGCAACCCTTAAGTCTGTCACCCTACGGTTCGCGAATAATGCAGACATGATTGAGACTCCTCTCAGATCAATAATCAGAAGCGGGGCCTGGAGATCCATACTGACTCCTGCACATTCAACGATGACTTCTGTGATCGTGAGAACCTTTAATGTCAGCAATTTAATCCCTTTGTCTCATGATATAATACATGTCCAAGATTCGATCATCGGTATCCAAATACCTAGTTTCATCTCGTTACCGACATGCACTCTTTTCTCGTTCCCGTGATATAATATTCTAGTGATCACATCACTTGCTTGCAAGCTATCTTAATGTGATATCACCGAGAGGGCCCAGAGTATATCTATCCGTCATCTGGATTGACAAATTCCACTCTTGATCCATGAGCCTCAACATAACACCTTCGTAGTACTGAACCCATCTTTATAGTCACCCTGTTATGGTGTGACGTTTGATGTTATCAAGATACTCTTCCGGTGTTAGCAATTAACATGATCTCATGTTCTAAGGACTAAGACTACTTTGTATGATGTTATAGCAATATAAACATAATGACTTGATCGTAATGCTATACTTCGGATGAATGTTCATCACATCATTTCACAAATGTTGTGACCTTGTTATTAACAACATCCAATGTCCATGATCAGGAAACTTTGATCATCTTGTTAATCAACAAGCTAGTCTATAAGAGAGGCATAACTAGGAACCCTTTTTGTTTATTAAACACACATGTATTGATGTTTCCTATCAATACAATTATAGCATGCAAAATAAACATCTAACATATACAAGAAATATATAATAACAACTTTATTATTGCCTCTCAGGGCATATTTCCTTCACTGATGACCCACAAGTATAGAGGGTGTATCGCAGTATTTTCGATAAGTAAGAGTGTTGAACCCAACGAGGAGCAGAAGGTGCTAGCTAGTGGTATGGATCAGAAATTCTCTGCAAATACTTAGCAAGCAGATTTTTAGGGGTTTTTGATAAAGCAAGTAAATAAAGTACGAGTAAATAAAAGACAGTAGGAATAATTGCAGCAAGTGGCCCAATCCTTTATGCAGTAGAGGACAAGCCAGTTGTATTACTTAAGATGACCAAACGTTCTCGAGGACACATGGGAAGACTGTCAAGTGCTTTCGCTTCATATAGTTGATTAATCTTCTTTAGCTTGCTAAGTGTTGTGTGGGTGAACCTGTGCTAATGTACCGACCTTCCTAGGACTAATACATACTTGTGATTATACCCCTTGCAAACATCCGTAAGTACAAGAAAGTAATTAAGGGAGAAACCTAACCACAGCTTTAAACTCTAAGACCCTTACGTCCCTTGTGCAATGGTTTCCTAACGGGGGTTCAGGTTTCTATCACTCCGGCAACCCCTACGATTAGTAGCCAAATACACAATGCATTCCCCTAGGCCCATATAGGTGAAGTGTCATGTAGTCGATGTTCACATGCCACCACTAGAAGAAGTACACCACAACTTAAATATCAAACTATTCAATCTTTCTCAACACAACTCCACTACTAACAACATGACTTCTCCCATGTCATCAAGAACTAAACGAACTACTCATAAGACATCATATGGATCATGATAAGAGATGGAATAATGATGTATAACAATCTGAACATAAACAATAATTCAATGGTTCACTCAATAGCATCAACTACAAAGAGTAATCAACACGGGGAAAGTTTCCCCTAAGAATTATGCAAGATTCAACCCAATTGTTACAGCAATATGGAGATGGTGATGAGGGTGCTGATGGTGATGATGGTGGTGGTGATGATGATGATGATCCCAATGAAGTCCAGCTTGATGGTGGTGTTGATGGCGACGATCTCCCCTTTCCGGGAAGGAATTCCCCCGGCAGAAATCTGTCTACCGGAGAGATCTTTCTCTCTCGGTGTTTTCCGCCCCGCAGAGGCCGAGAAATGTTTCTGTGGTCGCTCCCCGAGTCTTAGGGTTTTGGGAGGAATATATACGCTAGAGGGGAGAGCCAGAGGTGGGCAAGGGAGGCCACACCACCTGGTGGCGCGGCCTAGGGTGGCCCGCGCCAGGGGTTGGTGTGGGTGCCCTGTGGCCCATCTCCACTCCTCCTTCTGGCATCCTTCGTCTTCTGGAAAAATAGGATTTTCCATATATTTTCCTGGATTTTCTGATCTTCGCGAATTTTGCCTCCAAGCATCACCTTTTCCATCAGAATCCTAACTGCAGCGGTCCATGCTCCAAAAGTCATCAACCATGCAAAAACAGATGAAATAACATAAGTATCACCTCTTAATATGAAATATATCAATGAATAATAGTAAATTATGATATAGAATAGTGATGCAAAATGGACGTATCAACTCCCCCCAAGCTTAGACTTCGCTTGTCCCCAAGCGAAACTGAGCTCAATAAACATAACCTCCCGTTTATGGAGTGAAGAGTGAATAAAAGAATACGGACAAGAAGCATCACATTCATCAATACATCGATCATAATAGAAGACAACTCACTATTATATAACTTAACTTGCAATAAGTAAAGGAGACACAATAAGGATTCATAAAGTGAATCATAATTGGTAATGGCAAACTTAGCTCTTGGTCGAAGAATAGTTGATAATTTGCTGGAGTTCACAAATAACTGGTTTTTCAATGATAGCTTTCAAAGTAGTAAACACCAAGATAAGAGCAATGTGCAAAACAAGGTACATAAGAAACATGATTGAATAAATCATCATATGAATGAATGAAACACAGCAACTCAAAATACTTGCTGAGATATAAGGGAATAGGTTTACTAACTCAACTACAAAGTAAAAGAAAGGCCCTTCGCAGAGGGAAGCAGGGATTGCAAGTTTCATAAAGAGCTCCCAAAAATTATGATACTTATTAGCTTTCAGCTCTCATTGCCGCTATCATAGGGATCTTTAGGTGATTAAGGTTAAAGTGATCAAATATGAGGATATACTTGACAAGTTGTAAATTGAGAATCTCATGTCCCTTGAATACGAGGCCGCTCCTCGTGCTACTCAAGTTTAGTCACCGGTAAGTTCTTGTCGTCGTAAGCATATGTGTATCATAGAGAACCACCAACAGGGTACCCCTTGCCCGATGATACGGAAGAATCCCCATATCAAAATGACAAGGCAAGAAGACAACAAGCATCTCAACAATCTTCTTATTTACCATGGGAATATGGTCCTTTTTCTCTCTTTCCTCTTTTCATAATCTATTTTTTTATTTTTCTCTTTTTTCTCAATATTAGACTCTTTTTTTAGAAGAAGAATGCTTCATAGATGCCCATTATGGTTACGCTGCAGGTTTCCACCATGTCAGCATGGATTAGACCAGCGGCCCAGGCGTTTCTCTAACACACATGCATAACTCCATGGACTTACAAGCTCCCCTTTCATTTCACACCGACGGCATCCATAAACAAAAGAACATGATATCAACTAGGTACAAAGTACCAGTGCAATGTTGAAAGCGTTCCCCATGACAGCATGGTTCTGCTAATTCACAACTTACAAAGCGCAAGCATATACGCAACATAGGTGAGAACAATGGTTCAAGTTTATTAAGTGCAAGAAAGTAAAATGTGCCATCAAGTTCGTGAGAGCTTTAATCACTAATTTTCACATAACAAGTTTAATTTGGAAGGTAGATAAAAACAAGAATTTACTTGGAATAGCAATAATGCTAATAGGTAGGTATGGTGGACACAAATGACACAGGTTTTGGTTTAAGGAGTGGATGCACAAGAAGAATTCCCTCTCAGTGCAGGTTTTTGGCTAGCAAGGCTGGGTAGCAAGTATAAGAGTTGAAGGAAACAAACAAACATACAAGTGATAAAAACAAACATGCAATCTTCCTTGGAAGCACAAAAGATCTTAACTAGAGAATACTAAACTTATGAGCAAATCAAGAAAGAAAGATGATGAAATTATTTTTCTTTAGAGTACTTTTATCTTTTCATTCAACTCTTAAAAATAGTGTTGCTACTGACCAAGCCAGGTTTGCCAAAACCAACTAAATTAACTCAATGATCCCAAAGTGATACCAATACTAACAACAAGATCAATCATATAACCGTGAATTGAAAACTAATATAAGACATGCAAAAGAGTAAATGATAGAACTTCTCATTAATATTCCATCATGGCAACTCACACCAAGGGATACATATCTAACGAGAGAGGGGACACTTCCATAATGCAAACCATCCTACATGATAACTTCTCTATTCATGATATGACTCTACTAAAAAGGTAAAAAGATAGAAGATAGTGATATGATACCGCGGCACTCCCCCAAGCTTGGAACAAGCCAAGGGGATGCCAAACCTGATGATGAATTACTCCTTCGGTGGTGGTGGTAATATTTTCTTAGTTGACGTGAGGAAATCTTCCAGCATTTTGCGAAGCCTATTATTCTCCCATTGAAGCATGTCCACCTTCCTCCTCAAGTCTCGGTACTTATCGCAGAACTCATTAGTGACTCGTAGAGCTTCCGTTGATGCAGGGCAAGGGACTAAAGGTACCAGCCCCTGCTTGGGGTCTTGGAGATCTTCCTCCATAGGCTCCTTCCCCTTATCCTTGGCAGACACCATTGTGCTTCAAAGCTTTCAAAGATAGTTCCTGGCAGAAACAGATCGAAACAAAAACACGACGAAAACACAATATACGAACCTCCGGAGATACGGGGGGTTATATATTACGAAGTTTCAAAACAAAAGGAATGTACTGGGAGAAAACAGGTCGAAGACGGAGTCCGGGGTGGCCACACCACCTGGTGGCACGACCAGGGTTAGGCCCGCGCCACAAGGTGGTGTGAGCCACCCTGGCTCCGTTTCCGTCACTCTTTCGCTTCGTAGCTTTCCTTATTGTCTAAAAACTGCAAAAATATAGGTGGATAGTATTTTCGCGGAACTTTTCTTACCAGAACTGTTACCTATTTGAAAACGGACTCAGCAGGTCTCTGAATTTAGTATCTAGTAGATTCTTACAGAGTCACCACTTGAATAACATCAATATCTTCATCTTCATACACTTATTGCTTGAGCCATAAAACCTTTCACTTCCTTATTACACCATTATCTCCACTACCTGGAAATTTCTTTCACACAAAACTTCACACAATTCTCATTAGCAACATTAGTATGAGTGAAGTGATAAAACCTTTTGAGTTCAACTTCAACTTAAAAACCATCAAAACATAATCTACTGTAGCAACTCCTTCTGAAAACCCAAAAAGAATTCAAAAAGGAAATCGAATAAAGAAGCAAATGCAAGAGTGGCAAAATCTGTCAAAACAGACCAGCAGGTGAAGATAAAATTTAGAAAATCTTCAGTTGCTCAAATCAAAAAGTGCAAACTAACGAAAGTTAAATAACAACCTGGGTCAGAAGCACAAATAATTACAGCTCAATCCGACAGATAGAGATCTCTCACGAATTTTTACGGTGAAGCAAAAAATTCTGTTTCGGGACAGCAACTTCCCCAAATCTTACTTCTGTCTCATTAGAGATTGATCTTGACACAAAAACCAAACAAAAAGGATAAGGAGAGGTTATTACTGAAGTAATAACTTCCAAGCTCAAAGAAACAAAAACAAACTGAAAGCAAAAATAAATTGGGTTGTCTCCCAAAAAGCTCTTTCTTTATAGCCATTAAGATGGGCATGATAATTTTGACGATGCTCACTCAGGAATATGAATTGAAGTGAAAGAGAGAATTAAGAAGCAAAAATACACATATTTAAGACTAACCCACTTCCTATGCAAGGGAATTTTGTAAACAAACAAGTTGTTCAAACCAGAGGCTACTAGCATAGGAAAGTAAAAGTAGTGCGACATAAAAACTTTTAGCATAAAACGAGGAAACTTGATATTATTATGATACATAAGAACACTTTTCCCTCTCTCATAGTAACTTTCAGTATCATGCATAAACTTAACGATATAGCTATCACAATGACCATCGTAAAAATGATCACTTATCCTAACAGAAAACACAGGAATACTAGCTCTCATAACACTACTTTGTGAAACAATATTAGAGGTCTCCTTACAAAGGATAGTGTGTCCCTCTTCTTTATATTTAGTAACAAAGTCTTTCACATTTGCTATTATAGGTTCATCAACCATTTGTTTATCAGGTTCAACAACTTTATTTCTACTTTCATTAAACATACTAGTTATCATAGAATGTTCCTTTATCTTCACTGGGAAAGGCATTTTCTCAATGTAAGGTTCAGGTAAAACATGATTAGAAGTATAAACTTCAGTATTTCTTGCAGGAAAACTCTTAGCAATATCTTTATTAGGTTCATGATACTTATTCCACTTCTTTTTAGGCACTTCAATGTAGGAAGCAAAATCCTTAAAATAAGAAGCAATAGCTTGAGAGTCTAGACCATAAGCATTTTTAATATTTTGAAAGTCATCAGTTCCCATAAAAGATTCAATGCATTCATAGTCATAATTTAAACTTGACTTTCTACCTTTGTCATTCTCCCATGCTTCAGCATTATCTTGAATACGGTCCAGAAGATCCCATTTAGCTTCTTCTTCCATGCGAGTGAATGATCCAGCACAAGAAGCATCCAATAAATCCTTATCATGTAGAGGGAGCCTTGCATAAAATTTATTGATAATAATATTGTTGGGGAGCTCATGAATGGGACATTTGAGCATTAGTAACTTCAATCTTTCCCAAGATTGAGCTGTACTCTCTCCATCAAAAGGCCAAAAGTTGTATATTTGATTCCGATCTTTATGAATCTCACTAGGAGGATAAAACTTTGAATAAAAGAGAGGCATTATTTCCTCCCATTCAAGAGATTGACCATTCTTCAGCAGCATATACCATTCCTCAACTCTTCCTTTCAGCGATAATGAGAATAACTTCTTCTTAACTTGATCTATAGTAATACCTTGCACACTTGAACAACCCGCATAATTCGTGTATAAAGAGCAAATGATCCATCCCCAACATAGTAGTTATCCATAACAGGATCAATAATTCTTGTAGGTATTTTAAAAGCATCATTCTCAGCAGGTGGTGGTTCGTCTACTACCTTAGCAGTGGTAGTAGCTTTACCAAATAAGAAACTCAGCGAATTATCCATAACGAAAATAAAGCAGCTAACAGAAGTAAACAATACTCACAGTAGAAGTTTCCTTTACCAGTTCCACTCTCCAATAGCGCTTCACTCCCCGGCAACGGCGCCAGAAAATAGTCTTGATGACCCACAAGTATAGGGGGTGTATCGCAGTATTTTCGATAAGTAAGAGTCTCGAACCCAACGAGGAGCAGAAGGTGCTGGCTAGTGGTATGGATCAGGAATTCTCTGCAAATACTTAGCAAACGGATTTTTAGGGGTTTTTGATAAAGCAAGTAAACAAAGTACGAGTAAATAAAAGACAATAAGAATAAATGCAGCAGGTGGCCCAATCCTTTATGCAGCAAAGGACAAGCCGGTTGTATTACTTAAGATGACCAAACGTTCTCGAGGACACATGGGAAGACTGTCAAGTGCTTTCGCTTCATATAGTTGATTAATATTTTTTAGCTTGCTAAGTGTTGTGTGGGTGAACCTGTGCTAATGTACCGACCTTCCTAGGACTAATACATACATAAGTACAAGAAAGTAATTAAGGTAGAAACCTAACCACAGCTTTAAACCCTAAGACCCTTACGTCCCTTGTGCAATGGTTTCCTAACGGGGGTTCAGGTTTCTATCACTCCGGCAACCCCTACGATTAGTAGCCAAATACACAATGCATTCCCCTAGGCCCATATATGTGAAGTTTCATGTAGTTGACATTCACATGACACCACTAGAAGAAGTACACCACAACTTAAATATCAAACTATTCAATCTTTCTCAACACAACTCCACTACTAACAACATGACTTCTCCCATGTCCTCAAGAACTAAACGAACTACTCATAAGACATCATATGGATCATGATCAGAGATGGAATAATGATGTATAACAATCTGAACATAAACAATAATTCAATGGTTCACTCAATAGCATCAACTACAAAGAGTAATCAACACGGGGAAAGTTTCCCCTAAGAATTATGCAAGATTCAACCCAATTGTTACAGCAATATGGAGATGGTGATGAGGGTGCTGATGGTGATGATGGTGGTGGTGATGATGATGATGATCCCAATGAAGTCCAGCTTGATGGTGGTGTTGATGGCGACGATCTCCCCTTTCCGGGAAGGAATTCCCCCGGCAGAAATCTGTCTACCGGAGAGATCTTTCTCTCTCGGTGTTTTCCGCCCCGCAGAGGCCGAGAAATCTTTCTGTGGTCGCTCCCCGAGTCTTAGGGTTTTGGGAGGAATATATACGCTAGAGGGGAGAGCCAGAGGTGGGCAAGGGAGGCCACACCACCTGGTGGCGCGACCTAGGGTGGCCCGCGCCAGGGGGTGGTGTGGGCGCCCTGTGGCCCATCTCCACTCCTCCTTCCGGCATCCTTCGTCTTCTGGAAAAATAGGATTTTCCATATATTTTCCTGGATTTTCTGATCTTCGCGAATTTTGCCTCCAAACATCACCTTTTCCATCAGAATCCTAACTGCAGCGGTCCATGCTCCAAAAGTCATCAACCATGCAAAAACAGATGAAATAACATAAGTATCACCTCTTAATATGAAATATATCAATGAATAATAGTAAATTATGATATAGAATAGTGATGCAAAATGGACGTATCAACTCCTCCCAAGCTTAGACTTCGCTTGTCCCCAAGCGAAACTGAGCTCAATAAACATAACCTCCCGTTTATGGAGTGAAGAGTGAATAAAAGAATACGGACAAGAAGCATCACATTCATCAATACATCGATCATAATAGAAGACAACTCACTATTATATAACTTAACTTGCAATAAGTAAAGGAGACACAATAAGGATTCATAAAGTGAATCATAATTGGTAATGGCAAACTTAGCTCTTGGTCGAAGAATAGTTGATAATTTGCTGGAGTTCACAAATAACTGGTTTTTCAATGATAGCTTTCAAAGTAGTAAACACCAAGATAAGAGCAATGTGCAAAACAAGGTACATAAGAAACATGATTGAATAAATCATCATATGAATGAATGAAACACAGCAACTCAAAATACTTGCTGAGATATAAGGGAATAGGTTTACTAACTCAACTACAAAGTAAAAGAAAGGCCCTTCGCAGAGGGAAGCAGGGATTGCAAGTTTCATAAAGAGCTCCCAAAAATTATGATACTTATTAGCTTTCAGCTCTCATTGCCGCTATCATAGGGATCTTTAGGTGATTAAGGTTAAAGTGATCAAATATGAGGATATACTTGACAAGTTGTAAATTGAGAATCTCATGTCCCTTGAATACGAGGCCGCTCCTCGTGCTACTCAAGTTTAGTCACCGGTAAGTTCTTGTCGTCGTAAGCATATGTGTATCATAGAGAACCACCAACAGGGTACCCCTTGCCCGATGATACGGAAGAATCCCCATATCAAAATGACAAGGCAAGAAGACAACAAGCATCTCAACAATCTTCTTATTTACCATGGGAATATGGTCCTTTTTCTCTCTTTCCTCTTTTCATAATCTATTTTTTTATTTTTCTCTTTTTTCTCAATATTAGACTCTTTTTTTAGAAGAAGAATGCTTCATAGATGCCCATTATGGTTACGCTGCAGGTTTCCACCATGTCAGCATGGATTAGACCAGCGGCCCAGGCGTTTCTCTAACACACATGCATAACTCCATGGACTTACAAGCTCCCCTTTCATTTCACACCGACGGCATCCATAAACAAAAGAACATGATATCAACTAGGTACAAAGTACCAGTGCAATGTTGAAAGCGTTCCCCATGACAGCATGGTTCTGCTAATTCACAACTTACAAAGCGCAAGCATATACGCAACATAGGTGAGAACAATGGTTGAAGTTTATTAAGTGCAAGAAAGTAAAATGTGCCATCAAGTTCGTGAGAGCTTTAATCACTAATTTTCACATAACAAGTTTAATTTGGAAGGTAGATAAAAACAAGAATTTACTTGGAATAGCAATAATGCTAATAGGTAGGTATGGTGGACACAAATGACACAGGTTTTGGTTTAAGGAGTGGATGCACAAGAAGAATTCCCTCTCAGTGCAGGTTTTTGGCTAGCAAGGCTGGGTAGCAAGTATAAGAGTTGAAGGAAACAAACAAACATACAAGTGATAAAAACAAACATGCAATCTTCCTTGGAAGCACAAAAGATCTTAACTAGAGAATACTAAACTTATGAGCAAATCAAGAAAGAAAGATGATGAAATTATTTTTCTTTAGAGTACTTTTATCTTTTCATTCAACTCTTAAAAATAGTGTTGCTACTGACCAAGCCAGGTTTGCCAAAACCAACTAAATTAACTCAATGATCCCAAAGTGATACCAATACTAACAACAAGATCAATCATATAACCGTGAATTGAAAACTAATATAAGACATGCAAAAGAGTAAATGATAGAACTTCTCATTAATATTCCATCACGGCAACTCACACCAAGGGATACATATCTAACGAGAGAGGGGACACTTCCATAATGCAAACCATCCTACATGATAACTTCTCTATTCATGATATGACTCTACTAAAAAGGTAAAAAGATAGAAGATAGTGATATGATACCGCGGCACTCCCCCAAGCTTGGAACAAGCCAAGGGGATGCCAAACCTGATGATGAATTACTCCTTCGGTGGTGGTGGTAATATTTTCTTAGTTGACGTGAGGAAATCTTCCAGCATTTTGCGAAGCCTATTATTCTCCCATTGAAGCATGTCCACCTTCCTCCTCAAGTCTCGGTACTTATCGCAGAACTCATTAGTGACTCGTAGAGCTTCCGTTGATGCAGGGCAAGGGACTAAAGGTACCAGCCCCTGCTTGGGGTCTTGGAGATCTTCCTCCATAGGCTCCTTCCCCTTATCCTTGGCAGACACCATTGTGCTTCAAAGCTTTCAAAGATAGTTCCTGGTAGAAATAGATCGAAACAAAAACACGACGAAAACACAATATACGAACCTCCGGAGATACGGGGGGTTATATATTACGAAGTTTCAAAACAAAAGGAATGTACTGGGAGAAAACAGGTCGAAGACGGAGTCCGGGGTGGCCACACCACCTGGTGGCACGACCAGGGTTAGGCCCGCGCCACAAGGTGGTGTGAGCCACCCTGGCTCCGTTTCCGTCACTCTTTCGCTTCGTAGCTTTCCTTATTGTCTAAAAACTGCAAAAATATAGGTGGATAGTATTTTCGCGGAACTTTTCTTACCAGAACTGTTACCTATTTGAAAACGGACTCAGCAGGTCTCTGAATTTAGTATCTAGTAGATTCTTACGGAGTCACCACTTGAATAACATCAATATCTTCATCTTCATACACTTATTGCTTGAGCCATAAAACCTTTCACTTCCTTATTACACCATTATCTCCACTACCTGGAAATTTCTTTCACACAAAACTTCACACAATTCTCATTAGCAACATTAGTATGAGTGAAGTGATAAAACCTTTTGAGTTCAACTTCAACTTAAAAACCATCAAAACATAATCTACTGTAGCAACTCCTTCTGAAAACCCAAAAAGAATTCAAAAAGGAAATCGAATAAAGAAGCAAATGCAAGAGTGGCAAAATCTGTCAAAACAGACCAGCAGGTGAAGATAAAATTTCGAAAATCTTCAGTTGCTCAAATCAAAAAGTGCAAAACTAACGAAAGTTAAATAACAACCTGGGTCAGAAGCACAAATAATTACAGCTCAATCCGACAGATAGAGATCTCTCACGAATTTTTACGGTGAAGCAAAAAATTCTGTTTCGGGACAGCAACTTCCCCAAATCTTACTTCTGTCTCATTAGAGATTGATCTTGACACAAAAACCAAACAAAAAGGATAAGGAGAGGTTATTACTGAAGTAATAACTTCCAAGCTCAAAGAAACAAAAACAAACTGAAAGCAAAAATAAATTGGGTTGTCTCCCAAAAAGCTCTTTCTTTATAGCCATTAAGATGGGCATGATAATTTTGACGATGCTCACTCAGGAATATGAATTGAAGTGAAAGAGAGAATTAAGAAGCAAAAATACACATATTTAAGACTAACCCACTTCCTATGCAAGGGAATTTTGTAAACAAACAAGTTGTTCAAACCAGAGGCTACTAGCATAGGAAAGTAAAAGTAGTGCGACATAAAAACTTTTAGCATAAAACGAGGAAACTTGATATTATTATGATACATAAGAACACTTTTCCCTCTCTCATAGTAACTTTCAGTATCATGCATAAACTTAACGATATAGCTATCACAATGACCATCGTAAAAATGATCACTTATCCTAACAGAAAACACAGGAATACTAGCTCTCATAACACTACTTTGTGAAACAATATTAGAGGTCTCCTTACAAAGGATAGTGTGTCCCTCTTCTTTATATTTAGTAACAAAGTCTTTCACATTTGCTATTATAGGTTCATCAACCATTTGTTTATCAGGTTCAACAACTTTATTTCTACTTTCATTAAACATACTAGTTATCATAGAATGTTCCTTTATCTTCACTGGGAAAGGCATTTTCTCAATGTAAGGTTCAGGTAAAACATGATTAGAAGTATAAACTTCAGTATTTCTTGCAGGAAAACTCTTAGCAATATCTTTATTAGGTTCATGATACTTATTCCACTTCTTTTTAGGCACTTCAATGTAGGAAGCAAAATCCTTAAAATAAGAAGCAATAGCTTGAGAGTCTAGACCATAAGCATTTTTAATATTTTGAAAGTCATCAGTTCCCATAAAAGATTCAATGCATTCATAGTCATAATTTAAACTTGACTTTCTACCTTTGTCATTCTCCCATGCTTCAGCATTATCTTGAATACGGTCCAGAAGATCCCATTTAGCTTCTTCTTCCATGCGAGTGAATGATCCAGCACAAGAAGCATCCAATAAATCCTTATCATGTAGAGGGAGCCTTGCATAAAATTTATTGATAATAATATTGTTGGGGAGCTCATGAATGGGACATTTGAGCATTAGTAACTTCAATCTTTCCCAAGATTGAGCTGTACTCTCTCCATCAAAAGGCCAAAAGTTGTATATTTGATTCCGATCTTTATGAATCTCACTAGGAGGATAAAACTTTGAATAAAAGAGAGGCATTATTTCCTCCCATTCAAGAGATTGACCATTCTTCAGCAGCATATACCATTCCTCAACTCTTCCTTTCAGCGATAATGAGAATAACTTCTTCTTAACTTGATCTATAGTAATACCTTGCACACTTGAACAACCCGCATAATTCGTGTATAAAGAGCAAATGATCCATCCCCAACATAGTAGTTATCCATAACAGGATCAATAATTCTTGTAGGTATTTTAAAAGCATCATTCTCAGCAGGTGGTGGTTCGTCTACTACCTTAGCAGTGGTAGTAGCTTTACCAAATAAGAAACTCAGCGAATTATCCATAACGAAAATAAAGCAGCTAACAGAAGTAAACAATACTCACAGTAGAAGTTTCCTTTACCAGTTCCACTCTCCAATAGCGCTTCACTCCCCGGCAACGGCGCCAGAAAATAGTCTTGATGACCCACAAGTATAGGGGGTGTATCGCAGTATTTTCGATAAGTAAGAGTCTCGAACCCAACGAGGAGCAGAAGGTGCTGGCTAGTGGTATGGATCAGGAATTCTCTGCAAATACTTAGCAAACGGATTTTTAGGGGTTTTTGATAAAGCAAGTAAACAAAGTACGAGTAAATAAAAGACAATAAGAATAAATGCAGCAGGTGGCCCAATCCTTTATGCAGCAAAGGACAAGCCGGTTGTATTACTTAAGATGACCAAACGTTCTCGAGGACACATGGGAAGACTGTCAAGTGCTTTCGCTTCATATAGTTGATTAATATTTTTTAGCTTGCTAAGTGTTGTGTGGGTGAACCTGTGCTAATGTACCGACCTTCCTAGGACTAATACATACATAAGTACAAGAAAGTAATTAAGGTAGAAACCTAACCACAGCTTTAAACCCTAAGACCCTTACGTCCCTTGTGCAATGGTTTCCTAACGGGGGTTCAGGTTTCTATCACTCCGGCAACCCCTACGATTAGTAGCCAAATACACAATGCATTCCCCTAGGCCCATATATGTGAAGTTTCATGTAGTTGACATTCACATGACACCACTAGAAGAAGTACACCACAACTTAAATATCAAACTATTCAATCTTTCTCAACACAACTCCACTACTAACAACATGACTTCTCCCATGTCCTCAAGAACTAAACGAACTACTCATAAGACATCATATGGATCATGATCAGAGATGGAATAATGATGTATAACAATCTGAACATAAACAATAATTCAATGGTTCACTCAATAGCATCAACTACAAAGAGTAATCAACACGGGGAAAGTTTCCCCTAAGAATTATGCAAGATTCAACCCAATTGTTACAGCAATATGGAGATGGTGATGAGGGTGCTGATGGTGATGATGGTGGTGGTGATGATGATGATGATCCCAATGAAGTCCAGCTTGATGGTGGTGTTGATGGCGACGATCTCCCCTTTCCGGGAAGGAATTCCCCCGGCAGAAATCTGTCTACCGGAGAGATCTTTCTCTCTCGGTGTTTTCCGCCCCGCAGAGGCCGAGAAATCTTTCTGTGGTCGCTCCCCGAGTCTTAGGGTTTTGGGAGGAATATATACGCTAGAGGGGAGAGCCAGAGGTGGGCAAGGGAGGCCACACCACCTGGTGGCGCGACCTAGGGTGGCCCGCGCCAGGGGGTGGTGTGGGCGCCCTGTGGCCCATCTCCACTCCTCCTTCCGGCATCCTTCGTCTTCTGGAAAAATAGGATTTTCCATATATTTTCCTGGATTTTCTGATCTTCGCGAATTTTGCCTCCAAACATCACCTTTTCCATCAGAATCCTAACTGCAGCGGTCCATGCTCCAAAAGTCATCAACCATGCAAAAACAGATGAAATAACATAAGTATCACCTCTTAATATGAAATAGATCAATGAATAACAGTAAATTATGATATAGAATAGTGATGCAAAATGGACGTATCAGACATCTAGACTAATTTCATAAAATGAGTTAAATCCTAATTGAGCTCCCACTAAAATTGTCATCCCCTGGACGATTAATGATCACATGATCTCAATCCTTTGCACCTCTCCCGATCGTCATGGCCATTAGTGCAGCATCAAAGGTAGAGATTCCCCAATGTTAATCACATCAACCATGTGACTCATGCTCGACCTTTCGGCCTCTTGTGTTCTGAGGCCATGTCTACACATGCTAGGCTCGCCAAATCTAACTTGTGTGTATTTGCTGTGCAACATGGCTTACACCCACTGTATGCGAATGTAGATATGTCTAGCCCCCGATCGTCACGGCCAGCTTCTTAACGACAATCTTTCTTGGTGGTGCACACACAAGGGGAACACTATCATTGGAATTATATAGGGATTATCTTATTTGCTACCGTTGAGTATCTTATACTAGCATATAATAAGATGTAAAAAACAGGTATCAACATCACATGTATATTGTGATATGATATGGTCCTTCTTCTTGCGCCTTGATCTCCATCGAGCGCTCCGGCATGATCTCCATCTTGCCCCTGGTTTGATGCCAAGTCCACGACGCCACCACCCGGTCGTCCATCGGAATGATGACTATTACTATGCTACTTAGTAACAGAAAAGTAAACTACTTTACCTTTGTAACGACCAATGCCATATCATAACACAAGCCCTCCTGCAAAATAAAGTTAGGCACCTCTACTTTATCTTTTGCAAGTATTATGTGGTTGTTAGGGCTTTCGCAATAGAACCATTTCTAAACAACAAACTTTCCAACCACAACATGGATCCAATAGTTGTCTCTACTACACCCATTTCGGGGTCCTCCGTTGTAAATGCTATATCAACTATTGAATGAGAGACAGACACCCTATAGCCACTTATATGGGACAAGCTCTATGTTGAGCGTGGAACTAGTCTCGCGTACGAATACGCGTAAGGTCGGTTTGGGCTGCTTCATCAAACAATACCATGATATAAACAAGTACACATTAGAGGGTAATAGCTAAGGGATCAATGCCCGCACAGTTCATGTGCGTACTGGCCGTACAACACTCATACACATAGATCGGCTCTGATACAACTGAAGGGTTCCGCAGTAGAAAAATATTTCTACGTTGGAACCTCCTAACGCCCAAGATCTATCTATGTAGTAATGCGGTAACGGCCGAGTGTATAGAATACATACCCTTGTAGACCGTACGCGGTTAATGTTCCGAGGGGAACATGGTTGAAGTAGTCAAACTCGTAGCCGACCTCAAGGTCACGAAGCTCCTCGCAGGTCGCCCCTTGCTCCTTCTTCATCATGCAGCAGCTCTGGCTCACGACATCCAAGGTGCCTCAAGTGAGGCCCCTCGTGGTTTCGTACACATACAGTGTATGATGATGACCTTCGACTCCTTCATCCCTGCCGGGAGTGCGGAAGTAGATCTCCGGCTTGGAATCCCTGCAGCGCAACAGCGTGCTACAGGTGCGGTGTCTCTTGCATGGACAATCCTTACTTGGGACCGTGCCAACGCATGGAGACGAGAGAGAGAGAGAGAGGGAAGAATAAAGTCAACCAAAGGACTTCTCCAAATATTGGTGTGTCTATTCCCACCCATGGGCACCTCTTTATATAGGGGGAGGGGGTGTGCCCTCCCCTTTGGGTTTCCCATGTGGGACTAAACAAGGTAGAGAGGGGGGAGGCGCATGGGCCAGCTGGCCAGGGGTGGGTCCCACCCCGCGCACAGCCCTAGGCTGGCCAGGTGAGCCCCCTTGAGGCGCCTAGGCCTTGGCCCTTCCCTCCTACGGGTTTCCCTCATGGGCCCTTTTTCCCTAGGAAGTTTGGCCCATTAGTGGAATACCCCTTTAAATTAGATTTAATATTATATTTAATACTAATTACATTAACTAATATCTAAATGCATATTACAAAATCCAACTTGACCTGAAACACCTTTCGGTTCCCTTTCGATTTCCTCCGAACGACTTCAGATCTTTCCCGGAACGATTCTAGTTCTCTCACGAAACTTTTCCGGTTTCCTTTTCTCTTTCACATGGTGATTCCAACTTACAGAGGATCTCTAGCTCATCGTACCCTTAAGTGTATTTCCCCATGGCTCAGGAATGGCACAGACATGATCTCCATCAATGATCAATAGCGGGACCGGGATGCCCATAATGACCCCTGTGCATTCCACGATGATAATGGCGTTTGAATCGTAAACAAACGTTTCCCATTTCCTTTGCCACTTGATACCTAGTTCACCCGAGATTTGATCTACGGTATGCCCAAACCTTCATGTGATCTCGTTACCGATGAACTTGTTTTCTCATTTCTGTGTCGTTGCATTCCGTGACCCAGTCACACGCTTGCTAGCTTCATTAATGCAACGTCACCGAGATGGCCATAAATGTATCTGTCCGTTACATGGATGGGCAAAATCCTGGTCTTGATATGTAATCCTCTACATGCCCCTTTGGGAAACCTGAGTGGCACCTTTTTGATCACCCAGTCACGATATGATACTTGATAACCATCTAAGCTCCCTCCAAAATGGTGATTTGTATTACCTCACAGTCTAAGGACCAGGTCACGAGGTTTCCTTAGTTTATCATTAATGGTGAACTTTGTAACTAGATCTCATTTAGATACAACTGGTTGGGTTGTTTGTCTATCACATCATTCAACTAATGACGTGACCTTATTGTAAATTAGCATAAATGCCCATGATCTCGAAACCCTAGATCATCCTCATGACCAATGAACTAGTTCGCTAGAGGTAACTAGAGACTTAGTTTGTTTACATACCACATGTGTATTAATGTTTCGTATTAATATAGTTATAGCACAGTATGAAACTATTATGAACTAATTGAGATATGACAATAAAAACCTATTTATTATTTGCCTCTAGGGCATATCTCCTTCATTGACAAGATTCGTGTTTCACCCAAGAAACTAATGAACACGATATAGAAAAGGAGAAACAAATCTTGACACACACAAGATTCATACTCAAAAATCAGGTCATACAAGATTCATACACAGATCTAGCAAAATCCACATCGGACACTAGGTAAAAATAGAAACAAAAAGGACAAATGAAGAACAAAGAGGGGGAGATAAATCATGGTACTCTAGGGCCAGATCTGCCATGGTTGAGCTCCTCTATCGCTCCTCGACGGCCGGAGCACGAGCTTGACGGCCGGAGCCCGAGCACGAGGAGCGCTGGGGAGGCCATGTGCGAGGAGGCCAGCGCTGGGAGGGGAGCAGGGCATGGCGGCTAGGAAGGAAGCAAGGCGTGGCATCTGGGAGGGGAGCGTCGCCGTCGATGGTCCCCGCTCGCATCCATGGCGCCACGCATGGAGGCCGACACTGGGGAGGGGGTCGAGCATGGAGGCCGACGCTGGGACAAGGAGCATCGTCGCATGTGGAGGCCACGTGGAGGGGGCCCCGCGTGGAGGCCGGCGCTGCGAGGGGAGTAGGGAGTGGCGGCCAGGAGGGAACGTGTCAGGGGTAGATGACCTAGTACGGGATTGCACTGGGTGGTTGTCCTCTCTCACAATAGCGTAAAATCCAACTAGTATGAGTGCCAAAATGTAAATATGCCTCAGACGATGACCGGTTGACTTTCGCACGAATCTCCAACACACGAACGACCCAACTTACGCCGGGGGACCCAACTTACGCCGGGGAAATCCACTTTGCCTTTTACTTCCAACTAATAGAACACGCACAGGTGGCGCCCAGCCATAGCTGACATATAATCAAACGAAATTTCATACATGACATAAACAAGGACATTGGAACTTACATCTTTCACTAGGTTAGGACAATCTACACCGCATTCTTAATAAGTTAGTGTTTGCTATTATAGTTAAGGCTGATATATATGTACCCAATCCTGTGTGTAAGCGAACATATTATGTGTTAACTTTAAACACACTAAGCTTTGCGAGATAACACACTTCTTTTTAATTTTTGGAAAATATGCCAAATATGGGGTACTGATGGAAATTTTCCAAAGCATCTATTGTTTGGTGATATCCTTTTCGTTTCACAATAATGCTATGTATGTACTATCTAATTTGGCCAACATGAACAAATGGGAACTAGAAATTAGTCATGTGACATTTTAATTGGATATTTGAAATTCCTAGCCCATGTTAGAATTGAAGCCAAACTTGACAGCATTCAAAACATTTGGAGACGTAGGTTTTAAATAAAACAAGAAAGGGGAAGGCATTTAATGTGGGAACAAGCGTCTAAAAAACATTAATTATGATATCATATATCAACGTACCGAAGCTTTGCATTTATATCAAGGCAACATTGATGTTCTTTTTAATTCAACAAAATAAGATATCCGATGTTTGTCATGAGGCCTCAAGACCGTCAAATACTCATGCCATAAAGAGGACGAATTTTTCAATCAGTTTTTGTGTTTTCTAATATTGTCCCGCAACGCATGAACATTCAACTAGTATTTTCTAGTTTAAAATTGTTTAGACTACAAATTCGTACGTGTCCATGACTCTTAGAACCCACAGGGAAAAAACCTATGTATCATGTCCGTAGAATTGATATCTTACAGCTATTTTAGATGTTTTCTCCCAGATTAACTTGGTGTCTCCTACGGTGCGTCCAATTAGACTAGATAGATAGATAGATAAGAAGATTCATTTCCTCTTAGGATTAGGTGTCAAATGATTTTACAAATGCATTATCAGGTCGACATTTTGAAGAACTAATGAACAATCTCAAGATCAAGAAGGTTGTGATTCCTCGAAACAGGCTTCCATCCAGTTTTATAAATTGTTAGAATCACGACAAGTAAACAACGAAGAATGAAAAGGAAATCACAGAAAGGGGACATATATTTAACGTGGAAAAACTTCTCCAGCGAAACTTCACTATAACTAGAAGTGTTTACACAACACCGGGGATTTTTTCAGATGCATCTTATCCTAGCCGGCGGCTTACAAGAGGTATATATAGCGGTGGAAACCTAGGTCTTCTGGAGACATGCCTTGCTCCACTTCGTCATACGTTAGCCTCCTTAGTTGAATTTGGATCAAATTTCAACAAACTCCACCTTGAGAAAAATTCTTTCTTGTAGCATCAACAACAATCATCTCCCTGAACAAACAAAGAAAACACTTTCGGCGCCAACAACCACTTGGGTTAAACAGTTATACCAACTAAGCTTGAGCATAACTCAAACTTAGCAACAGAAAAAGGCTTTGTCATCTTATCAGCAGGATTATCATAAGTGCTTACCTTGCATATATTTAGTGTACCTTATGCAACAACATCACGATCATAATGGTACTTGATATCAATGTTCTTTATTATCTCATGGAACATCTGATACTTAGTAAGGTATATGTCATTCTGACTGTCACATAACAGGTTAATGCAAGAATCATCCTGACAAAGCTCAGCATACAAACCTTTTAACCAGACAGACTCTTTGCAAGTTTCAGCAATAGTCATATATTCTGCTTTGGTTGTAGATGGAGCAATGACTAGTTGCAGCGTCGTCTTCCAACTCACAGCACATCCACCTACCGTGAACGCATAACCTATGAGATACCTCCTCTTATCCAAATCGGCAGCAAAATCTGAATCCACATAGCCTATGATTCCCTCACCAGTCTTGCCAAACTTTAAGCAAGTATTTGATGTGTCACGGAGGTACCTGAAAATCCACTAAACAACTTTCTAATGTTCTTTACCAGGATTAGCCTTGTAACGACTCACCAAACTCATAGCATATGATAAATCAGGGCAAAAAAACCATGGCATACATCAAGGACCCAACAACACTAGAATAAGGAACTCATGACATGTACTCACCATCTTCATCAGAATTAGGACATTGCAATGCTGAAAGTTTAAAATGAAGAGCAATAGGAGTACTAACAGACTTTGCATCATGCATATTAAAATGTTGGAGAACTTTCTCAATGTAACTTTACTGACTAAGAAATAGCAACCTAGATTTTCTATCCCGTTTAATTTCCATACCTAGGATTTTCTTAGCAGCACCAAGATCTTTCATCTCAAATTCACTACTTAGGTGTGCCTTCAAAGTAGTAATTTTTTTCATGCTCTTGGTAGAAATTAACATATCATGAACATATAACAAGTATATAGGTGATCCATTAACAAATTTTATGTCAACACAACTATTAAACAGAGACCTCTTAAAACCTTGTGAGATCATAAATGAATCAAACATTTTGTACCACTGTCTTGGAGATCTCTTCAAACCATAAAGCTATCTTTTCAATTTTCACACAAAATCCTCTTTTCCTGGAACCATGAACCCTTCAGGTTGGTTCATGTAAATCTCCTCTTCTAGTTCACCATGTAGATAAGAAGTCTTTACATCTAGATGCTCAAGGTTAAGATCATGCATAACAACAATAGCAAAGAAAGCATGAATAGAACTATGCTTCACAACTGGAGAGAAAACATCATTATAGTTAATACCTGGAATCTGGCCGAAACCTTTTGCTACTAACCTTGCCTTAAACCTTGGAGGCTCATTAGGAGACAAACCTTCCTTCCTTTTGTGTATCCACTTATAGCGGACTACCTTCTTTTGTTTAGGCAAGCGCACACCATCCCATGTGCCATTCTTTTCAAGAAATTGCATCTATTCTTGCATAGAAGAAATCCACTTCTCGCGGTCAACGGATGCAATAACTTCATTGTATGTAGCAGGTTCGGAATCATGTTCCACCTATTCAGCACAACTCAAAGCATAATGAGGAAGATTACACTCTTCAATTAAACGAGAAGGTGGAACTATGTTACGCCTCGATCTATTAGCAGCAATAAACTCATGTGGTTGTTGCAAAACAGTAGGTGAGTGATGAACAACATGATTATCAATGTTTTCCTCATGAGTATCATCAACTACAACATCGTTATCAATAGTTTTCTGCAGGTGCTCCACCTGTACACTAACTCCCTCCTCTCCAACAATAACAAGAGAGGGATCTGATGGCAAGCTGTCCGGATACATAACAGATTCATTGAAAACAACATTACTCAACAAAACCTTTTTAGTTTCAGGATTCCATAATTTATATGCTTTAACTCCTGAACCATAACCAAGGAATATGCACATAACAACTCTAGGCTCTAACTTTCCTTTATCGATGTGAGCATATGCAGTGCAACCAAAATTTCTCAACAGTGAATAATCAGCAGGCGAACCTGACCATACCTCAATGGGAGTTTTCTTCTCAAGTGGAATAGAAGGTGACCTGTTGATGAGGTAGCACACTGTGTTGGTTTCTTCAGCCTAGAAATGCCTGCCCATACCTGCATTGGACAGCATACAGCGAGCCCTCGAGATGATGGTTCTGTTCATACACTCATCCATGCCGTTTTGCTAAGGAGTGTAAGGGATGGTGTGGTGCCTGATCATACCATCGTTACTGTAAAACTCCTCAACTCACTAGAACAGAATTCCATATCATTATAAGTACATAGTACTTTTACCTTCCTTTCATATTGTTTTTCCACCATAACTTTTCACTTCTTAAAATCATCAAAAACATCATATTTATGTTTCAGAAAATATGGCCCCACTTTTTTCGAGTAGTCATGAATAATAATAAGTATGTAATTAGCACCACCAATAGAAGATATATGGGAAGGTCCCCATACATCAACATGCACATAATTTAATATGCCTTTGGTGGTATGAACGAGAGCATTGAGTTTAACTCTTTTATGGTTACCAAAAATGCAGTGCTCACAGAACTCAAACTTACTCAAGTTGCAACTATCAATCAACTCTCTCATTACCAATTCTGCCATACCACGTTCGCTCATATGCCCAATACGCATATGCCACATATTAGTTTTACTACAATCATTAGAATCATTAGAAGTAAGAGTAGTAGCTGCAATACTAGGCAAAGTGCTACCTTTAAGAACATATAATTTAGCAGAATTCATATCACCTATCATGTGAATAAGAGAACTTTTTGATACCTTCAGAATTCTATGCCCACCGGCATACTTGTACCCATCAACATCCATGGTACTCAGTAAGATCAGATTTCTGGTCATGCTTGGTATGTGCTTCACCTCCATCAATGTACGTGTCACGCCATCATGTGTCCTGATCTTAACTGATCCAACACCGACAATATGGCATGGATTGTCATTTCCCACGCGTACAAAATATCCAGTCTGCACACACTCATATGAACTGAACCAATCTTTGTTACAACAAATATGAACCGAACATGCAGTATCAAGTATCCATTCATCACCCTGAGAAGCACAAGCAGCAAAAATGGCTAAACATTCACCATCAGAACTATCACCAGAAGTAACAGCAGCCTTACCAGCACCATCAGACTTATCTTTCAGTTGGTAAGTTCCGTTCCTTTTTTCCTTATTCTGTAGCTTTCAACAATCATCAATAACATGATTATATTTCTTACAATACCTGCAGAATTTGTCCTTTCCCTTCGACTTTGAACGACCTCTGTCATCCTTGGTCTTATCTCTGTTGTCGTAGTTGTTATATATCTGCTCGGTCCGACCACAAACCTGTAGAGCTTCAACCTTGGATGACGACCCATTTGCCTGCACCATAATTTTCATCTTTTCCCTCTGTTTGAGGGCCTCTTGTACTTCGTCAAGGGTTAGTTCATCACGGCTCAACAATATTGTGTCACGGAAGTGTGCATAAGAACTAGGCAGCGAGCATAAGAGTAAGAGACCTACATCATCATATTTTACCTCCATAGAATACAAGTTAGAAACGATCTCTCTAAAAACAGATAAGTGATTCATTACCGATCCACCTTCTTGCAGCCTATGTGAGTACAACTTCATCTTTATATGCATCTTACTGGTTAGATCCTTTGACAGATAAAGTTTCACCCACAGGGACGACACTTATTTCTTTGCCAACACTTCCTACAAAATATTACTGGACAGATAAAGTTGAATCAAAGACAAAGCCTTACGTTCTTTTCGCTTTTCCTCGTCGGACCACCCCTCACCCTTTTTGCTGAATCCATCCAGCGGTTCATCCAGATCAGAAGTTAGGGCGAGAATCGCCTGCATCTTCACCTGCCACAAGGAGAATCTTATGGTGTAGTCCAGCTGCGGTTGATCGAACTTCAATGATGACATGTCGCAAACCCTAGATTAGAACCTAGGGCTGTGATACCACTTGTTAGAATCGCGACAAGCAAATAACGAGAACGAAAAGGAATCGCAGCAAGGGGACACAAATTTAACATGGAAAAACCACGGACACCAGCCAACGAAACTTCACTATAACGGGAAGTGTTTACATAATGCTGGGGATTTTTACAGATGCAACTTATCCCAGCCGGCGGCTTACAAAAGGTATATATAGCGGTGGAAATCTAGGTCTTCAATGATCCATAATTGAGTTGGCCCAAGCCTCCAGCGACGGGTCTCGCTCCACTTCGTTAGAAGTTAGCCTCCTTAATTAAATTTGAATCATACTTCAACATAAATAACGCAACCATTCATACAAGATCCGAGACAACCAAACAAAGCGAAAAAACCAAATGTTAGGACAACAGCACAAGAAACGATCAAATATAGAGAAAACGGAAGCAAAAAAAAGGTAAAGCGATACAACTCCCGAAGGAAACACAACTCAACGAACAGACAGTGTAGATAAGTAGCGGGCTGCCACTATAAGGTGATCCATCATCTCGTCTAGTCACGCCATGTCCTGTTGTGTACATACCACTGCTGTCTCAAAAAACTAAGAATTTGAAGATCGAGTCAGGGACACGGCGTAGGAAGACACAATGTGATTGAGGAGGAGTTGTTAGCAATGTTGACACGATAACCTTGAGGTGTAAAAGAATTGTTTAGATAGAGATAGGAGTAGTTGTACCAAACTGTAACCCGATTGGTCTAGGTAAAGATTAGATCAGACTCGTGATATCTCTCCCCTCTCGGTTGTAACCTCTTTGTAATCTGTTGAGAGGCATTGCCTCCTATTTAACATCCAACGAGCCGAGTTCTGAGACATTGTTCCCAAAACCTCGAGTATGACCATACATAAAAGTAGTACTTCCTCAGTTCCTCCTGTTCATATTAGTGGACTCAATTTTGTCTAGATTCGTATGCATCTAGTTTCTAGATAAAGTTGAGTCAACTAGAGGGAGTAGGTATATATCTATACGGAAAATTGCAGATTCATAGTGGATTTGTATACTTGTATATTTTTCCGTTGATTTTGTTGAAGACCTAGAAACACAGTTTTGAAAAAGATAAAAAACCGAAGGCCACTGCAGCTCCCGCGGGTTTCTCCTAGTTGGCTCGTACGCTCTGGCGATGTCCTCTTAAACACCCTACCCTGTCATAGATGTGCCTGATGGCAGCGCAAATCGAGCTGCCGACTGCTGAGATTCAGTAGATGCTAGTAAATATTAATTTCTATGTAGCTGCGGCAGAAGCACTCGAGATAGATCCGGCAGATCTAGCACTCAGCACGACGTTGAAACTTGAGACCTAGCCCAGAAAAACTACTCTAACTTAATTATGCTGCACATATATATATATATGGACACCATGCGGTCCATATGCAGGCGTACCTGCTCCAATCTCTGACCTACCATACGTGCATGGTGCCGCGAAGAAATCTTAGACGAGCAGCATCGAGAATATATCTTGTGATATCATCATCTAGTAAATGATACCATCTTACTAGTCCTGAAAACAAAATTTCCAGTTTTTAAAAAATTCGAAAACAATTTTAAGTGTTCACATGGTGTGTGTTGACACTCTAAAATTTTCGGATCAAAATACGAAACAAACATAGAGAAAGTAAAATGAAAAATCTAACATAAATAATACTCACTCCCTCTCAAAATAGATATTTCAGATTTATTAAAATTCGAGTGAATCTAGACAATATTTAATATATATATAGATACATCGAAATTTTGACAAATTTTTGACATCTATTTTGAGACGGAGAGAGTATTAAAAAGACAAAACTACAAATAACAATATTCACATGTCAATTTGTCTTTATTGTTTCTCTTTGTGTGTTTTGAATTTGGTTCTGAAAATTTTAGGGATTATCAATACACATCGTGTGAACATACATATTCTATTTTTTGAAAAATTTAGAAACTTGAAAGTTAGTCTTCGGAAACTGGTATCATGGTTTCATTTACATGATGATATCACTAGATAATATTCTTCAGCAGCATCGATCGTCTTCGCCATATATAGCTACGTACCCATGCATGCATGTAATAAAACAATTAAGAGAAAAAACTGCACATCGTCACATTGACCATCTGAATTACTACATAAAAGTAGCATATTTTCTTGCACAAAATCATAAACACTTCCGGTCGATCCAATGTTAACCGTATACTTAATAAGACTAGTCATAGTGGGAGTAATATGAGTAGTAACATAAAACCACGTGCAGTGTCAACTAAACAATTTTGTGACATGGCAAATCATTAAATACGGAAAGAGATAGTTGTGGTAATAACTAGCTATTTTACCATAACATGACATATCAAGATAAAATAAGTCTATAACCTAATAAACAGGATTATGTGTGATACCACATATATGTTAGATAATAGGTCAAAAGGCCTGACGTTAAATTAATAACACCCACAACGGCCAAACACATATATAGTGTTGAACCTAGATGAAGTGCGGAACTGCACACTCACACAAGAACAAGGCATATCGGAGGAGCTACAAACAGAAACGTGAAACCACCGGCGACCATTACAATAGATTACGCATGGGGGGAGTAGATGCTAGACGGGCTGCTTGTCAGACCGGCGCTCACCCTAGAGAGCGAACCGACAGCCACCAGCCAAGACAAATCCAACGTCGTAGGGAACGCCATCAGACGCTGGTCACCACCAGGAATCAGCCGACAGCTCGCAACCAACAAGAAGCACCAGGGACCAGCCCGATAAGGAGCACCGAGAGCGCATGACACAAAATAATCTTTGCCGAGGAGACTGGGATGAAACCACCCAACCATCGGAGAGCCACTTTCCGTGATACTCCAAGGAGACATCTTCTAGAAGATCACGACATAGAAGCGCCGCTATTCGCCTGATCCGAAGATCTTGGGGTTTTACCCGGAGCATGCGAACTAACCGAGCACAACCACATCGACGCCTTCAGGAAGGGGACGATGCCCACAGACGCCGCCATTGAGGACCAAGGGGCAAGGGTTTTCCCCGGCAAAGGTGCTCAGCCGAACCGCCACCAGGACACGCGGCTCGCTGGCACCCCATCGTCCGCATGACTGACGATACCGACCAGCACCAGAGCCTCTGGCATGCCTGCCAACCAAGAGAGATCCCACCTACCGAGGCCGCCACCATGGGAACCAATCCGAGCACACCTAGAAAACCTGGAGAGCGCCACCGCCACGAGGTCCCAGAAATGGAGAGACGATGGTGAAGATTATCTTTCTAGATCGATGCACCTGTAGCCCCTTGCCTCCCGCGCCTTGCAGATCTGGGGTGCGGAGGAAGGGATTGATGGCCCAGGGCCCCTGCCCCGGCCTGATACCAGACACCCTTACCAGGAGCACAACCCGAAGCCGCCCAGCCGTTGGCCTAAGCCGCGGTCGCCTGAGCCCCGCCGCGGCCAGCTCGCGCGACCTCCAGATCACCAGCGCGTCCGCACATGCCGCACGTCGCGGTTCGCCACCACCGCCGTCGCTACACCTAAGTGTCGACACCGTCATCACCGCAATGCAGCGCCACCGCCGCCACCTGCACGCACCACCGGGGAGCCGCCACACCGCCACCGAGCGACCGCGCCGCCACGCCCTCCCCCAGTGCCACGCCCTTGACAACCGGAACCTCCCGCGAAGCCTCCGCCGGACGAGGGAGAGAGAGGGACCCCGCCGCCACCGACGCCATCGGGGCTTCGCCTGGTGCCTCCCTTCGACATCGGCGAGGGGAGAGGGACAGTTGGGAGGGGGGTATGGCGGCGCGATTTAGGGTTTCACCCGCGTCTGCTCGCGGGAGCGGACGAGAGCGTTTCCGGTCCAATACCACATATATGTTATTATCTACTATGAAGATAATAACATAAACTAGTAATATATGTATTTTATTACTCTAAATTACTCCCCACTAGTGTAAGCATAGTACGCATCCAATGCTTGGCCACGTCCACAGCCGTGACAGCCCTGTCGTTCTTCCCATGCCGCTGCTTCTTGTAGTGGAATAGCTTTAGCCACGGTAGAGATGCAAAATTTTGTAATCTTCGATCTAAATTAGTTGATTTGATTTTGTCCATATTCAGATGTACCTAGTATAAAACATATCTAGTTACATCCGAATCTAGATAAATATGAGTCGACTAATTTCGTTCGATCCGAGGAAGTACTAGAAATGATAAAATAAACTAGAAATGATATTTAAGTGGAATCCCACTCGACACCTTAGAGAAAGGACGACCAATCTAAAATTTCCAGCCAAACTTGTATGCCGAGACGTGTGGAATCTAGTTTGAGGCAAGATCGTAGAGGCGAAGCCGTTAATACCTGAGCAGGTCGTCGGTAAGAATCTATCGCACTGGAGGCTTTGAATCCGCGATCGACGTGCGCCACTAACTCTCCCTCACCAGGGATTGGGACTTGCTCCCCCGCTAGCACCGCCCGCCATCCGCCGGTCACGTTGCCCGGCAGCATACCGATCTTGGCGAGAGCTTCGACCTTGTCCTCTATAACGGAAGGCTCCACCTAGTGCAGGACATCGTTGGGCATCTTCACCAGACCGACCGAAACGGTCTGATTCTGTCGGTTTGAATTGGACCACGGTCGCTTTTGGATCGCGGTCCAGTCTGTCCATCCAACCGTGCCGCTGGACGTGACCCATATGTTCGCGCCTAGCTAGCACTGGCCAATTTTTTTTATCTTTTTGCATATTTGAACACAAAGTTCATTGGCAAATGTATATTTTGACAAGCAAATAAACTAGATTAGGTAATCTAATTAAAATAGTGCTTACATATGAATAGTCACACTCACATGGTTCGATAAAAATGAAAAAAACATCACTCAATTTACAGAAAATAAATAAGAGATTAACCATTTTGGTTTTCCGCACGAGCCCATAGATGCTCAACCCAATCTAGTTGAAGCTAATCGTGGATGTGTCTGTGATACACATTTTTATCCACTTGCATGAATTCTTTCCAAGAT
The DNA here is from genome assembly GCA_910589775.1 of Avena eriantha. Taxonomy (NCBI): domain Eukaryota; kingdom Viridiplantae; phylum Streptophyta; class Magnoliopsida; order Poales; family Poaceae; genus Avena; species Avena eriantha. The sequence goes on from OU342746.1 coordinate 317,009,328, forward strand.
GCTACACCTGGCTCTGGCTCAACCAATTGACCCTGAAAATTTCAACCTTGGTCTAAGATGTCGTCATCACGCTCGTCTTCGACGATCATGTTGTGCATGATCACACAAGCAGTCATCACATCTCACATCCTCTCCGTGCTCCAGGTTTTAGAAGGGTATCGAACAATATTCCACTTTGACTGAAGCACACCAAATACTCTCTCCACATCCTTCCTAGTGGCCTCTTTCGCAAACCTCTTGCATTTCTCATCTCTAGGGTTGCGGTTTGTCTTCAAAAAGATGGCCCAGGAGGGATAGATACCATCAGCTAGATAGTAACACATATCATATGGATTGTCATTGATCTCAGAGGAAACTTGTGGGGGCATTGCCTTCTGCCAGCCTCGCAAATACTGAAGACCGCTGCAATACATTGATATCATTGCTTGATCGAGCCATGCCAAAACAAGGAGTGCCAAATTCAGAGATCCTGTAATGCAACAGCCTCTAGTATGACGGTACAACCCTTTGCATGCCCTTTGAATTTCCCTTGCCAACCAAAAAGACAGCTTATCCATTGCCAATGCATGCAATCGATGGTGCCAAGCATCCCAGAAAATCCCCTACTCTTGTTGATGGACAAAAGGCGGACATTGTCTTTGGTGTTTGCCTCTCAGATAAATTTTGCCAAACACCGCAATAACTGCGCTGCAGAATCAGTACATGGCCTCATGGCATGTGGACTCGCTCATGCGCATGTAGTCGTCGAGGTGATCACCGCGCACGCCATATGCAAGATGCCGAATTGCAGCAGAACATTTCTGGTAAGTGGAGAAACCAATGTTACTGGTACAATTGTACTTGGCCTCAAAATAGTCATCGTACTTCCTCACCCCATTGAGAATGTCCAAGAATAGGTTCCTAGACATCTGATAGCGGCGATGAAATGCTTTATCTTTGCAGATTGGATTCGTTGGATGGAAGTAGTCCTCGTAAAGGAGGATGTGGCCAGCTTCTCAGTCGCGTTCAAAGTTGGCTTCACGCCGCTTTGCCGAGCCACCTCTACGCGCGGCAGGAAGTAGTGGCCGTGCACCATCTATGCAGCTGCTAGCAGAACTTCGGTCTCACCATCAAACTCCTCCTCAGATGATGACTCGACAAAATTCTTGTAGAAGAACTCGATTGCCCTTTGACTGCTACACATTTGTTCAGTATACGGATGTCAATGGTCATGCCAAATTCCCGCAGCGGACCAAATAAAACCAGAAAGGACCGGCGAACGCACCTCAAGCAAATGAATGAATAGGTTGTGCGCGACGCACTCCAGAGGCAGCAGTATGTCTAGTCGACAGTCGGAGGCCGGGTGGCGGGATGGCCTGCGGCGCGTCCAGTCAACTCCGGCAACGCCTGTGGCCTGCGGTGCTGCTCGATGTCGCAGGGGCGACGACGGCAGCAGGCGTTGGCAGTGGCAACGGTTGAGGCTGCTCTGGGTGCGGGATACGGAGGGCGAGGGTTTGGGGGAGGAGAACGTCTCTTGTGCCACTGGAGAGGGCCCGAGCGAACAAGAGGGAGGACGCGCGAGGACAAGCGCGCTGTCCAGCCGACCCAACCGAGTCCCAAATTTGATGCATGGATCAATCGGTCCGCGCCCGTTTATCTGAATGGGCACCGCTGGGCCACCGCGCAGCCGTCCACCAGTCGGTTCGGACCGGTTCAGACAAATGAAAAAAATAGCGCGCTATAGCGTCACTATAGCATCGCTATAGCGTATTCGGGAGGCAGACGCTACGCTATACATAATATGCTCGCTATGACGCTAATCACGTTTTAGCAGCGCTAAATGACGCTAAACACGCTATATGTTATAACGTAATAGCGCGCTACAAAGAACTTGAAAATATCGGCAGTCCATCGGGACCATTCAGCCCGCACGAGTCAACAAAGCTAGCTCACCCAACTCCCAGCCCCATGACGCATCCAATTCCCCACCACGCGACGGTGGTGGCGGCTGCAAGCTGTAGCATCTCCCTTCATCTCCGGCCGGCCGGCCGCCTCCATCCGGCACGTTCCCAACCAAAAGGAGTGCAGCTAACAACGCCGCAGCAAGCGACGTCCCGCCTAGCTTCAGCCCCGCGGATCTCCACTTCTCCTCCATCTTGGAGAGCACCGGAATATACTGATGTAGCATTTAGTATTGTAGATGTAGTGATGTACTGATGTAGTAATTATTAATTAGCTGAATTAGTGATGTAGATGCAACGTTGTGTACTGGTTTTTTGAAGGAACACGACCACTCTATGTGACTTTCTATAAAATATATGTTCTTCATTTTGAATTTGGTGATCATTTTGATCCGTACTCTGTCATTTGGTCATCACTGGTTAATTGGCTACACATGTATTACTTTGCATAATTTTTTAGCTACTGAAATCCTTAGTATACAGACTATATCTATCAAAAAATAATTATTTTGCAAAACGCTATTTTGAAAAATAGCACGCTATTAACACGCTATAACTTGCATAGCGTTTGGAGAGAGACGACGCTAAAGTAAATAGCGTGCTATTTTTTTCATCGGTTCAGACGCGCTCAGATGGGTTAGGTCGATTCGGTGAAGATGCCCTTATGTTTCTCCCTCCTGTGGCTCGACGGAGGGAGCAGATGCAAGGGGACGCGACACTCTTCTTCTTGAGCGGCATCACAGCGGTGGATAAAAATTGATCGAGAAAACTGCACATCGTTGCATCGACCATCTGAATTACTGCTACATACGACTAGCATATTTTACTGCACAACATCAACTCTTTTGGTCGATCCTCCATTCTAAAATATAAGCTGTTTTATATTTTTTGAAACACATCCAGACATCTTCTAGTATATATCCAATCTAGATGTTTTTAGCGTGTTGCTTTGGAATAAAATGAGTGAACTTGCACCCTAAAAACGTACTAGATAACTTGTGTTAGAAAAAAGAAAAACGATTAAGTACTTTTTTTTAAAACAAAAACAAATAAGTACTTAGTGAGGTGGCAGCGCTGTCGGGTTGGACCACGGCAGCCGCCCGCCTCTGATGATACTAGTACCAGCTCTGCCGGACCACGGTGTCAGCTGTGTACTGCAAGAGAGAGGTAAAGTTTGGCAAAGGCCGGCAACATTGCTGTCTGCTCATCCGATTGGTGCGTTGCAGCAGTTTACATCGCCCACTTGGACCGTGTAATAAAGAAGTACTACAACCTTGTCATTCCGGCTCTCATCACAACAATTCTTATCAGATATAAGGGCTTTCACGATGGAGGGTCTCTTAGCATGTTTTTATAGGAGCAGGTAAAATTTAAGAAACAACTATGACAATGGAGTGTTTTTTAGCTAGCATTTCTTAAAAGGATTGCATTTAATGATTCTAGGCTCATGCATGTATGTGATTGAACTAACCAATTTATTTGCCTATGATAGCGTGCGAAGGTTGTATCTTACCTAAGATACATCAATCATCTTTTTCTTTATTAATTAGCATGCCACATAAGCAAACTACCTAGGATACGACGCTAAGAAACACCCATTGTGAAAGGCCTAAGGGACCTCCAAGGGGTCTCAAGTGGCGAGTTTCATTACCTATCAATGGGGACGAAACTGATAGAGGGTTGGGCTAGCGCTAGCATGGAGACAACGAGATATTCCCTTCCTTAGTTTAGTTTAAAGTTATCTACCGTTTACTCACTATTTCCCTCGCCCCACCCAACTCTCGCAATGTTTCCTCCCCACAACGCCATTTGTCGTCTCCACGCCGCCATGTCCTTGAAGAAGCCGTTTATTGGCCCTCGTTCAAATGAGATGTCGAAGGTGAAGAAGCCTCCTAGCAAAGTTGTGTCCGCCCAACATGACCCACTCCGAGTAGGCGGCGGACGTTGGCCAACGTGCTGCTTACGACGCAGGCGATGGAGATAGCGGTGAGCAAGGCTGTATTGAGCCACCAACATGTGTCGACGCCTCACGGAGGCCCGTGTAGCCCCGTCCTATGGGGAGCCAAGGGAGCATTTCATCGCCGACGAGCCTCTGGTTGTCCTCCCCGACAAAGTTCCATAATGGCGCGCGCGATGCCGCTATCACGGTTCTCCTCTGACTACCTCGAAAGTGACCGCGCGGTGGCTTCGATCCCAACTCTTTTTTCTTGCCGACCACTAACGCCAAGAGCATCGTCAATCGCGCTAGCCACGGGTTCGACACCGACCTCAACCACCCCTATGCCTCATCGTCCATGCAGCATGGGTCAGTCCTTCTCGGCCAGGCCACATATACTCATGGAGCCGGTGGCAGCTAGGACACCCACAACGTGCTCAGGGGAATGACAGAGGGATATTCCATCATGCATGAGCTCATGCAAAAGGGCTCCCATGCCGCCGCCGCAACTATACACAGTAAGAAGCCAAAACCTACGGTGAAGATGAACAAGAAGAGGAATGGGAGTAGGAGGATTTAGAGGAGGAGGCGCACACAGTCGACACCTACATTGACACTGACAAGAAGAAGGACAAGCCACGTCAGACTAGTTGAGGAAACCGAGGTCCCAAATCAAAGCCCAAATATCTTTCATGTTTTATTCTCTTTGGAGGGAGCCTAAAATAGGTGCAGCAGTGTACACTTGAGCCTAAAAATGAACCGATGGAAGGCCTCGAGTCCGATAAATGGCTTAAATCCATGAAATCCGAGATAGGATCCATGTGTGATAACCAAGTATGTACTTTGGTGGATATTCCTAATGGCCGCAAGGCTGTTGAGAATAAATGGATCTTTAAGAAAAAGACAAACGTTGATGTTAATGTAACCATCTATAAATCTCAACTTGTCGCAAAGGATTTTGGACAAATCCAAAGAGTTGACTATGATGAGACATTGTTACCCGTAGCGAAGCTTATGTCTATTAGGATTTTACTAGAAGTTGTTGCGTATTTCGATTATGAGATATGGCAGATGGATGTCAAAAATGCGTTCCTAAATGGCAACATTGAGAAAGAGTTGTATATGGTACAACCAGAAGGTTTTGTCGATCCTAAGGATGCTGGAAAGGTATGCAAAATTCAGTGTCCAATTTATGGACTAAAGCAAGCGTCTCGGAGCTGAAACCTTTTCTTTGTTGAAGTGATCAAAGGTTTTTGATTTTTCCAAAATGAAGAAGAAGTCTATATTTACAAGAGAGTGAGTGGGAGATCAGTAACATTCCAAGTATTATATGTGGATGATATACTGCTAACTGGGAATGATGTGAATCTTCTAAAGATTGTGAAGGATTATTTAAATAGTATTTTTTATGAAGGACTTGGGTGAAGATCTTACATATTAGGCATTAAAATATATTGGGATAGATCAAAACACCTATTAGCATTGACTCAGAGTAATTACCTACACAAGGTTCTGAAGAGGTTTAGAATAGATCAGGCGAAGAGGGTTTCTTGCCTGTGGTGAAAGGTAAACCATTAAGTTTGACTTAGTGTCCATCAATGACTAATGATAAGTAAATAATGTCTAATATCCCATATGCTTTATCCGTAGGTTCTATAATGTATGCCATGCTGAGTACTCGGCCTGATGTGGCCCTAGCTCTTAGTTTGACAAGTTGGTTCCAAAGTAATCCTAGAATCGATCATTAGACATCAGTTAAGAATATCCTAAAGTATCTTAAGAGAACCAAGGATATTTTTAGTCTATGGAGGATGTGAAGAGGAACTTGGCGTAAAAGGTTAAGTTGATGCAAGTTTTGACACTGATCTAGACGACTCGAAATCTCAAACAGGGTACATGTTTTTGGTGAATGGATGCGCGGTGAGCTGGAGAAGCAACAAGCAAGCCTCGGTAGATCAATCTACAATGGAATCAGAGTACATAACTGCTTCGGAAGCGGTGAATGGAGCTTTCTCGCTGAGGAAGTGATTCATCAAACTAGGAGTGTTTCCAAGCATGCAAGACCCTATGAGCATCTACTGCGACAACACAGGGGCTATTGTGAATGCGAAGGATCAAAGGTTCCACTCTACTGCCAAGCATATACTATGGCATTTGAAGGAAATATTCCCTGAGAGGCAATAATAAAGTTGTTATAATATATTTCTTATATATGATAGATGTTTATTTTACATGCTAGAATTGTATTGATCGGAAACATCAATACATGTGTCTTTAATAAACAAAAAGGGTTCCTAGTTATGCCTCTCTTATAGACTAGCTTGTTGATTAACAAGATGATCAAGGTTTCCTGATCATGGACATTGGATGTTGTTAATAACAAGGTCACACAATTGGTGGAATGATGTGATGAACATTCATTCGAAGTATAGCATTACGATCAAGTCATTATGTTTATATTTCTATAACATCATACGAAGTAATCTTTATCCTTAGACCATGAGATCATGTTAATTGCTAACACCGGAAGAGTATCTTGATAACATCAAACGTCACACCGTAACAGGGTGACTATAAAGATGGGTTCAGTACTACGAAGGTATTATGTTGAGGCTCATGGATCAAGAGTGGAATTTGTCAATCCAGATGACGGATAGATATACTATGGGCCCTCTCGGTGATATCACATTAAGATAGCTTGCAAGCAAGTGATGTGATCACTAGAATGTTATATCACGGGAACGAGAAAAGAGTGCATGTCGGTAACGAGATCAAACTAGGTATGAAGATACCGATGATCGAATCTCGGACATGTAATATATCGAGAGACAAAGGGATTTAGTTACAAGCGTTAAAGGTTCTCACGATCACAGAAGTCATCATTGAATGTGTAGGAGTCAGTACGGATCTCCAGGTCCCGCTGCTGATTATTGATCGGAGAAGGGTCTCGATCATGTCTGCATTATTCGCGAACCATAGGGTGGCACACTTAAGAGTTAAAGGACACCATTTTGGAGCACATATGTTTCAGACGAAAGAATTGCGAAGCGCAGGAATTGTTTCAATAGAAACCGGAAATTGTTTCGGGTGAAATTGCAGAAAGTGGTTCTGCATGTGATATTGAAATATTGCAAGGGGCTATATGTGAATGTTTGTTATTTAAAGTAATTAACAAAATTCTGAATAAATTTAATAAAAAGAGTTTTTTTAAATGAGAGAGCATTAAATTTGGAGAAATTTAATGCATTTAAAGTGGAGACCTTAAAAGGGAATGTGAAGAGGCATTTTAATGTGGAGGGGTTACCACCACATGAATGGGGAGGTGAGGGGTCACCCCCCATGCGCCAGCCATGGAGAGAGGGGGAACCCCCCTCCTCCTATAAAAGGCCACCCATTCCCTCCTTCATCCTCACACCTCCTTGTGAAGGATCTCTCTCCCCCTCTAGAATTATTCCCCCATGGTCTCGGATTAGCGAGATACATGTTCCTGGTGGCATTTCGTCTAGAAGGAGTTGCTGCTTCCGCTGGATCGCTGGAGCGAGGAGGTGGAGGTTGTCCGGTGGCTTGAACGTGTGTGCGAGTGCGGATGCGCTGCTGAGTTGCGGCGCTCGGACTTCCTCACGATCTTGAGATCGGCAAGTGTACGACTACATCAACCACGAGTTCCTATTCGTTAACAAAACTCGTTGTCTTCGAGGGTAAGTTCTCGTTGGATGTATGTCCAACCGTTGCTTTTGTACCTAGTAGATAGATCTTGGCGTGTATTTCACACCGTAGGATTTTTTTTGTTTTTTATGCTGCGGACCCAACAGTGGTATCAAAGCCTGATCTATGCGTAGGTGCTTTGCACGGGTAGTACACATATGTTTATATGTGGGCGATGATGATCATGTTATTGCATCTTCTATGTATTTTGGATATTGGTGGCATAGTGGGATGAAGCGGCCCGGACCAACCTTACATGTCATCGTACATGAGACCGGTTCCACGACTGACATGCAACTTGTTTTGCATAAGTGGCTGGCGGGTGTCTGTCTCTCCTACTATAGTTAATATCTGATTTACAACGAGTTGCTAATAACTTAGTTATCCTGGTTGTGGTTCATGTTCGTAGGTGAGAACGGTTCTATCTCCGAAAGCCCTAAGCCACGTAAAACTTGCAATTGATAAATTAGAGGCGTCTAGTTTAGATCGTTGCTGGGCTAGTGTATTGATATGGTATTGTTGTAAGTAGATGTATGATAGATACTCTTACAACACACTCAACGTGTAAGTTCCATAGACCTTGGCCTTACACACAAAGGAATGATAGAGATCATACCACGATGCAAGTGATAGAGGTCAAATGCATGGACCATATCATCTCACTTTACACATTAGACGTTAGCATCTTATACTGCTAGTTTGGCGCTTTTGGTAGCATTATAAGATGATCCCTGATTTAGATATCAAGATAAAAATGTGTTCTTCCTTAAGTATGCACCGTTCTGTGGATCGTGTTTCGAGAGATCACGTGATGATCAGATGTACTCGAATCTACGCTTTCATAGGAACAGGTGTAAGACAGTTTTACACACGCGAATACTAAGATTCTTACTTGGCGAGCCTAGCATGTACAGACATGGCCTCAGAACACGGACCGAAAGGTTAAGCATGAGTCATATAGTTGATATGATGCCCATATAGATGCTCTCCTTTGAAGCTATATCAAATCACGTGATGATCGGACTTGGTGTAGTGGATTTGGTTCATGTAATCACCAAAAAGACATGAGGGGTGTCGTTTTTGGGTGGGAGTTCATTAGTAATTTGGATTAGTTGAACTCAATCTATCATAAACTTATTCTAAATAAACTTTACAAGTTCTGTTGTAGATGGCACCACCTGCTTTTAATTTCAATGTGTTCATGGAGAAAGAGAAACTTGATGCGAATGGTAGCAACTTCACCAACTGGGCTATGAATTTAAGGATTCTCCTCACTGCTGCACAAAAGCAATATGTGCTAGATGCTCTGCTAGGCCCCCCACCAGCTCCTGATGCCCCTGACGAGGAAAAGAATGTCTATGTGACTCGTCAGGAGGACCACAACTTAGTTCATTGCGGCATACTGTATGGGCTAGAGCCAGAACTTCGAAAGCGTTCCGAAAATGGCAATGCCTTTGATACCATGGGAGAATTGAAAATGATTTTCGATACCCATGCTGCCATAGAGAGTTATAATGCTACAGAAAAGTTCTTTAGCTGCATGATGGAGGAAAACTGCTCCGTTAGTGAGCACGTACTCAAAATGTCTGGGTACGCCGACAAGCTTGTGTCCTTGGGAATAACGATTCCCATTGACTTAGGCATACATCGTGTTCTCCAATCTCTGCCACGTAGCTACAAGAGCTTCGTGATGAACTATAATATGCAGGGCATGAAGAAGTCTCTTCTCGAGCTTCTGTCAATGCTTAAGACTGCAGAAGTGGAGATTAGGAAAGAACATCAAGTGTTGATGATCAATAGGACCACCGGTTTCAAGAAAGGCAAGCACAAAAGAAAGAAGGGTGGCAAATCTGTTGCCACGCCTGAAAAGAAACCCCGAGCTGGCCCTAAGTCTAACACCGAGTGCTACTATTGTAAGGGGACTGGCCATTGGAAGCGCAACTGCCCCAAGTATTTGGCAGACAAGAAGTCCGGCAAGGCAAACAAAGGTATATGTGATATACATGTTATTGATGTGTACTTGAATAGTACTCGCAGTAGCACCTGGGTATTTCATACGGGATCAGTTGCTAATATATGTAACTCGGTTCAGGGGCTACGGAACAAGCGACAACTAGCAAGGGATGAGGTCAGAATGCGGGTCGACAATGGATCAAAAGTTGATGTGATCGCCGTCGGGATGCTACCTCTCCATTTGCCATCGGGATTAGTTATAAACCTAAATAATTGTTATTTAGTGCCTGCACTGAGCATGAACATTGTATCTAGATCGTGTTTGATGCAAAGTGGTCATTCCTTTAAATCTGAAAACAATGGTTGTTTGATTTATAAGAATGATATCTTTTATGGTCATGCACCTATGTTGAATGGTTTATTTCTGTTGGATCTCGATAGTAATATTACACACATTCATAATGTTAATGCTAAAAAGATTAAACTTGATGATGATATGTCTACATATATGTGGCACTGCCATCTAGGTCATATTGGCGTTAAACACATGAAGAAACTCCATTCTGATGGACTTTTGGAATCACTTGATTTTGAATCATTTGATACATGTGAGCCATGCCTTATGGGCAAGATGACTAGAACGCCGTTTTCCGGTTCAATGGAACGGGCGACAGCTCTATTGGAAATCATACATACTGATGTGTGTGGACCAATGAGTGTGTCGGCGCGAGGTGGATATCGTTATTTTTTTACTTTCATGGATGATTTGAGTAGATATGGGTATATCTATTTGATGAAACACAAGTCTGAAAGTTTTGAAAAGTTCAAGGAATTTCAGAATCAAGTGGAAAATCATCATAACAGAAAGATCAAATTTCTACGGTCTGACCGTGGAGGAGAGTATCTAAATTACGAGTTTAGCACACACATGAAAGAGTGTGGAATAGTTTCACAACTCACGCCTGCCGGAACACCACAACGTAATGGTGTGTCGGAACGTCGTAATCGTACCTTATTGGAGATGGTTCGATCTATGATGTCTCTGACTGACTTGCCACTGTCATTTTGGGGTTATGCACTGGAAACATTTGCATTCACTTTAAATCGGGCACCATCTAAATCCGTTGAAACGACACCGTATGAATTATGGTTTGGAAACAAACCTAAGTTATCATTTCTTAAAGTTAGGGGATGCAATGTTTATGTGAAGAAACTTCAACCGGATAAACTCGAACCCAAAGCGGAAAAATGCGTCTTCATAGGATACCCTAAGGAAACAATTGGGTACCTTCTATCACAGATCTGAGGGCAAGGTTTTTGTTGCCAAGAATGGATCCTTTCTTGAGAAGGAGTTTCTCGCGAAAGGTGTGAGTAGTCGGAAGGTAGAACTCGAAGAGGTTATTGAACCTTCTCTTCATGGAATGGCGGGTGGCGTAGCACCGAAAGTTGTTTCGGAGTTGACTTCACCCGATGAAGAGAGAGCTAATGATAATGATCATGAAACTCCGAAAGAGGACACTACCGAACCTCGCAGGTCAAGCATGACACGTGCAGCTCCTGAACTGTACGGCAATCCTGTTGTGAATTTCATGGTTGATGAAATGGATGACCCTGCGACGTATGAAGAAGCGATGATGAGCCCGGATTCCAACAAATGGCTAGAAGCCATGTAATCCGAGATGGAATCCATGTACGAGAACCAAGTTTGGAACTTGGTGGACTTACCTCACGACCGAAAGGCCGTTGAGAATAAATGGATTTTCAAAAGAAAAACTGATGCTGATGGTAATGTGACCATCTATAAGGCTCGACTTGTCACAAAGGGGTTTCGAAAAATTCAAGGAGTTGACTACGATGAGACATTCTCTCCTGTAGCGATGCTTAAGTCGGTTAGGATTATGTTAGCAATTGCTGCATATTTCGATTATGAAATATGGTAGATGGATGTCAAAACTACGTTCCTCAATGGTAATATTGAAGAAGAGTTGTATATGATACAACCTAAGGGTTTTGTCGATCCTAAGGATGATAATAAGGTATGCAAACTTCAGCAATCCATCTATGGACTGAAGCAAGCATCCCGGAGTTGGAATCTCCGCTTTGATGAGGTGATCAAAGAGTTTGGATTTGTCCAAACTTATGGAGAGGCTTGTATTTAGAAGAAAGTGAGTGGGAGCAATGTGGCATTTCTGATATTATATGTGGATGACATATTATTGATTGGAAATGATATAGATCTTTTAAACAGTGTTAAAAGTTATCTAAACAACAAATTTTCGATGAAAGACCTTGGTGAAGCATCATATATATTAGGCATTAAAATTTATAGAGATAGATCAGGCGCCTAATTGGGCTATCGCAGAGTACATACCTTGATAAGATATTAAAGAAGTTTAATATGGACGAAAGTAAGAAGGGGTTCTTACCTATGTTGCAAGGCAAGACATTGAGTAAGACTCAAAGTCCGGCTATGGCGGAAGAAAGAGAGATGATGGATAAGATCCCCTATGCCTCGGCCATAGGCTCTATTATGTATGCCATGCTATGTACAAGACCGGATGTGGCACATGCTATTAGTTTGACTAGTAGGTACCAATCTGATCCAGGTTCGGAACACCTGATAGCGGTAAAGAACATCCTCAAGTACTTGAGAAGAACTAAGGATATGTTTCTTATATACGGAGGTGAAGAAGAGCTAGTCGCTAAGTGTTATGTCGATGCTAGCTTTGACACCGATCCAGATGACTCTAAGTCTCAATCCGGATACGTATTTCTCTTGAACGGAGCAGCAATTAGTTGGAGGAGTCCCAAATAACCTGTGGTGGCTAGATCAACGACGGAGGCGGAATATGTTGCTGCTTCAGAAGCGACGCAGGAGGCGGTTTGGATGAAAGAGTTCATTACGGAACTAGGTGTGGTTCCCAGTGCATTGGTCCCAATGGTGATCTATTGTGACAATAATGGAGCCATAGCCAACACAAAGGAACCGAGGTCTCACAAGAATTCCAAGCATATTAAGCGCCGGTTTCACTCCATCCGCGAGCATGTCAAGGATGGAGATATAAAGATTTGTAAAGTACACACGGACCTAAATGTAGCAGATCCGTTGACTAAAGTTCTCCCTAGGGCAAAACATGATCAACACCAGAACTCCATGGGTGTTAGATCTATCTACGAGTTATGAAGTGATGGGATGGTGTTTCAGTTACATACCCTTGTAGACCAAACGTGGTTAACGTTTCGCGGAGAACATGGATCAAGCAACAATCATAGCTGACCTCAAGGTCACGAAGATCCTTGCTCGTCACCTCCTGGTCATTGCAATACAGCTTCGGCACCACAAGTGGCAGTGCCCCCGAGGTATCGCACACGTACGGTGTCCGACGACAACTCTCGTTCTGCTTGATTCAGCAGGGGATGCAGAAGTAGACCCTCTGGAACTAGGATCCATTAGCACGATGGCGTGCCGGTGGTGTTGATTCTCTTGTGCGCAGTTCTTCGTGGAACCAAAATTGCGACATTCAACTGAGAAAGAGAGGCAAAATTCCCTAACTAAATAGCCTTAGGAAATCTCCTTTTATTTTTGTGTGTTCTTTTTCCCTCAATATACACCTCTTTATATAGGGAAAAATGGGGGACTCCCTTCCCTAAAGTCCCAATGTGGGACTAAAGAAAAGGCAAAGGAGGGGGCAGTCGGCTAGGGCCAAGGTGGTGCCACATGGGCCTCCCGCGCTCGCTAGCCCAGCAACAGCCCGCGACGCGGCGAGGCAACGGTGGCCCACGAGGCGGCGTCGCCCGTGTGGGCCACACACGGCCCACCAGCGAGCCCACTCCCGCACGCACACGCATGCTCCCGCATGGGCCGGCTGGTCGGGGCCCACTAGCAGCATCTAGCTAGCGCTTGCCCACACAGCGCCCGCTCGTCTGCTCGCTTGGGCTGGCCAAGGCCTAGCAGATGCGGTGATTTAGCTGCCTTGCGGGATGGCTTCCCTCTAGGCCATTTCCCTCCAAGATTTTGGCCCAATAGAGAAAGTTGCCCAACAAATATTTATATATTTATTAATTCATAATTAACATATATTAAATACATATTATAAATCTCTATTAATCTAAAACCTCTTTCGATCTTTTCCTTCTTCTGAAAAACTTTGGATCCTCTTTGAAACTATTCTAATAATAATCTCTCAGAACAATTTATATCATTCTCTTTCTCATCGGTGATCCCTTCGCTTCCGTAGTGATCTCAGAATGTCGTCAGACCCTTAAGTATGTTAAGCTATGGTTCGGGAATGGCATAGACATGATCGAGATCTCTCTCTGATCAATGATGAGTAGCGAGATGCCCATGATGACTCCTATGCATTCTACTAAACTCTGTCGTGTTCGAACCATAAACTTTGTGTCCCATTCCCTTTATCTCTTTGATAAATTACTTGTCTAAGATTTGATCTTTAGTATCAACATACTAATCTCATCACTAACAAGTCCACTTAAATCGTTATCGTGATACCGTATCCCCATGACCTAGTCATATGCTGCAGCTTATTGGATACAATCTCATTGAGTGGACCCAATGTATCTTCCCGTCACACGGGCAGATAAATCCCGATCTTGATGCATATGCCTCAAGATGTTCCTTTGAAATACCCAATAAACACCTTTATAGTCACCCAGTTATAGTCATGATGGTTGATGTGATCAAAGCATCTGCGGAAGACAGTGATTAGTATGATCTCACGGTCTAAGGAGAAGGCCACTTCATTTCTAACTATCACAATGATGAACCATGTGACTAGATCATGTTGTAATACTTATGTGGGTAATGTCCATCATATCTTTTCCCAATGACATTACTCCGTTGTTAACTTGCATAAATGCTCCATGATCAGGAAATCTTGATCATCGGTTTCCCAACGAACTAGTTGAATAGAGGATACTGGGGACTTGTTTTATTTGCATACCACACATGTATCAATGTTTCCTATTGATACAGTTATAGCATAGTATGAAACTATTATGAACTAGTTTGAGATGTGATAATAAACCTATTTATTATTTGCCTCTAGGGCATATCTCCTTCACATTTATGTCAATTGACAATGGGATCATGTCATTAGGTGATTGATGTGATGGGCACACACCCAACTTAAGTATTACAATGATATCCAGTCACAAAGTTCAACCTTGCAATAATTAGAGAAACTTAGTAACCCAATCCTTTGACCGTGAGATCATATCTAATCACTATCACCAGAGGCTGCCTTGACTTGATCAACCGTCATACCATAACATGGTGATCATAAAGGTGTATCTCAGGTATTCTGAAGTAGGTTGAGGCATATGCATCGAGATTGGGAATTTCCCATCCTAATTACGGATAGATACTCTGGTCCCACTTGGTGAGATTACATCTATGAAGCTTGCAAGCATGTGACTAGGTTACGGGAGTAATATCACGGGCCGAGAATAAGTAATGGTGTTTGTCGATAACAAGATTGAACTAGGTAGAGAGATACTGAAGATCAGATCTTGGACAATCTAGGTATCGTTATAAAATGGAATGAGACTCAACATTTAAGGTTCAAGTGACCAAGTTAATCCGTGGAATGCATGGGGCCATCATGTGTTTCTAGATCCCACTATTGTTCATTGGTCGGGGAGGTGTCTTGATCATGTCTGTGCATTCTCGAACCGTAGGGTGTCATGCTTAAGGGTAGATGATGCTTAGGGTTTGATTCGAGTGAAGGAGATATGCCCTAGAGGCAAATAATAAATAGATTTTTATTTTCATATCTCAATTAGTTTAATAGTTTCATATTGTGCTATAACTGTATCAAGTAGTAACATTGGTACAGGTGTGGTATGAAACAACCAAGTCCCTAGTAGCCTCTATTTATACTAGTTCGTTGGTCATGCGGATGATATGGGTTTCAAGATCATGGGCATTTCTGCCAATTGACAATGGGGTCATATCATTGGAGAATGATGTGATGGACATTCCTCGAAGGATTGCAACACGATCAAGTCATATAAGTTCATTGTTGCAACATATAAATCTAGTGTAACACCCCAGCATTAGGATCTGACAAAGGGTAGAATTAGGAATCCAAGTTTGTGCATGCATGCATCTGTCAAATCAGGGTAATTTTTTTGCCAAACAAAAACCTAAAGGGATCAGAGTTTCTTTCGCTAACTGGCGGTAGGGATAGCTCTGGTTAGTGGTTGTTATGAATTTTGACATGACCTTTGGGCATTATTAAGCTCTTGGGAAAGTTACTTTGAATTCAAATTCGAAATTTAAATCAATTTGAAAGAATTTGAACATTAGAAGTTTGCATTATTAATTTGATTTCCAAAATTCCTTATTTATATTATTCGGTTAAATTTTAGATAATAGATACTAATAAGGAATTAAGACAAGGAAAATGAAATAAGAAAGGGAATCTTATTTCCTGATTAAATGATAATAACACAAATAGTGTTATATACACCAAAAACATAGAATAATACAAAAACAAACTTTATTAATTTATAATCACATCTTTACAAGATTCTTTACAAAAAGGAATTAAAAGAAGGTTACAATTGAAACCTATACTACATATCTACTCCTATACTAGATCTTGTATGTCCAGATCTTGTTCCTGCAAATAAGAAAAAAAACAAATAAATGAAAGAAAGAGTTAGTGGCTAGTTTAGTTTACTCTCAGTGGGGAACAGTGAAGTGCACTGTTCATATTAAATCATTGAGTAAATAATAAAGGGGAAGTTTCACCAAAACTGCAGTATCTGTTCTTTTAAGTAAACAGCCAGATGCCACATTAGAAGCCAAGTGGAGAGAGGTAAGTTTCACCAGGCCAACAACAAGTAATCAGGTAAAAGTAAAAGTTAGATTACTTGAACTGATCCACATAAGCATCTCACATAGACACACAGGTGAGTCACCTAAATGCATGCTATGTGTTGTCCAAGCAGCAATAGCAGTACTAGCACTCAAGCAGACCATGAAGCCAAGGCTCATCCACAGACAGCAACATTTTTCCCTCTCTACCACACACTCTAACTTCATCGAGCTCAACAAAGTATCCACAAAATTCCTAGCCACTACACCAAATTAACCACCACTTCACCTCAGCATGGTGACATAAGGAGGGGATGGTGCAGAAGAATAGCAAGGGCATCATCCTGATCACAGCAGCAAAGGAGGATCAGGCATAGAACCGGGAGGTGCATGCCAAGATCCAACCAGTAGAATAGGATAGAAAAATCAAGCCACTAGATCAACTAGCAACAACATCAACCACTCCAATATTGTGGTAAGAAAGATAAAACCTTCACATGATCCAATAATCTTATTCAGATAAGAAGTCATATGTTGTTTTATATTAAAACCTCTCAGAGATCACCCAAGTGGGGTGTATCCATCATAGAAAAATCAGAATTAAAGCCAATCAATAAATCCGTGCAAATAACTCCAGGATCTCAGACCAACATCACTGATCCTGGATAAAAGCTATATTCCAGATTAAATTATCCCAAGGTATGGAGTCTGGGCACATCTCTTAAAGGAGTAGCACCCCAGAATCTACAGATCTACTAAATCCAAGATGAGTAGCTGGTATCAATACAAGAAATCTTCTATTAGAGACAACAAGTTAGGAAAACAAATCCTAGGCCTCAGAAGCACATCATAGGCATGAAACAGTTGTTGGATTTTAATCCCACATATACATCAAGGATTTCCAGAGAAATTAAGCATCTAGAAAATTTTGGAACATTTGTAAATCCAAAGCTAGTACCAAAACAAATCATGTGTACCATTCTTAAAAGGTGTCACTAGGATTTGTTCTAAACAAGCAAAGCTTACCCATTGGTTACATAATCTAGGCCAACTAACAGTTAATCATCTTCCCAATACTTTAATTGGAAATCATATTTCACAGAAGAACTATTACTAGAGAGTATTCCAACCCAAGCCTAACAGTGAGTTTCCAATTCAATAAAATGAAATCATCACAGAGGCAACAAGAGTGATCACATAGGGTTCAATATACATTTACCAGGGGTTCTCTAACAGAGAACATGATGGTAACGAGTATTCAATAGAGTACTAACTAACAGAAGGTAGAACAATTGGCTAGAACCAATAGCCTGCAACAAATATCACTAGCCCAAGTAAGATACTAGAAGGGTATCACTGGTAGGAGTAACCAGAGCAGCTAAACAACATATTCTGCAAAGTATGAACCCTAGGGTTAGAGATGAACCCTAGACAGGGGCATTACTTGTGTTCGTCATGCCCAGGAAGTAGCTAGAGCACTAGAGAGGAACACAGAAGGGGAGTAGTCAGACTTACTCAAGGTCCTCACAAAAATAACCGAAGAGGAAGCAGAGGAATGGCCGATGGTGGAGCGGAAGCGGTGGCATGGGGAGCACCCCGAAGGGGCGCTGCAACCCACACCTACCGCATGTCAGATCAGCCGGAGAAGAGGGTGGTACACCGTGTGAAACCCGGCGCACCATCGCCAATGCTCCAGGGCAGCCAAACCCTAACCCTAGCCTCGGTAGGGGTTAGCACGGCTAGGTGAGAACCCCATCGGCGAATCTGTTTGGACAGAATGGAGCGGCGTTGTCGACTTAGCCATCCTGCACCGTGGCGACGGCAACGGCGACTGGACCTGGCCAGATTCATGCGTGGCGGCAACTAGCGGTGGAGGTGACCGCGTGAGCGAGTGAGAGAGAAGAGAGAGGAGTGTGAGTGCGTGGGGGTACTAGGCCTGTGGGCAGCCTAGTACTACCCTGGTGGGCATAACTGGGCCAAGTGGGCCGGGCCAGCCCAGTGGGCCAGGCCCATATGTTAATAGGGTTATTTAAAAGGAAATAATTACAAATGTGCTCCTGAAATAGAAACAACTCTAGATAAATAAATAAAAATCTTAAAATACAAATAATATATCTATGAACTCACAAAAATATTTTCTATTGAGTAAAAATAATCAATAGAATTTTTGTCAGCTAAAATTTAGGGCTACTATTAATAGGATGCCAATTACTTTTGAATTTTATAAAAATATATGAAACACTTAAAATTGAATAAAACCCACTTTTAAGATCCTAAATGAATTTACTATTATAGAAAAATATTAACTTGTATTTTTGAAAAGGAAATTCAGTGTGATACAAATTAAACCTCAAAGGAATTTTAGTAAATATTTAATAGAGAAAGAAATAAGTAAGTTCATGTTTTTAAATTTTTCTTTTATTAATCAAAGAAAATAGTAAACCTTTACTAAGAGGGTAAAACATGCATAGAAGTGGATAATACATCATTGCATGACATTACTATGCATTACATATTGCTTCTTTAAATATTGTCCTTATCGGGCAATAATGGTTCTTTATAGAAACCGGAGCTCAAGGTCAGGTGGAAGCATTCGACTTCACTACCTTGCAGTCACAAGGCAAGTTCATAACTTGCTCATGTCCTTTGAAGAGTCTTTATCAAAGATATTGCAAATTGTGTGTTATCATCTATGAAATAAGATGTAGTTGTCATCCTAAGTGATGATAAAGATTGGTAATGGAACTTAGGGTTCCAATTGCATAAGTCACATAGGCTTAACAACCCATGACATCAGTGATTCTAGCGCCGTATATTACGCGTTAACCATGAGATTTGGAATGGGACGGAAAAGTCAGTTGTATCTTCTTCCTTTCATATGGAGGCGAGATGACCCTATCGTGACGCTGGGATTCCTTGTGTGGATCCAGCATATGGGTGGGCACCCTTAGGCCCCATGATTTTGGTGTCTAGATTATCTATGAGTGGCTGCTGGAGGTATAGTCAGACCTTTATGGAGCTTGTCAGGGGCATCACCAGCTCATAGAGTCTTCGGGAACTCATCAGGGTTATAGCTTTCCCTAAATTGGGGGCTTAACAGACATGGATCTCGGCCCGGAGGACCGTGCAGACATATGGGATCGCGGAGAGGGCAGTGATTGGCTTGGATCACCTACTGGGCCCCACATCACGGAATTGTGGACGGGAAAGTACGCCCGGTTGTGCAACAAGGAGTTGATCTCCCATGGGTAAAGCAACGCACCTTTGCAAAGTGTAAGAACTATAACTTGTTACTCCCTGTTCCGGGAAGGAGCTACGAACACGGCAGGAAAGGAACTCCATGAAGTTCTAGTCAACCTATGAAGGATGATGGGCATAATTTTTTATAATAAAATCAATCTTTGAAGAAATGTTTATGAAAACTGCATAGTACCAAGGATGTATCATCCGAGGTGGTAGATAGAGCATCAAACTTCCCACCTTGCATATAATGAACTTGCTAGGTAACGCTATTAGTCACTCTTTCCTTTGAACCCCTTCTTCGCCGGTCACTCTTCTTAGCCACCCTGCACGTGTCGTAGGGGCAAATCCATAATTGTACTTTCCTAACTCTTGACGCTGAATATTGCTGCAACGGAGGCGATCCCTTTTCTTCCCTTCCCCGACCCTAAATCTGCCGGCGGCGGAGGACCTTTTTTCTCCCTCCCCTGACACTGAATCCGACGGTGGTGGCCCAGCTTGTCTTGCAAGGCGAAGGTTGTAGCTACGTCGCCGACTGATTCGGGTCCGTCGGGGCCCAAGTCTGGGGCTCAACGCGTAGCAGCGGCGAGGCCTTCAGCCCCGGTTAGCGAGGAGGCCAGTAAGGATTCAGCTCCCAAGGTACCTGATACATTGCAAATGTATCTATAATTTTTGATGTTCCATGCTTAGTTTTATCCACTTTCTTGTGTTTTGTTCCAACTTTGGAGTACTTTTCATATGATTTCTTGGACAAACCTATTAACAAGAGCCAAAGTGCCAGCTGCCTGTTTTCTGCTGTTTTTGGTTCCAAGAAAGTCAGAAAATGAATATTCTCAGAATTGGATGGGACAAAAGCCAAAGTGCCTATTTTTTCGGAAGTCATCAAGTGCCAGAATACGAGATGGAGAGGGGCCAGGGGGCCACCACACCACCTGGCCACGCGGCCAGGCCTGGCCCGCGCTAGGGGGTGGTGTGGCCGCTCCCGGCACCCCCTCGGCCTCCCCTTCTGCCTATAAGGTGCCCTCGGGACGAAAACCCTAAGGGCCCGATCAAAAATCTACGAAAGAGTCTGTAGCCGCCGTCATCTCCATCTCTAGATCCGGAGGGATCTGAAGCTCTTCCCGGCACCCTGTCGGAGAGGGGAATTCACCCTGGAGGCCTTCTTCATCACCATGCAAGCCTCCGGTGTGATGCGTGAGTAGTTCATCCTTGGACTACGGATCCATGTAGTAGCTAGATGGCTGGTTCTCCTCCTTTGTGCTTTCATGTTTAGATCTTGTGAGCTCCGTTCATGATCAAGATCATCTATTTGTAATTCTACATGTTGTGTTTGCGGGGATCTGATGGATATTGAGATGCTATTTCAGATTGATTATTGATTCTATCATGTCTTCGTTATTTTTGACCTTGCATGCTTTCCGTTGTTAGTAGCTATCTTGGCTAATTAGATGCTAGCAACTCCAAGAGTTAGTATTTATGCTCGATAGTGGGTTCATGCCTCTGGTAATCTGGGGAAGTGATAGAAATCTCTAAGGTACTAGATGTGCTATTGCTACTACGGAGAAAACAACAATCCTTTGTTCATAGAACAATCGTATTGTTTACTTTACACGCAGTTCGTAAAGCAATAATTTGTTGCTTGCAACTTAACAGTGGAGGGGGTTCGGATGATAACCTGAAGGTGAATTATTAGTCATAAATGCAGTTGGATGGCGGTCTATGTATAATGTTGTAATGCCTAATCAAGTATCAAAGGAGTCAAGATGATTAGTATATGCATGTATTTATTTTCGATGTTTATCAATTGCCTCGCTGTAATTTATTCACCCAACTTGTTATATATCTTAAGGAAAGCCACCTCTAGTGAACTATGGATCCCGGTCCTTTTCTTTACATACAATCTACAATCTTTTACTGCTTTGTGTTTACTTTCTGCAAACTATTACTTCCTTCCATTCGATACGTTTAATCCTTTGATTTCCGCAAAACACGGTGAGATTGACAACCTCATCGCAAGTTGGGGACAAAGTTCTGTGGTTGTGTTGTGTAGGTCTCCACGTTGCTACTAGCACCGGTATTGCGCCCAGCCAAAGCTCAGCTAGTAACACCTTTGGGGTGTTTCCTTGCTCCTACTGGTTCGATTAAACCTTGGTTTCATAACTGAGGGAAACTTGCTGCTGTGCTCATCATACCTTCCTCTTGGGGTTCCCAACGAGCTCTACATCAACCACGCACCAGCACTTTTCTGGGCGCCGTGCATTGAGCCATCAAGCATTTTTCTAGCGCCGTTGCCGGGGAGTCAAGGACATCTTCACAAGGGGAGTCCCTCATAACCAATCTCTTTAATTTGTTATTTTTGTTTTTCTTAGTTTCTTGCTTTGTTTGCTTGTTTCTTTATCAAAAACACACAAAAAAAATAGTTTTTACAAGTTTGCTTTTTTTAATCAAAAACACAAAAAAATTAGTTCCTACTATAGTTGGTATTTTTGTTGGTCTATTATTGTCTTGCTTTATCATGCTTACTATCAATGGTTGGTTTCTTCGAAACTGAATCTTATTGGCAAGGTGGGTTCATGGAAGAACAAAAATGATATTATAAGGAACACCGCCTGTCACAAAAAGGGAAACACTTATGGGAACAAATTGATAAATTGTATACCATTGCTAGAAACGTGTGCTCAAATTATAATGTTACTTATTTCTTTGATAAATCTTGTTGCTGTAGGAGGTATAAACACCTCCCTTTTCAATGTGAGTATAATGATAATGTTACCATATCTTCTTATGTTAAAGGGAATTATGACTTTTATGATGTGGAACAAATTGAAGAATTTATTGCTTGGAAGGGTGCATTTGAACTTGCTAGTTTGCTTGAAAATACTGATGATTCACCTTATAAATATGAGGTTTATGATATACTTAACTTTTGCTTTGATAATTACAAGGAAGAAAATGGCTATATTCTTGAATATCTTAATATATGCTCTCAACTAATGGAACAAATTGATAAATGGCTATATACTAATGCCTTGCAGGAGCCTATGGAAGAAGAAATTGCTGAAACTGGAAGCTCATTGGATGAAAAAGAGGAGGAGAGTGATAATCTAGAGGAGGAAGACCCATGCCTACCTTCTAATGAGATTAACTCTTTACCCCTTACAATATTTGATTGTCCCCCATGCTTACTAAAGGAGGATGATTGTTATGTTCCTAAGGATTCTTTTGAAAATGTTTATAATAAAGATCTAGTGCTTGTAGATCATGAAAAGCATGCTTTATGTGATAATTATATTGTTGAGTTTATTCATGAGGCTACTGAAAATTATTATGAGAGAGGAAAATATGGTTGTAAAATTTTTCATGGTACTGAAACACCTCCCTATTTGCTGAAAGTTTTAAAGTTACTCTCGTTTTATCTTCCGATGCATGTCACTTTGTTCTTTGTGAGTTTATTTGCGTATAAGATTCCTATGCATAGGAAGTGGGTTAGACTTAAATGTGTTTTGAATTTGCTTCTTGATGCTCTCTTTTACTTTAATTCCTATTTCTTATGTGAGCATTTTCTCAAACTATCATGCCTAACTTAAAGGCGTTAAAGAGAAAGTACTTATTGATAACCCAAAAGTTTTAGATGAGTCTTGGAAGTTACTACCTCTGTAATAACCTCTCCTTATCCTTTTTATTTGCTTTTTGTGCCAAGAGTAACCTCTAATGAGAGAGAAGTCATGATTGGGAAAGTTGCTGTCCCGAAACAGATTTCTGTGCTTCACCGTAAATATTCGTGTAAAATCTCTGAACGTCTTTTCGAGGCGTGAATTTTTCTGCTTCTGCCCCAGTTTGTTATGTAAGTTTCTTTAGTTCAACACTTTTTAATTTGAGCAACAGAAGGTCTTCGAAAAAATTCGTCTTTACCTGCTGGTCTGTTTTGACAGATTTCTGACATTTTCTGCATTTGCTTCTTGTTGGTTCCTTTTTGAGTTCTTTTGGGAAATTGAGCTTTTTGAGGGAAGTGCTACAGTAGATAGTGTTCTAATGGAAGTTTATTTGGTGTTATAACTGAACCTTAAGACTTATTATCTTGATTGCACTAATGTTGCTAATAAAGGTTGTGTGAAGTTTTGTATGAAGGAAAAATTTCAGATGTATGGAAGGAATGAGTAATGAGATGAAGGATGGACTAAAGCTCAAGCTTGGGGATGCCACGCGTGTCACTCCAAGAAATATCCAAGAAGTACAAGCGTCAAAGCTTGGGGATGCCCAAGGCATCCCCCTCTTCATCAATAAAAATCCCAGGTTTCTTCCAAACGCTTCATTTTTATTGTTTCATGCACAGTTGTGTTTTTCTTGGAGCGTCTTTTTTTGTTTTCATTTTGGTTTTTCGTTTGCTTCGTTTTCTTAGTTTTCTGAATAAATTGGTTGGACCCCCTCTTTCATACATTGGTTTGCAAATAGTTTGGTTTGGTTTGGAAAAGAGTATGAAAGTTCATACTTATGTGGTAAAAAGAGCTTGTTTTTAACTGTGGCCTATGCTTTGTCATGCCATGCTTGATATTGTTTTGGCTTTATGCTTAGTATTCTTTGCTGTAGCATGACTTGCAATTGAGATTGCTTAATGTGCCTTGGATGAATCATGCGTTGTTTAGCATATTAAAGCATAGTATTGTGGTATTCTCCTTTGATGCTCTATTTGGGTTGGCTTGGCGCATGCTCACACCATGTTATGACTATCCCAAGTCACCATAGTCTTTATGATCCTTTAGTTTTCAACTTGTAGTATCACTTTATGCTTTGATCAATGATGTTTTGTCGCTCTGCATGATTATGGCCATTATTGCTCTCTTAGTTTGTTGCTCCCAGTCTTTTGCTAGCCTCCACAACCAAGTATGAGTTCCACTCATGCATCCAACTCCCTAAACCAAGTTATTCCAAAGAGTCCACCATACCTACCTACTAGCTTATGCTATTCCAAGTATATGCATGCTTTTGTTTACCTTCCAAATTAAACTTGTTATGAGAAAACTAGTGATTAAAGCTCTCAAGAACTTGATGGCACACTTTACTTTTTTGCATCTAAAATTGAACCATTGGGTCCTTCTTTGTTGCGTATATGCTTGGTCTTTATAAGTTGAAATTAGCAGAACCATGTTTCATGGGGAACGCTTTCAACATTGCACTTGTACTTTGTACCCCGTTGATATCATGTTCTTTTGCTTACGGATCCCGGCGGTGTGAAATAAAAGTGGAACTTGTAAGATCATGGAGTTTGTATGTGTGTTAGAGAAACGCCTGGGCCGCTAGCCTAAGCCATGCCTAATCATGGTGGAAACTTGCAGCATCACCATAATGAGCACTCTATGAAGCATCCTCAATAAAAACCTATGCAAATAGCAAATAGTAGTTCATCCTTGGACTACGGATCCATGTAGTAGCTAGATGGCTGGTTCTCCTCCTTTGTGCTTTCATGTTTAGATCTTGTGAGATCCGTTCATGATCAAGATCATCTATTTGTAATTCTACATGTTGTGTTTTGCGGGGATCCGATGGATATTGAGATGCTATTTCAGATTCATTATTGATTCTATCATGTCTTTGTTATTTGTGATCTTGCATGCTTTCCGTTGTTAGTAGCTATCTTGGCCAAGTAGATGCTAGCAACTCCAAGAGTTAGTATTTATGCTCGATAGTGGGTTCATGCCTCTAGTAATCTGGGGAAGTGACAGAAATCTCTAAGGTACTAGATATGCTGTTGCTACTAGGGAGAAAACAACAATCCTTTGTTCATAGAATACTGGAGGGGGTTCGGATGATAACCTGAAGGTGGATTATTAGTCATAGATGCAGTTGGATGGCAGTCTATGTATAATGTTGTAATGCCCAATCAAGTCTCAAAGGAGTCAAGATGATTAGTATATGCATGTATTGCTTTACTAATTGCCCCGCTGTAATTTGTTCACCTAGCATGTTATCTATATAAGGAGAGCCACCTCTAGTAAACTATGGATCCCGTCCTTGTCTTTTACATACAATCTACAATCTTTTACTACTTTGTGTTTACTTTCTGCAAACTTTTACTTCTTTCCATTCGATACGTTTAATCCTTTGTTTTCCACAAAACACGGTGAGATTGACAACCTCATCACAAGTTGGGGACAAAGTTCTGTGGTTGTGTTGTGCAGGTCTCCACGTTGCTACTAGCATCGGTAGTGCGCCCAGCCAAAGCTCAGCTTGTAACACCTTTGGGGTGTTTCCTTGTTCCTACTGGTTCGATTAACCCTTGGTTTCATAACTGAGGGAAACTTGCTGATGTGCTCATCATACCTTCCTCTTGGGGTTCCCAATAAGCTCTACATCAACCACGCACCAGCACTTTTCTGGGCGCCGTGCATTGAGCCATCAGTACCTACGAGCAGCGGGTTGAAGAGAGAAGCAAGGCCGGCGACAGATTGTTCGGCTCTAGTGGGCGGATGCAGCACCCAAATCTCGAAGAAAAAACCCTGGGAGAAGAGCGAGAGGTGAATTTTTCTTATCTGTGCCTTATGTTGCAAGTAGATTAGTTATGGCATAATAGAATCGAATGAACTGAAATGTTCCCCTTTTTAATCAAATTAGGCACAACTTTGATACAAGGGACCTATATGAGTTCATAGTTCATGTTCGGCAGTACACTACAAAACTTGATTTTGGTTGCGAGAGGGTTGTGTTCGGGCAAGATGTGCATCTGCTTGTGAATTGCAAAGAGGTTGTGTCTATTTCATAGCCGGTAGATATGCTTGCCGCTAGAATTCCTTGGGGTTCTAGACAGAGGACAAAATTGGTGTGGCGCAACATGAATGATACCTATCAAAAAATGATACCTAGATAAGTTCAGTATACGCATAGAGGTGGATTCATACATGGAAAAACTTGATGAGGGAGTTAATAAGCCAGTTTCGTCATGTACTGTGGAGATCACTGTCGATTCCAAAAACATAACTCTTGATGAAATGTGAGAGATGATCGGTAAGGAAATCAGTATTGGCCCTAAGAAGATGGCAGAAATCCGGTGGTGGCATTATAAGAAGCAGCATTTCATAGATGTTTTTGATACTGAAGATCTTATGCAGATTATGCGACGAAAGAAGCGAACCAGGAAGGTGTTCTTCCTTGGTACCATTTCTGATGTTGTTAAACATGTTATAGTGGATGTAGATGCCCCTGTAGTGGCTGAACAGAATGAGGTGGTCGACGTTGATGAGATCTGATGAGAGCTGCTACCCTAGGCTTGTCATATGGACCGCAGGGTTCCCCTGCCTGTATTTCTAATATTGACTGTTGTTGCATTTAGAGCGTGTTTCTGTGATTATGTTTGTTGAGAGATTGCGATATAATGCTGTGTGAGCTGTTGAGATTTTCGGACATGTCACTCACTGAAACCATCGTTGTTATAATAAGACATAAGTACATTGAAGTTGACATGATTATCTTTCTTAAGATGACGTATCGTACTTGTTTCTGTTATTATGTTTGTTGGGACATTGTAATGTAATGTTTTATGAAACCGTGACTGGACAAGTGATGCATAAATACATTGTAGTTGCCATGATTATGTTTCTTGAGATGATGTACTGTACTTGTTTCTGTTATTTTGTTTGTTGAGAGATTGTAATGTAATGTTTTGTGAAACCATGACAGGACAAGTGATGTGTAAGTACCTTGTAGTCGACATGATTTTTTTTCTTGAGTTGATGTAATATACTTGTTTCTGTGATTATGTTTGTTGAGAGATTGTAATGTGATGTTTTGTGAAGCCATGTTGTGATTATATTTATTGAGAGATTGTAATGTAATGTTTTGTGAAACCATGACTGAAGAAGTGATGCATAAGTACCTTGTAGTTGACATGATTTTGTTTCTTTAGATGATGTAATATACTGGTATGTTTTCATTAGGCGATGAAATTGGGATGGAGGGAGTGCATGTTTAATTTTGAAATGAGAATGTGTGAAGAGAATCCATATCAGGCAGGAGACAGTAATCCAGGCAAAGGGCATGGTATCCATTAAACTATTGTAACATGCCAATTTAGTCATTGTTGCAGCGGTAGAAGGGTTGCTCTCTCTCTCTCTCTCTCTCTCTCTCTCTCCTCTCTCTCTCTCTCTCTCTCTCTCTCTCTCTCGCTGAGGCCGACGTTGTCGCCTGCGACGACGCATTAGCCATGCTATCCTTGAACGGCGAGGACGACCAGTCGAGCAGCGACAACCTTCTCTCTGACATCGAGTATTCCTTCCACGATGTGAGTTCCTCTATTTTCTTGGGATAGGGTTAGCCAATGGTAAATCTCTCGATCTGATCTCCATATGTGCATGCAATCGTGTTAGATTTCAGCTTTGCGTTTACCTATAGGTACCACGGACGATCTACGACTCCGAATGGGAGGGCCTAGATCTCGATGGAGAAGTGCCATGTGACCATGGGCTAAAACTGAGGAGATATGTTGCATTCGAAGGCAATAACACTGGGAGAAGGGTTTTGGGTTGTACAAATCAGGTTTGTTTACATTATGTGCAACTGTTACATGAAGTAAAATGTATCGTGCATGTTCATAACACTATAGTGTGTGTGT
Source organism: Avena eriantha (assembly GCA_910589775.1). Classification (NCBI taxonomy): domain Eukaryota; kingdom Viridiplantae; phylum Streptophyta; class Magnoliopsida; order Poales; family Poaceae; genus Avena; species Avena eriantha. Next base: position 317,037,545 of record OU342746.1, read on the forward strand.
TTTTAGGTTGGCCCGGTGTGTAAAGCAGTAGATTGGGTGGATCTTGAGTGGCCAGATGCACTTAAGAAATGTTTGGCACAGTTATGGGAGATGCATGAGTTGGAAAGGTCGGGGAGATTTACTGATGTAAGTGATGCAGCTGAAAAAAATACAAGTTGTCGGTACGAAATAAGGAGCTGGAACAAGAAATCGAGAATTTGCAGTCAGAGCTAACTGATGGAATCGATGGGAGCTTGGTTGTTGGAACTACAAAGAAGCTTTAGGATAGTCACAGGTTGCTGATTCATAATGCAGAAAAGGAGAGGGATCAGCTCAGGGAAGACAAGAAGAAGCTAGAGTACTGCATTGCGGATCTGTTGAAGGAACTGAAGAAGGTGCGTGAGGGTGAACAAGGATACACTATAGAGGATAAAGGAAATTTGAGATGAATAATTTATGTTGTGCCAATGTCTGAAACTAGTTAATTGTAAGACTTGTAGTTGCGCTTTCCTAACTAAGCCAATCTCAATCCTCGAGCAAACTAATTTCAGACAAACACACATATCGTGCATAGAGTTAAGTTCACGCTTACAAAATCACCACTATAGAGGATAAACCAGGCAGTTCAGTACTAAATAGACATATGTTGTGTTCAAGCGAGCCTGGCCAGGAGCTGCCTATTTTCCTACATAAGATTTGTCGTGCTTCAGCTGTAGGTTCTAGCGCTCCATCACGGATTGGAGAATTTGGTCCGTAGCCATACGATTTTCCTTCAAGATCCCTTTCATGATCTCCGTCTGCTTCCTAGCCAAGGTGCGACCTTCACTGTGTAGCTTCACCCAGCCGGTGTTTAACTCCTTCAGTTTCTGGCACTTGTCAGAAAGGACCACGATTTCTGCGCGCAGTTGGTCAAAGGGCAGTTTCTGGGAATTCTGCTTCTCCCTTTGGATTGCTAACTTGTCATTTAGCCAAGTCGCCAGGTCCTGGTCGATCTTTCGCCTCTTTCCCTGCAACAAAAATACATAGTATGGTTTGTTCAGTTCACCAGGACAAGCTGGTTAGTTTCCATAATTAACTGAATCGACTAGTGGCACTGTCATAATTTCAAGGAAGAAGCAATCTAGGACTAATCAACATTTTATGAATCGACTAGTGGCACTCTCATAATTTCAATTTCAAAGACAAATAAGTTTTATCTATAGTTAAGTGTGCTGTGGGTTTTTCCCAATATCACCAAATAGTAGTGGGAGAGTGGCAAACTCATAATGCAGAACCCATGTCCAGATACATAATGGAAAGAGCACATGGTGTCCATTCATGAACATGAACACCAACACATGTCTAGATAGATAAGGAGTTTCCCTAGGATTCTTATTGCACCCTATAATGGGAAGCAGACTTGGGCATTGCTCCCTGAACCCTATACATTACAAAAGGAGTGGAGGACGAACTGATATTCATGTCCCCGCTAACGGGAATCAGACGTGGGCATTGCTCTAATACGCCTCCAGACATGCCCTTAGCTCCTCGTTCTCTTTCCGAACACCCTCGAGTACATTGATCCCTCTGCTCATGTCCGCCTTCATCTCCTTGACTGCATCCAGGCAATGGTTCCTGTCATGGTAGGCTCGGATGGTAGCCTTGGTGTCCTTGACGCGTCCTCTGAGTGCCTCGCTAACTTCGTCCTGCAGGAGAATGCACCTTTCCACGAGATTCTTCTTCTCCTCTGTGAGCTCGTTGATTATCTTGATGGGCTGTTCTTGCCTGTTCAAGTTACGGTCGAGCACTTTCTGCAGCCTAACGACGTCACGTGAAAAATATAGCAAGATCTCCTTCTGCACAGATAATTGCTTGCGTACGCTCTCATTAGCTTGGGTGAGGGAGCGTGCAAGCTCATGTTGGTTGAAAATCTTGGAACTGATCGTGTCCACCTTGTCACGGTACTCGGCCTTCGATCGCTGCATTGTTCATGTTAATTGAAATAGGAATTCTATAATTACACTCCATGTCCCAGGTGAATACTAATACAGATCAAAAAAATCCCCGTTGAATCTATTGACCGCAGTGTTAATAAATGGACCTAGAGATCTATTCATGACCACGATAAACTAATCCTAATCACAAAAAATCCATAGTGAATCTATGAACAGTGGTATTAAGGAAAGACCAAGAGATCCAGTCATATTCATGAAAACTAATACAACTCGCAAAAGAAGAAGAAAAACCAATGCGGGGCGGATAGGATCTAAGAAATCCACATCATAACTCGGAGAAATAATAGCGTGGAGATTTGCTACCTCGCTGAGACATGGAACGGGGCCGAACGGGTCCTGCAACGCCTCCGTCGTGGTGGATTCGGGCTCCATGGCTGGCCTATAATACGTCGAAGAGGAAGAGCAAGAAGAAGAAGAAAAATAAGAAGAAGCTGAATAAGATCATGATGGAGAGGGAGATGGAGAAGAAGTAGAACAAGAAGACCGTATCGGGAGGAGCCCTCGCCTGCTAGAACATTCAGAACCATTGTCGGGGGAGATTGGGCCTCGATGAGAGGGTGGGCTTGAGCGGCTGATAGAGCAAGAAGTACCTCGCGGCAATTTCTCTCCCTTTTCTCCGCGAGGTTCGTCGACCGGCCTCTCCCCCTCCTCAGTGGAGCTATGGCTTGCAGGGTGAGGGTGGCGGCGGTAGGAGGAAGGAGATAGTGATTAGTGTGGGAGAAGAGTCAAAGAGTACAGGCTGTGGTCTAGTAGTACTAGTACTATTATACAAGACCACCGTGTACGGTCTACCTTCTCAAAGAAGCTAGGGAGGCAGGGGTAGGAAATCGATGGGACTTGTCTTTATTGTGATGGACACTTCAATGGTCTTCGGCACCGCCCAAAATCCAGTATATAATAAGGGGAGTGCGAGCCGGGTGGTCATCACGGGAATCCGCGTGCACGTCCCGCATGCGTGTGTCACGTGTTGATGGGGCAATGACACGCGCAACTGCTGCACGATCACGTCGGCACGTCGAACTCCGTCGAACTCCATATGACAGGCACGCACGGGATATTTACGAGTCTAGAATACGCCGTGCCACTTTTGTTGTGATCAAATTATGTTCAGTACGCGAGATATTACTCTTTTTTTGATAATCGACAAATGCATGCGTGGACACGATGCACGAAACCGCTGCTCGTCCTTGATCAGATCGGCACCCCACTCTGTGTACCCGTCATCGACCATTCGGAGCAACTACCTCGAGCACGATGCCCCCTCTGAAGGGAATATGCCCGAGAGGCAATAGTAAAGTGGTTATTATCTTATTCCATGTTTATGATAAATGTTTATTTTGCATGCTATAATTGTATTAATTGGAAACGTTAATACATGTGTGTTTAATAAACAAAATACAAAGTTCCTAGTACTGCCTCTCATATAAACTAGCTCGTTGATTAACAAGATGATCAAGGTTTCCTGATCATGGACATTGGATGTTGTTAATAACGAGGTCACAACATTGGTGGAATGATGTGATGAACATCCATCTGAAGTATAGCATTACGATCTGAGTCATTATGTTTATATTGCTATAACATCATACGAAGTAATCTTAGTCCTTAGACCATGAGATCATGTTAATTGCTAACACCGGAAGAGTATCTTGATAACATCAAACGTCACACCGTAACAGGGTGACTATAAAGGTGGGTTCAGTGTTGTGAAGGTGTTATGTTGAGGCTCATGGATCAAGAGTGGGATTTTTCCATACCGATGACGGATAGATATACTCTGGGCCCTCTCGGTGATATCACATTGAAATAGCTTGCAAGCAAGTGATGTGATCACTAGAATGTTATATCAAGGGAACGAGAAAAGAGTGCAACGAGATCAAACTAGGTATGGAGATACCGATGTTCGAATCTTGGACATGTAATATATCGCGAGACAAAGGGATTTAGTTACTAGCGTTAAAGGATCTCACGACCACAGAAGTCATCGTTGAATGTGTAGGAGTCAGTATGGATCTCCAGGTCCCGCTTCTGATTATTGATCTGAGAGGGGTCTCGATCATGTCTGCATTATTCCTGAACAGTAGGGTGACACACTTAAGGGATACCGACACCATTTGGAGCAAATATGTTTCAGATAAAGATTTAAGAAAGCGCTGGAATTATTTCAATAGACACCAAAACTGTTTCGGGTCAAATTGCTGAAATTGGTTCTGCATGTAATATTAAAATGTTGCAGGGGGTTTTATGTGAATGTTTGTTAATTAAAGTAATTAACAAAATTCTGAATAAATTTAATAAAAGAGTTTTATTAAATAGAGAGCATTAAATTTGGGGAAATTTAATGCATTTAAAGTGGAGACTTTAAAAGAGAATGTGAAGGGGCCAATTTATGTGGAGGGATGATGGCTCAGTGTCGGCGCCAGGAAAATGCTGGTGCGATGTTGATGTAGAGCTCGTTGGGAAGCCCAAGAGGAAGGTATGATGAGCACAACAGCAAGTTTCCCTCAGTTATGAAACCAAGGTTTAATCGAACCATTAGGAGCAAGTTTCCCTCAGTTATGAAACCAAGGTTTAATCGAACCAAAGCTCAGCTAGCATCACCTTTGGGGTGTTTCCTTGCTCCTACTGGTTCGATTAAACCTTGGTTTCATAACTGAGGGAAAACTTACTGCTGTGCTCATCATACCTTCCTCTTGGGGTTCCCAATGAGCTCTACATCGAAAGTCGAGCGCATCAAGCACAACAACAAGTTTCCCTCAGTTATGAAACCAAGGTTTAATCGAACCAGTAGGAGAAAGGAAACACCCCAAAGGTGTTGCTAGCTGAGCCTTGGTAGGGCGCACTACCGGTGCTAGTAGCAACGTGGAGACATGCACAACACAACCACAGAAGTTTGTCTCCAACTTGTGATGAGACTGTCAATCTCACCGTTTTTTGCGGAAAACAAAGGATTAAACGTATCGAAAGGAAAGAAGTAAAAATTTGCAGAAAGTAAACACAAAGCAGTAAAAGATTATAGATTGTATGTAAAAGACAAGGACCGAGATCCATAGTTCACTAGAGGTGGCTCTCCTTAAGATAGATAACATGCTGGGTGAACAAATTACAGCGGGGCAATTGACAAACATCGAGAAAGCAATACATGCATATACTAATCATCTTGACTCCTTTGAGACTTGATTGGGCATTACAACATTATGCATAGACCGCCATCCAACTGCATCTATGACTAATAATCCACCTTCAGGTTATCATCCGAACCCCCTCCAGTATTAAGTTGCAAGCAACAGATTATTGCTTTATGAACTGCGTGTAAAGTAAACAATATGATTGTTCCATGAACAAAGGATTGTTGTTTTCTCCCTAGTAGCAACAGCACATCTAGTACCTTAGAGATTTCTGTCACTTCCCCAGATTACCAGAGGCATGAACCCACTATCGAGCATAAATACTAACTCTTGGAGTTGCTAGCATCTACTTGGCCAAGATAGATACTAACAACGGAAAGCATGCAAGATCACAAATAACAAAGACATGATAGAATCAATAATCAATCTGAAATAGCATCTCAATATCCATTGGATCCCCGCAAACACAACATGCAGAATTACAAATAGATGATCTTGATCATGAACAGAGCTCACAAGATCTAAACATGAAAGCACAAAGGAGGAGAACCAGCCATCTAGCTACTACATGGATCCGTAGTCCAAGGATGAACTACTCACGCATCACACCGGAGGCTTGCATGGTGATGAAGAAGGCCTCCAGGGTGAATTCCCCTCTCTGGCAGGGTGCCGAGAAGAGGTTCAGATCCCTCCCGATCTAGGGATGGAGATGACGGCGGCTATAGACTCTGTCGTGGATTTTTGATCAGGCCCTTAGGGCTTTCGTCCCGAGAGCATCTTATAGTCAGAAGGGGAGGCCGAGGGGTTGCCTAGGCTGGCCACACCACCCCCTGGTGCGGGCCAAGCCTAGCCGCACGGCCAGGTGGTGTGGCTGCCCTCTGACCCTTCTCCGTCTCGTATTCTGGCATCTGATGACTTCCGGAAAAATAGGCACTTTGGCTTTTGTCCCGTACAATTCCGAGAATATTCATTTTCTAACTTTCTTGGAACCAAAAATAGCAGAAAACAGGAAGCTGGCACTGTGGCTCTTGTTAATAGGTTAGTCAAAGAAATCATATGAAAAGTACTCCAAAGTGTGGACAAAACACAAGAAAGTGGATAAAACCAAGCATGGAACATCAAAAATTAAACATACATTTGCAATGTATCAACATCCCCAAGCTTAAATCCTGCTCGTCCTCGAGTAGGTAAGTGATAAAAAGAAAGAATAATTTTTGAGGTGACATGCACCATCAAAGACTTGATCAAAGTATTTGTAAAACATTCAAAGCTCGGATCATAGTACTTCAATCATAACATGAAAGACAAAGTTCTTGCAATAAGACAAAGAAACTATGATGCAGCATGAAAAGACACAAACAAAAGATTCATGAATAACAATGCTTTGCAAGACTTTTGGTTTGTTTCACATAAAGAAAACATAGCATAATAGCATTCAGCTTGTCCCTCATAGAGTAGCAAATATAAATGCATAGGACACCTTCAAAGTTCATAAGAGTGACTAGATACAAATAGTTTAAAACAAGCAATATCAAGTTATGTATCAATCAACTAGTCTTGGGACAATGCACATAGAACTAAGAATGGCCACTATGCTCTCAAAGTAGTGCATAAGGATAGAAGGTGGAGACTCAATATAATGGTGGAAGAAAGGCCTTTTGTAAAAGGAAGTAGGGATTCAAGTCTCATAAAGAGCTTCCAAAAATTATGGTACTTATAGCTTTCAGCTCTCATTGCCCCTATCATAAGCATCTATGCTCTCAAAGTAGGTGCATAAAGGTAGAAGGTGGAGACTCAATATAATGGTGGAAGAAAGGCCTTTATAAAAGGAAGTAGGGATTCAAGTCTCATAAAGAGCTTCCAAAAATTATGGTACTTATAGCTTTCAGCTCTCATTGTCCCTACCATAAGCATCTAGAACGTGATTAAGGTTAAAGTGAACAAACTATGGTGTACATGCTTGACGAAGTATAAGCTGGAAATCTCATGTCCCTTGTATACGAGGGTTGCTCCTCATGCTACTCAAGTTTAGTCACCGGTATGTTCTTGTCATTGTAAGTACATGTGTATCATAGAGAACCGCCAACGGAGTACCCCTTGCCCAATGATACGGAAGAATCCCCATATCAAAATGACAAGGCAAGCAGACAATAAGAATCTCAGTAATATTCTTATTTACCATGGGAATATGGTGCCTTTTTATCTCTTTCCTCTTTTCATAATCTCTTTTTTTTCTCAATATAGGACTCCTTTTTTATAAGAAGAATGCTTCATAGACAGCTCATTATGGTTACGCTGCAGGTTTCCACCATGTCAGCATGGATTAGACCAGCGGGCCATGCATTTCTCTAACACATATACATAACTCCATGGACTTACTAGCTCCCTTTCATTTCACACCGACGACATCCATAGACAAAAGAGCATGATATCAACTAGGTACGAAGTACCAATGCTATGTCGAAAGCGTTCCCCACGACAGCATGGTTCTGCTAATTCCCAACAAATAAGTGCAAGCATATACAACATAGATGACACAATGGTTCAAGTTTATTAAGGGCAAGGAAATTAAAGTGTGCCATCAAGTTTGTGAGAGCTTTAATCACTAGTTTTCTCATAACAAGTTTAATTTGGAAGGTAAACTAAAACATGAATATACTTGGAATAGCATATGCTACTAGGTAGGTATGGTGGACTCTTTGGAATAACTTGGTTTAGAGAGTTGGATGCATGAGTGGAACTCATACTTGGTTGTGGAGGCTAGCAAAAGACTGGGAGCGACAAACTATGAGAGCAATAATGGTCATAATCATGCAGAGCGACAAAACATCATTGATCAACGCATAAAGTGATCCTACCAGTTGAAAACTAAAGGATCATAAAGGCTATGGTGACTTTGGATAGACATAACATGGTGTGAGCATGCGCCAAGTCAACCCAAATAAAGCATCAAAGGAGAATACCACAATACTATGCTTTAATATGCTAAAACAATGCATGATTCATCCAAGGCACATTAAGCAATCTCAATTGTTTATAAAAAGTCATGCTACAACAAAGAATACTAAGCATAAAGCCAAAACAATATCAAGCATGGCATGACGAAGCATAGGCCACAGTCAAAAACAAGCTCTCTTTACCACTTAAGCATGAGCTTTCCTACTCTTTTCCAAACCAAACCAAACTATTTGCAAACCAATGTATGAAAGAGGGGGTCCAACCAATTTATTCAGAAAACTAAGAAAACAAAAGCAAACGAAAAACCAAAACGAAAACGAAAAAGAAGACGCTCCAAGAACAACACAAATGTGCATGAAACAATAAAAATGAAGCGTTTGGAAGAAACCTCGGATTTTTATTGATGAAGAAGGGGATGCCTTGGGCATCCCCAAGCTTTGACTCTTGTACTTCTTGGATATTTCTTGGGGTGACACGCATGGCATCCCCAATCTTGAGTTTTAGTCCATCCTTCATCTCATTGCTCATTCCTTCCATACACCTGAAATTTTTCCTTCATACAAAACTTCACACAATCTTTATTAGCAACATTAGTGCATTCAAGATAAAAGGTCTTAAGGTTCAGATCTAACACCAAATAAACTTCCATTAGAACACTAGCTACTCTAGCACTTCCCTCAAAAAGCTCAATTCCCCAAAAGAACTAAAAAAGGAACCAACAAGAAGCAAATGCAGAAAATGGCAAAAATCTGTCAAAACAGACCAGCAGGTAAAGACAAATTTTTTCTAAGACCTTCTGTTGCTCAAATCAAAAAATTGTTGAACTAACGATAGTTGGATAACAACCTAGGGCAGAAGCACAAAAATTCACGCCTCAAAAAGACGTTCAGAGATTGTACACGAATTTTTACGGTGAAGCACAGAAATCTGTTTTGGGACAGCAACTTTCCCAATCATTACTTCTCTCTCATTAGAGGTTACTCTTGGCACAAAAAGCAAATAAAAAGGATAAGGAGGGATTATTACAGAGGTAATAACTTCCAAGACTCATCTAAGACTTTTGAGTTATCTCCCAATAAGTACTTTTCTTTAACGCCTTTAAGTTAGGCATAAGAAGCAAGAAAAAGAATCAAGTGTTCTAAAATGAAGAAGCATTAAAACCAAATTTCTTGCCCTTACCTCTCTTACTTTTATTCTTAACCTTGGGGAAAATATGATTGTTTGGTGGAGAAGAAAGGTGCATGGTCCCCTTTCCCACATCTATTATTGCCCCAAGGAGTTCCAGTAGGGACCTTCCAAGTGTAATTTGTCCTTTTCCTGCACATTCAATAACAAGATAATCAGTAGAAATCATTTTCCCAAGGGTCTTTGTAAACACTCCTTCAACTATTCCAAGAGGTAATATGGTAGCATTATTAGCAAGAGATATTTCTTTTCCTCCTTCAGTAAGCCCACAAGTATTCAGAGATTCATAAATATCTTTGGGCATAAGACAAAATTCAGACATGATATCACAGCGGGCTTGAAAAGTTTCAGTGTTTATCTCAATCTTTAATATAGGGAGCCACTTTGATGGTTCAAAATTTATTGGAACATAATTGTGATGCTCCCTAAGCGTATTATAGCAATCTTTTAAACTAGCAGTGCCAGTCTCAAGAGTGTTCAATCTAGCAAATATTCTTGCGAAAGAAATATCAGTTTGGCTAGGCAAGTTGCAAGTGAGGATCAATTTCTTTATAGCATTAATAGCATCATCCTCATTGCATTGGAGGAAATCTCCTCCCACAACAGCATCTAAAGCATATCTATAGCAAAGAGCAATCCCAAGGTAAAAACTGCTAAGGAACAAGCTTTGAGTCATTTTAGCCTCAGTTTTTTCATGTAGATCAGAGATTCTAGACCAAGCTTCCTTAAAACTTTCCTCAATTCCTTGTTTAAAAGTGAAAATCATTTCCTCGGGTGACATAGTGATTGGAGCAAGGCTAGACATAATTGCAACTTAAGATAGGAACTAGTTTTTTTGTGTTTTCAAATAAGAAAGCAAACTAGTAAATCTAATTTTTTTTGTGTTTTTTATAACAAAACAAGCAAACAAAACAAGCAAACAAAACAAAAAAAAACTAAAGGAGTAAGTTTTCCCGGAAGATCCACGGAGCCAGAAGGAGACACGAAGGGGGGCCACAGGGTGGCCACGCCACCCCTTGGCGCGGGCCAGCCCAGGCCGCGCCAGGGCATGGTGTGTGCCCCTGGCCGGCCACCGACCTTTCCTCCTTCGCCTATATATTCCTCCAGAGGCAAAAACCCTAGATCGTCAAGCCTCCAGCCACGAAAAGTTCCGCAGTGCCGCTGCCACCGAAGGGGAGATTCAGGGAACAGAAAGTCTCTGTTTCGGCACCCTGCCGGGACAGGGAAGTGCCCCCGGAGCCATCTCTATCGATCTCCACCACCATCTCCATCACCATTGCTGATTCCCATGATGAGGAGGGAGTAGTTCTCTCTCGAGGCTAAGGGTTCTACCGGTAGCTATGTGTTCATCTCTCTCTCTATGCATGATCATATTTTGATCATGAGCTTTGTAATCAAGTAGATCTACCTTGCTACTCAAGTGCTTTAATAGATCTATATTCTCCCCATGTGTGTGAAAGTGACAGCGTGCACACCATGGTGGCACTTAGGCTGGAGGTTACAAATACTTGTTATGAGTTATATTTGGAGTTGGATGTCTTTATAAAATTGTGGTGTTTGTTGGAACCATCTAGTGCTCAAGGTGACAGTGTGGGGTTTTCTAGATGGGAAAGACTTACTTTGAGGTGTGACGTTATAGCCCTACCATCGATTAGAGTGTTCAACCGGAGAGTAGTTAAGAGTAGTATCATGAAGAGAATATATTTATATGAGAGTGTTCACTAGTGAAAGTATGATCCCCGGGCCTTGTTTCTAAGCACTGAAACACCATTTGCTACTAGATCTGTTACTTGTTTGCTGGCTTCCATCTTTATTTCAATTTGCCTTTAGTATCTTCCACGCCATCAAGCTATTTTCTAGCACCGTTGTCTTATATCCATACCACTTGTATTTCACTATCTCTTCGCCGAACTAGTGCACCTATACACCTGAAAAGTGTATTGGGTGTGTTGGGGACACAAGAGACTTCTTGTATCTTGATTGCAGGGTTTCTTGAGAGGGAATACCTTTGACGACTTCCTCCATGAGTTCGATAAACCTTGGGTAATTGATACATTGCAAATGTATCTCTAATTTTTGATGTTCCATGCTTGGTTTATCCACTTTCTTGTGTTTGGTTCCAACTTTGGAGTTTTTTCTTATAATTTCTTGGACTAACCTATTAACAAGAGCCACAGTGCCAGCTACCTGTTTTCTACTGTTTTTGGTTCTAGGAAAGTCAGAAAATGAGTATTCTCGGAATTGGACAGGACAAAAGCCAAAGTGCCTATTTTTCCAGACGTGATCAAGTGCCAGAATACGAGACGGAGAAGGGCCAGGGAGCCACCACACCACCTGGCTGCGCGGCCAGGACTGGCCCACGCCAGGGGGTGGTGTGGCCGCTCCCGGCACCCCATCAGCCTCTCCTTCCGCCTATATATTGCCCTCGGGATGAAAACCCTAAGTACACGATCAAAAATCCACGAAAGAGTCTGTAGCCACCGTCATCTCCATCCCTAGATCGGGAGGGATCTGAAGCTCTTCCCGGCACCCTGCCGGAGAGGGGAATTCACCCTGGAGGCCTTCTTCATCACCATGCAAGCCTCTGGGGTGATGCGTGAGTAGTTCATCCTTGGACCACGGATCCATGTAGTAGCTAGATGGCTGGTTCTCCTCCTTTGTGCTTTCATGTTTAGATCTTGTGAGCTCCGTTCATGATCAAGATCATCTATTTGTAATTCATACATGTTGTGTTTGCGGGGATCTGATGGATATTGAGATGCTATTTCAGATTGATTATTGATTCTATCATGTCTTTGTTATTTGACATCTTGAATGCTTTCCGTTGTTAGTACCTATCTTGGCCAAGTAGATGCTAGCAACTCCAAGAGTTAGTATTTATGCTAGATAGTGGGTTCATGCCTCTGGTAATCTAGGGAAGTGACAGAAATCTCTAAGGTACTAGATGTGTTGTTGCTACTAGGGAGAAAACAACAATCCTTTGTTCATAGAACAATCGTATTGTTTACTTTACACACAGTTCGTAAAGCAATAATCTGTTGCTTGCAACTTAATACTGGAGGGGGTTCAGATGATAACTTGAAGGTGGATTAGTAGTCATAGATGCAGTTGGATGGCGGTCTATGTATTATGTTGTAATGCCCAATCAAGTCTCAGAGGAGTCAAGATGATTAGTATATGCATGTATTGCTTTCTCGGTGTTTGTCAATTGCCCCGCTGTAATTTGTTCAATTACAGCGGGGCAATTGACAAACATCGAGAAAGCAATACATGCATATAGTAATCATCTTGACTCCTTTGAGACTTGATTGGGCATTACAACATTATGCATAGACCGCCATCCAACTGCATCTATGACTAATAATCCACCTTCAGGTTATCATCCGAACCCCCTCCAGTATTAAGTTGCAGGCAACAGATTATTGCTTTACGAACTGCGTGTAAAGTAAACAATACGATTGTTTTATGAACAAAGGATTGTTGTTTTCTCCCTAGTAGCAACATCACATCTAGTACCTTAGAGATTTCTGTCACTTCCCCAGATTACCAGAGGCATGAACCCACTATCGAGCATAAATACTAACTCTTGGAGTTGCTAGCATCTACTTGGCCAAGATAGATACTAACAACGGAAAGCATGCAAGATCAGAAATAACAAAGACATGATAGAATCAATAATCAATTTGAAATAGAATCTCAATATCCATTGGATCCCCGCAAACATAACATGCAGAATTACAAATAGATGATCTTGATCATGAACGGAGCTCACAAGATCTAAACATGAAAGCACAAAGGAGGAGAACCAGCCATCTAGCTACTACATGGATCCGTAGTCCAAGGATGAACTACTCACGCATCACACCGGAGGCTTGCATGGTGATGAAGAAGGCCTCCAGGGTGAATTCCCCTCTCCGGTAGGGTGCCGGGAAGAGCTTCAGATCCCTCCCGATCTAGGGATGGAGATGACGGAGGCTACAGACTATTTCGTGGATTTTTGATCGGCCCCTTAGGGTTTTCATCCCGAGGGCATCTTATAGTCGGAAGGGGAGGTCGAGGGGGTGCCTGGGCTAGCCACACCACCCCCTGGCATGGGCCAAGCCTGGCCGCGCGGACAGGTGGTGTGGCCGCCCTCTGGCCCTCCTCCGTCTCGTATTCTGGCATCTGATGACTTCCGGAAAAATAGGCACTTTGGATTTTTTCCCATCCAATTCCGAGAATATTCATTTTCTAACTTTCTTGGAACCAAAAACAGCAGAAACAGGCAGCTGGCACTGTGGCTCTTGTTAATAGGTTAGTCCAAGAAATCATATGAAAAGTACTCCAAAGTGTGGACAAAACACAAGAAAGTAGATAAAACCAAGCATGGAACATCAAAAATTATAGATACATTTGCAATGTATCAAGGGAGTTACCACCACATGAATGAGGAGGTGAGGGGTCACTCCATGGGGCGCCGGCCATGGGGAGGGGCACCCCCCTCCTCCTATATAAGGCCCCCCTCACACCCCTTCTTCCTCACACCTCCTCGTGAAGGATCTCTCTCCCCCTCTAGTATTATTCCCCCATGGTCTCGGATTAGCGAGATACATGTTCCTGGTGGCTTTATCTGGAAAATAGTTGTTGCTTCCGCTGCTTTTCTAGAGCGAGGGACGGAGGTTGTTGGGGTACCAGACGTGTGTGCGATCACGGATGCACCGCTACTTTGCGGTGCTGGACTTGGTGGTGATGGACTTGCTGGAGCTGGATCTGATGGACGTGCTGGAGCCGGACCTGCTGGACTTCATCACGATCTTGAGATCGGCAAGTGTACGACTACATCATCCACGAGTTCCATCTCGTTAACAAAGATTTGTTGACTTCGAGGGTAAGTTCTCTATGGATGTATATCCACCCGTTGCTTGTATCTAGTAGATAGATCTTGGCGTATATTTCCCATCGTAGGAATTTTTTGTTTTCTATGCTGCGAACCCCAACACCCTCGCCGTGGCAATGGCAGGTCCAAGTCGTCCAGTGACTGTCATGTGTCCTCGGCTCTTCGCTGCATCGTTCACGCTCGCGAGTTGCCTGTTGAGGCAGCACGTCGTGTCCGACCGCGCTAGGATCTATCAACATCGGCACTCGAGGACACCGCAACATCGAAGCTCGTACCGGCCGCGCAGGAGGAACGTGGGGTACCTATAGCGTCGGACAAGCACAAAGCAGCAGCCAGGACGGGGGCGCGTGTTGCACCGGCGAGTACGGACAAGAAGAGGAATGATAAGAAGACCAGGAAGAAGAGAGGAGATAGCTATTTGGACGAGTCAGACTCGGCCAATGAGGAGGCGTTCATCGATCAGTTTTTAATAACAACTAGAGTCATTGCATGTGTGTTCTCTTCAGAGGCCACACATGGATCCACCAGTGTCATTGCATGTGTGTTCTTTTTACTAACAACAATCAGAGCATTGAAATGTGTGCTCTCTTCAGAGACCACACATGGATCCACCAGTGTCATTGCATGTGTGTTCTTTTTACTAACAACAACTAGAGTCATTTCATGTGTGTTCTTTTCACATACCACATATGGATCCACCAGTGTCATTGAAATGTGTGTTCTCTTTAGAGACCACACGTGGATCCACCAGTGTCATTGCATGTGTGTTCTTTTTACTAACAACAACTAGAGTCATTTCATGTGTGTTCTTTTCACATACCATATATGGATCCACCAGTGTCATTGCATCTGTGTTGTTTTCACAATCCACCTATGGATCCACCAGTGTCATTGCATGTGTGCTATTTTTACTAACAACAACCAGTGTCATTGCATGTGTGTAATTTTCACATACCACATAAGGATCCACCAGTGTCATTGAAATGTGTGTTCTCTTTAGAGACCACACATGGATCCACCAGTGTCATTGCATGTGTGTTCTTTTTACTAACAACAACTGGAATCATTGCATGTGTGTTCTTTTCACATACCACATATGGATCCACCAGTGTCATTGCATGTGATCTCTTTTCACAATCCACCTATGGATCCACCAGTGTCATTGCATGTGTGTTCTTTTTACTAACAACAACTGGATTCATTGCATGTGTGTTCTTTTCACATACCACATATGGATCCACCAGTGTCATTGCATGTGTGTTCTTTTCAGAATCCACCTATGGATCCACCAGTGTCATTGCATGTGTGTTATTTTTACTAACAACAACCAGAGTCATTGCATGTGTGTTCTTTTCACATACCACATATGGATCCACCAGTGTCATTGCATGTGTGTTCTTTTCACAATCCACCTATGGATCCACCAGTGTCATTGCATGTGTGCTCTTTTTACTAACAACTACCAGAGTCATTGCAAGTGTGTTCTCTTTAGAGACCACACATGGATCCACCAGTGTCATTGCATGTGTTGTCTTTTTACTAACAACAACCAGAGTCATTGAAATGTGTGTTCTCTTCAGAGACCACACATGGATCCACCAGTGTCATTGCATGTGTGTTCTTTTTACTAACAACAACTGTAGTCATTTCCTGTGTGTTCTTTTCACATACCACATATGGATCCACCAGTGTCATTGAAATGTGTGTTCTCTTCAGAGACCACACATGGATCCACCAGTGTCATTGCATGTGTATTCTTTTTACTAACAACAACAACTGGAGTCATTGCATGTGTGTTCTTTTCACATACCACATATGGATCCACCAGTGTCATTGCATGTGTGTTATTTTCACAATCCACCTATGGATCCACCAGTGTCATAGCATGTGTGCTCATTTTACTAACAACCAGAGTCATTGCATGTGCATTCTCTTCAGAGACCACACATGGATCCACCAGTGTCATTGCATGTGTGTTATTTTTACTAACAACAACCAGAGTCATTGAAATGTGTGTTCTCTTCAGAGACCACACATGGATCCACCAGTGTCATTGTGTTGGGGTTCCGCGTATGAAAACAATAATTTTTACCCTACGCCCCTAAACCCCTAAAGTTGTCAGGACCTATCTATTAGTACTACAGTAACGGGAGGGGCTTTTCATGAGCTTAACCTTGAAGACCGAAAATCGTTGTCAACGCTCAGGAGAGTGTGGTTGATGTAGACGACCCGAAGCCGACCTCAAGGTAATGATGAAGTCCTTGCGCTCCTCTGGCTCCAACGACTTGAGTGCCTCAAGTGCGACACCTCGCGGGGAGTTACACTCGTCCGGTGCTTGATGATGACTCCCGCTTCCCCGATCCAGCAGCAGTTGTGGAAGTAGAGCTCCCGGATCCGAATCCCGCAGCGTGACGGCGCTCCGCAGTGAAGATGTCTCCTGTTCGTCCAGTCCAGACTTGGGACCATGATCACGTGAGAGAGAGGTCAACTGGAGTTCCTCCCAAAAGTGAGAAGACCTTTATTGATTATTGGTGTATTTAATTTGGCCAAATACCCCCACTATATATAGGGGGAGGGGAGGTACTACCTCCCTCAAAGTCCCGGTGTGGGACTAAAGGAGAGGAGGGGGAGGGGTGGTACCGCCGGCCACCCCAATGGGCCTCGCGCGCGGGGGGGGGGGGGGTGGGGTGGCCCACTAGGGTGCCGGCCACCCCCTTGGCCCCTTCTCCCTCTCTCCTTTCCCCTAATGGGCACTCTCCCTCCGGAAATTGGCCAATTAACCTTTGACCATTTAAATTGATTTTCTCTTTATTAAATAATTATGAATAAATGATTAAATCAATAATTAACATTTATTCACACATTATTCAATCTCGGTGACTATGGAACACCTTCCACCTCCACTCCGGACATCCTCCAGACTTACCGAAACCCTTTCGGTTTTCTCTCTACTATTCTTCGGCGATTCCACCGATCCTATAAACACTCTCTAAGAATCATCAAGTCCTTAAGTGTGACACCCCACGGTTCGGGAACACTCCAGACATGGTCGGGACACTCCCGCGCCAATGATCAACAGAGGGACCTGGATGGCCATGTGACCCATGTGTGTTCCACGAAGATCTTTCGTCGTTTGAACCGGGATAGTCATGTCTTATTCCCTTTGTCTCTCGATACTTGCATTTTCTAAGATCTGATCAATGACATCACCATGTCGTGTTCAATCTCTTTACTGCACAATGCTAATTGAATCGTTCCGACGGATGATATCCCCGTGATCAAATCACACGCTGCGCAGCTATGGGATATAACCTCGCCGAGTGGGCCCTTCGAGTATCTTCCCGTCACATGGACGGCCGCTCTTGACATATATTGCCTCAACGGCTTCCTCCGAGTACCTGAACACACCTTTATAACCACTGTATTACCAAGTGGCTCTTGATGCTATCAAAGCACTCTCAGGAGATAGTGATCGATATAGCCTAACGGTCTAAGGAATAGTCTACGAGGATCCATTTCTAATCATCGTAACTTGAACTTCGTTACATGATCGGGTCACGATGTTTATGTTGGGTATTGGTTCATCATCTCATTCTCGGAATGAGATGACTCCATTTCCAACTGGCATAAATGCCACATGATCAGGAAACATGATCATCTGTTGACCAATGAACCAGTGACTAGAGTTTCACTGGGAACCCATGGTTGTTTGTATATCACACATGTATTGATGTTTCCACTCAATACAGTTATAGCATGATATACAACTTAATCATAAACTATATGAAATACGATAATAGTCCTTATAACTATTTGTCTCTAGGGCATATTTCCAACAGTCTCCCACTTGCACTAGAGTACAAATAGACTAGCTGCATTTGTTCCTTGATCATTGGCACCATATACCCGGTACCCTGAACATGCTTGCTTATGGAAGAGGTTGAGTCTTGGGTCTGTACTTTATAGTCCCAAATCCTTTGCAACTTTACTAATGCCAACTTTATTGACATTAATACTTTATCATCACATGATAACATCTATGTGTATGCCTCGTTGCTATGGCAGCAGAATGAGGCCTGATTCCAGGAGCCTATAGTGACTTTAGATCAACCTCGAGGGCTTTATCATGGGCACTGTGCCCTGGGACACATCATTCTACATTAAAGGCGAACTAGCCCCGCCATACCATTATACAACAGTTTAGATGGTACCCTTATCTATTATTATAAATGTATTCATCGAAACACCAGTGCACTCTATGTGACTTTCGATGTTTTGTTCACCTCGCTTCCTACTTGACTTTAATCGGTATCTACAGGAGTTTCCAACATATTCCCTTATAACATAACCCTTTATGCTTTAATATATCTCATCCTTTATGGATTTGGAAACCATGTCTACAGTTCTCTATTAGACACTGCGAACAAACTTAACTCAACATTCTGTGATTTGAACTTAATCACTTTCAAATGTTCCTTATTTGGATCACATATTATGTTAAGTAATCATCATGGTTTTCTAAGATAGAACCTATGTCTCAACATAGTGGATGATGATCATCCTTTTCTTTCTTTCAATCATTGATGCTCAACTTAATACTATTCCTAATTTGAGTTATTAAGGACCAGCTCCTTAATTAACTTATATTCTGAAACCCCTTTTCAGAATCCCTTAAGGAATACTACATAATATCATAATACACCTATTATCAACTCCTACACCTTATAAATCATTATATATAAGTATTTGCGCTTTCATTCTTAACACACTTAAGAATTACTCCTATAAGCTCCCAATCAAAATATGTTCCTACATATTTGAATTTGAGACTTATATTGCTCCCACTCAAAAATATGTCAATCACATATTGTTTTAGGAAGACTTTTATAGCTCCCACTCAATTTCATATCCACTCACTATTTTGAATAACTTCAAAATCCTTTGATCAAAATATCAAACTTGGAGATTTACAATGAGATACTAGTACTGTTACTAGTTCTAAATCCTCTAGACATTTGGCACACTTGAATCAAATTCATTTGAATTTGTCCAATCCTTGAAAAATTGTGCTTTTGTCATTCACCCCCTTTTCCACTATGGCTTTGCAGTCATTTGGGAAAATTCAAGTAACCCCTTTTACTTGTGAGATTCAACAATGAACTGCTTTCTAATCTCAGGGGAATTTTGCTTTTAGGATTTCTCATAATTCTAGTTTACCATTATTTCCTTAGTAGTTCGTAGCTATGTCATATTCCAAGAATCATGACAAATAATTCACAAATGTCTCCATACAATATATGGATTACATTTTGAGTCCTACTTTATGTAGTGAAAACACCAGTAGGGAAAACACAATGATAAATATCATTGATTCTTTCCTTCTGTGAAGAGAATCGTTCAGGAACATTGTCCGTTGCGCTTCTCAACACTCTGATGCAGGGATACGCATCCTCATCGTGTTTTTCACTAATTTCCATTTGCTCCATAATCGAGAAATATCAGTAAAAGTGAGCTTTCTCAAGAATGCACCAAAATCCAAGCAACACGAATCTTGCTTTTCTTTTGGTTTCAGCTATGGATTTCATATTCAAAGTTTCAATGAATACACTGTAAGGACTTATTCTCTATTGTTTTGGTTATATCGAATAACCCCAAAACTTTCACGAATTCACATGGTTCACTGTAAATTCGAATTGAGTGCTAACTATTTCTAACTAATGGTCTCTACATTTACATTGCAACGATTTATTTGGTGCCTTCTATTTACCCACTTTGATATCTAATATCACATTGTGATGTTTTGCATTTTGACGTTTCAAAATGCTTTGTATTACACAATTTCTTTTATGCCATTCTTACAAAGTTGAATTTCATTACTATTGATCAAATCATAGTAATTAGATTCTCTTTTATCTTTATACCCTTTGTTGATGAAACACTTTGATCAAATAAAATAGTTTCATATTCATGTTTCCTTTGGTAAACTTATTTACACATTTGAACAATCATATAATGATAATTACCATTTTCGTTAAAAACCCAAGACATCGAATATGTATTTACCTTTAACAATTCTTTAAACACTTTGTATTCAAATAATACACGGTGTTCAAGTTAATTTGCCAAACTTAGGCATGATTTCTATGTGATAAGAAATTGAATGACTTTCACATATTGTCAGCATAACTTTGAATTTTAAACAATGGTTTTCATTCTATAATGAAATATCATTTAAGTTGGGTATTTTAAGGCATTTTAATATTTTACAAATGTTCATGTATTATCAATTAGTTTCAAGCAACAAGGATAATTCACAAGTAATCAAACAAGATATGAACACAAATAGAAATCATTCATAAAAGTGGAACAACTGTTTGTTACAAACTCATATGAATAATCGTCTCACGAAATGTGAGACACACTAAAAAGTTCACAATCTCTTGAGTACAATAATCATCCTAAAACATAAACTAAATGATAAATGTCAAGGGAGAGTGTCGTCAGCCATCATCATGCTCGCCATCAACACGCAATGTCACCTCCTCTCTAGCAAGCACCTCTCATGCAGAAGGACCTGTTTTCAGCAAAACATAATACGTATCAGATATACTTAACACTTCAAATGTGTTTGCAAGATTATAATATTTATAAAACTGTATATCAAATATATACCTTTGTCATCGATGAACTCTCCGGTGATTGGTTCAACCTTTACATTCCCAAAACGTAATATGAACTCATGGAAATCCAATGTTTCCGTATCACCACTCATGATGCTACTCCGGACATGTCCTTCGTAGCTGGGAGGCAACGATCGAAGCAGTACGCCTATCGCAAATGGATCAGCCATCTAGTGATCCACGAAGTGAACTAGTCTCATGTGTGCATCAAGCATGCGCTCCAAGTGACCCTTTAGACATGTATGCTCCTCCATCTGTATGGAAAGGAACTCTCCAAGCAGCTCGTGCTTCCACATGCACACATGGCCTATTAACTCTGCTCTCAGCTGATCCACCATTGAAAATGGATCAAGATCACCCATGAGCGGATGAAGTTCATCCACCATCCCGTAACGCATTATTATCTGAATGTAGGTGGACATTTCTTGATGATAGTAGCGGTCTGCCAGCTCTTGTGGGATCTCATACTAGTCTGGCTCAGTCAAATCCATCGTGTGGCGTATGTAGTCTACCACGTGATTCCTAGAAAGGAGATCATTCAGGCGCACAAGCCAACTAGGGAAGTTGGATCCATCAAGTCTAAGTTTCTCACCCTTTACCCAATCCTCAATGACAAAGTAAGCTTCACGGTGAGCCATCTACATTTATAATTGCAAAAGGAATTTAGACTAAGTTTATAATTAAATGAGTTAATAATAACTCCACTCAGAAAAACCTATCCCCAAAAAGGGTTCCTAATGATAACACGACCCCTATCAGCCACATCTCCCCCGATTGACATGGCCATCGATGTGGGTTCAAAGGTGGACACCAAACGTCGGTCACATCATTCATGCGACTCGTGCTCGATCTTTCTACCATCCGTGTTCCGAGGCCACGCTTCTATGGCGTGCTAGGCTCGCCAACTCAACCTTAGTGTATTCGTTGTGCAACATGGATTACACCCACTGTATGCAAACGTAGATATGTCTGACACCCAGGCATGTACCCTGGATCGCCTCATACAGAATATCTTTCTTGGTGGTGCACACTAAGGGGGAACACAATCGTTGGTAATTTTAATAGGGATCGTCTTATTAGGCTACCGTCGAGTATCTAATACTAGCACACAATAAGATATACAAACAATAACATTGAATGTAAATGCGATGTGATATGGTCCTTCACGTCGTGATCTCCATCCGTTGTCACCGGGTTCCGGCGCCAGGGTTCCGGCGCCGTAGACACCAGGGTACCGGTGTCATTCTGGCGTGGTAGTCCGTCACCTCCGTGACTATCTACTACTACGTAACAAAAGGTAATCACTTTACCTTTGCCACAACCATATCACAAAGCAACGCCCCCTGCAAAACAAAGTTAGACGCCTCTACTTTATCTTTGCTTTTTTTACGTGGTTGAATGGGCTTTCGCACAAGAACCGTTCTTACCTATGAACTTTCAGCACAACGCTGATCAAGTAGTTGTCTCTACTACACCCCTTTTGGGGCCCTCCGTTGCAAATTACATACCAACTAATGCGAGAGAGACAGATACACCCCTAAGCCACTTTATACGATACAAGCCGTATGTCAAGCGTGGACCAGTCTCATGAA
Source organism: Avena eriantha (assembly GCA_910589775.1). Lineage (NCBI taxonomy): Eukaryota > Viridiplantae > Streptophyta > Magnoliopsida > Poales > Poaceae > Avena > Avena eriantha. The sequence continues at coordinate 317,059,937 of OU342746.1, forward strand.
TGAACGCGTAAAGTCGGTTGGGGGCACCTTTATCAAGCATTACTGCGGTATACACAAGTACACGTGGGAGGGTAACAACTAAAAGATCAATGCCCACATGCTACATCTCATGTGTTCTACCCGTACTAGCATTACTACGCATAGATCTATCTCTGATACCATTGTTGGGGTTCCGCGTATGAAAACAATAATTTTTACCCTACGCCCCTAAACCCCTGAAGTTGCCAGGACCTATCTATTAGTAATACAGTAATGGGAGGGGCTTTTTGCGAACTTACCCTTGAAGACCAAAAAGCGTTGTCAATGCTCAGGAGAGTGTGGTTGATGTAGACGAGCCGAAGCTGACCTCAAGGTCGTGATGAAGTCCTTGCGCTCCTCTGGCTCCAACGACTTGAGTGCCTCAAGTACGACACCTCGCGGGGAGTTACACACGTCTGGTGCCTAACAATGACTCTCGCTTCCCTGATCCAATAGCAGTTGCGGAAGTAGAGCTCCCGGATCCGAATCCCGCAGCGCGACGGTGCTCCGCGGTGAAGATGTCTCCCGTTCGTACAGTCCAGACTTAGGACCACGGTCATGTGAGAGAGAGGGGGAGAGAGAAAATATCAACTGGAGGTCCTCCCAAAAGTGAGAAGACCTTTATTGATTATTGGTGTATTTAATTTGGCCAAATACCCCCACTATATATAGGGGGAGGGGAGGTACTACCTCCCTCAAAGTCCCGGGGTGGGACTAAAGAAGAGGAGGGGGAGGTGTGGCACCGCCAGCCACCCCCATGGGCCCCGCGCGGAGGAGGGGCTGGCCCACTAGGGCGTCGGCCACCCCCTTGGCCCCTTCTCCCTCTCTCCTTTCCCCTAATGGGCCCTCTCCCTCCGGAAATTGGCCCATTAAGCCTTTGACCATTTAAATTGATTTTCTCTTTATTAAATAATTATGAATAAATGATTAAATCAACATTTAACATTCATTCACACATTATTAAATCTCCGTGACTATGGAACACCTTCGACCTCCAGTCCGGACATCCTCCAGACTTACCGAAACCCTTCCGGTTTTCTCTCTACTATTCTTCGGCGATTCCACCAATCCTATAAACACTCTCTAAGCATCATCAAGCCCTTAAGCGTGACACCCCACGGTTTGGGAACACTCCATACATGGTCGGGACACTCCCACACCAATGATCAACAGAGGGACCTAGATGGCCATGTGACCCATGTGCGTTCCATGAAGATCTTTCGTCGTTTGCACCGGGATAGTCGTGTCTTATTCCCTTTGTCTCTCAATACTTGCATTGCAAGAGATCTGATCAATGACATCACCATGTCGTGTTCAATCTCGTTACCCAACAACGCTACTTGAATCGTTCCGACAGATGATATCCCCGTGATCAAATCACATGCTACGCAGCTATTGGATATAGCCTCTCCGAGTGGGCCCTTCGAGTATCTTCCTGTCACATGGACGAACAAATCCCGCTCTTGACATATATTGCCTCAACGGTTTCCTCCGAGTACCTAAACACACCTTTATAACCAATGTATTACCAAGTGGCGCTTGATGCTATCAAAGCACTCTCGGGAGACAGTGATTGATATAGCATTATGGTCTAAGGAATAGTCTATGAGGATCCATTTCTAATAATCATAACTTGAACTTCGTGACATGATTAGGTCACGATGTTTAGGTTGGGTATTGGTTCATCATCTCATTGTCCGAATGAGACGACTCCATAACCAACTAGCATCAATGCCACATGATCACGAAACATGATCATCTGTTGACCAATGAAACAGTGACTAGAGTTTCACTGGGAACCCCTGGTTGTTTGTATATCCCACGTGTACTGATGTTTCCACTCAATACGGTTATAGCATGATATAAAAATTAATCATAAACTATATGAAATATGATAATAGTCCTTATAACTATTTGTCTCTAGGGCATATTTCCAACACATTGCATGTGTGTTCTCTTTAGAGACCACACAAGGATCCACCAGTGTCATTGAATGTGTGTTCTTTTTACTAACAACAACTGGAGTCATTGCATGTGTGTTCTTTTCACACACCACATATGGATCCACCAGTGTCATTACATGTGTGCTCTTTTCACAATCCACCCATGGATCCACCACTGTCATTGCATGTGTGTTCTTTTCACATACCACATATGGATCCACTAGTGTCATTGAAATGTGTGTTCACTTTAGAGACCACACATGGATCCACTAGTGTCATTGCATGCGTGTTCGTTTTACTAACAACAACT